>JAPSGF010000075.1:368238-735733 GCA_035772895.1 Perdix hodgsoniae
CCCCCCCCCCCCCCCCCCCCGCATTTCCTAGCTGTCCAAGTTCATTTTATTAGCACCTAAGTCAATTTCAGCACTTAACTGGAAATCATTGATGCTGAGTGCTTACAGGACTGCTTACTTTCAGCTGGCAATGAAATGATAGCTGATGCTACAGGCACACCATTTCAGCATTCTAGCTCTTTGTGCTGCAAACTATGAACAAATTCATGTAGACTTACAGTCAGCTAATGAATAAATCCAAACCCCATTGTAATGACAGCCTCTTACTCATCATGGGCACATCTCCTCCTGGGAATAGTTGAAACAGACTATGAGACCAATAAACCATTAAAATTCTTAATTTTCTTTGTTCTCAATCTATTGTTGCCACAGGTTATGTATACTGCAATAACCACAGCACTAATAAGCATATGCTGTAGAAACACAATTTAAGTTTAGAATTCAGAGACCGTAAAACTACTGAAAAATGCTATGAAACAGATTACAGAAAGATGAGATTTGGATTCCTTGGTTCACTTACTGACCATCACGTGAGCTGATTACTTCAGATAGAGCCAGATTTGCAAAAACATTCAGTTTTGACTTTCATCTGCTCTAATTCAAGTCACTGAGAATGCTAATTGTTGACTCTAGTCAGAGGAGAACTGGATCAACAGAGTGGGATTTTGGAAATCCCACATTCAATATATTCACAATCATGCCTTGCCATCTTATGGAGGTGCTGAGAACATTTAATTAAAGCTGATACACCATTGAGGTCCCAGTTGTGAAAGCAGACTGATGCAAAAATTTGTTAATTAAAGGCCTTCTATTCAGATGGCTTTAAAAACTAGAGGACAACAAAAAAAAGTTGCGAAAAATCACTTTTAGAATCAAAATTTATCAGTTAACTACTAGAAAGTTCTTCAGTAGTACTCGTTTTTTTCTATTTTTTTGGTCTTTCTAAGATATAATCAACTATCAAATTCTTACATTAACACAGATAAACTGTAAAAGATCTATGAACAGTCAAAGAAAGGAACCAACAACAAAAGAATAACTTTGTATGAAATGGCTTAAGAAGAGATAAATTTTCAATAAAATTATTTGAAATAGCAGCTAGCATGATCTGAGTTTGATGACAGTGGTCAGATTCGCTGCAGTGTTGAATTTGCGTGTCCCTTGAGAAATGAGGAGTCTTCCATGCATGCCAAAAAAGGCTGTACACAGGCACCAAAGGGAAAACTTCAAAGCCATCTACTGATATTGAATGTTTTTGGCTTTTTTTTTTTTTTTTTGAGGTATCACACTTTAAACACTTCACTATTTCTGAAATAATGACACACATTATCATGACTAACATTAGAAGCAGAACTCCTTCCCTTTTGGGACACTGCAAGGACATTTACAAAGGAGTTGTTTGAATTTTTTTGGTAAATACCTATTTTTTTGTATTTCATGTACAGAAATGGAATAGAAATGACTTGTCTAGTGCAGTTTATCAGCAAGAAAAAAAAATCCCAGTTCATACTCTGTGTCACGCTATTACAAAACAGTTAATTTGCAGCGCTGAATATATTTGTGCAGGTGCACGAGGTTTTGCAAACTATCTGCTGAAGCACTCTCATGGTCTGAGTGTCACAGTGATAAGTACTATAGAAAGTAAATAAATATTTATAAAGACACTAAGATAAGACCGACAGACATGAGATCAACTTCTGATGCTGCGGAAAGCCCATGGCTGCTGTGGTAGCCATTCCTAAATAAGGATGGGATGAAGGGCATAACTGATTTCCATGCATACCCATAGGTATCTGCATGCTTCCTCCAATCTCCGTTCCTGCTGATGCACTCAATTTTTTTGGTGGCCCTGTGGCCACACAAAAGCAGTAGGGCCCTGTTGTGTACTGCAGCTGTGGTCGTGTTGCCTTGTAGAATCACAGAACTATAGAATCATAGGATGACTTGGGTTGGAAGAGACCACAAGAATGTAGTACTTCAGCTGGGGCCATGTGAGGGTAGAGCAGAGGGGAACAATCACCTCACTCACCTTGAACATAGAATCACTGAATCTTTTAAACTGTAAGGGACCCTTAAAAGCCATCTTGTCCAAATCCTGGCAGTGAACAGGGACAGCTACAGCTCCATCAGATGCTCAGAGCCCCATTCAGCCTGACCTTGAGTGTCTCCAAGGATGGAGCATCCACTGCCTTTTTAGGCAACCTGTTCCTGTGCCTCACTAACCTAGTGCAAAAAAAATTTATTCCTTACATCCAGTCTGCTTTTCTTCTTGTCCTGTCAGAGCAGATCCTGCTAAAGATTCTCACCCCTTCTTTCTTACAGCCCTGTTTCAGATATTGAAATACTTCCAAGAAGAAATTCATAGTGCTCTGGAGAGACAGATTGTTTTGTGCTAAGATAGCCCTTGCTCTGATGAAGGTTGAAAATTCTGAGTCTGGATGCCATATTGCACATTTAACTCTTTCTACCCAAATGGACTGACGTCTGGTTTCTACTGAAAAATAATCCAAGGTATTCTTTTTTTTTTTTTTTTTTTAAATAAATAAAGTATAGTGCTCCCCCAAATGGTTCCACTTATCATTTAGACAGATTAAAAGCATACATGCAAAGTGCATTTAGGATACACAATTGAAAACTATTCAGTATCCTTCTTTACTTGGTGAGAACAAACCAAGTCTCATTTAAGCTGCAACTTTGATAATAAGGGAAAAAAGAGATGTTATTACAGTGGTGGGATGAAACTCTCCACAAAAACTTGAGGGCTGTGAGAAATAATGCATATTGGCTCAAAGTAATGGAAATTAAAATTAAAGGGAAGAAAGGTTAGAAAGCAGCACTGTTGTAAGGAAAACAAAGTGAATATGTAAGCAATTGTGTATGTCAAAAAGCTCATAGCCAGGGCAAGCTCAGAGATCACAGGGGTGATAAAACGAGGAGAGTGAAATATATATATACTTCCAGTATTTAAAAGAGGATTATAAACAGGAGGGGTATCAACCTTTTACAAGAGTAGATAATGATAGGACAAGGGGGAATGGTGTTCAGCTCAAGAAGGGAAGGTTTAGGTTGAATATCAGGGGAATGATCTTCACAGAAAGTGGAGAGGTGCTGGAACAGGCTGCCAGAGAGGCTGTGGATGCCCCATCAGTGGAGGTGTTCAGGGCCAGGTTGGATGGAGCCCTGGGCAACCTGGTCGAGTAGCAGATCTGGAGGTTGGTAGCCCTGCCTGTGGCTGTGGTGTTGGATCTTGATGATCCTTGGGGTCCCTTCCAACCAAAGCCATTCTATGATTCTATATTCAAAGTAATTTAGGAATTTTTACAAACTGTAACGGTCTACACTACATGATACATCATTAACAAGTCCAGTGGCCTTAAAAAATAAACACAGATACACACAATTCATGAGTAATGATGAAAGCAAGTCATTAAGGACAGGCCCAGCTGTGACATTACAGAGAGCGACAGTGGAGCGATGGGTTCAGCCTGCACTGGCCAAAGGGAAGAAGCTTCAATTGACCAACTACTGTTGGATGTGTTTCACCAATGTTTCTGACCAAAGAACTGACATCAAGTAACTTTTTTTTTTTTTTTTCCCCACAGAAAGATTGAATAGAATGCACTGGAGTGACACCTGGAAACAAGAATGAATTGTTGTTCAATAAGATGTGACACAGAGAACACCGAGGGTTGCTGTTTTACTCAGTTACTGTGATTAACAATGTTGTCCACAAAGACTGAAGCTTAATTAACATTTTTAAATTGTGCTTTGACATTTTTAGCTCTTCCTATAAAAGCACTTGTGCAGCTGTGTCATTAAAACAGAGAAGCTCCACATCTTTAACTGTTCAATCTACTCACCCGCCAGTTGCGGATTTTTTCTAGGCTTCTGAAAACAGCTAAACACTTTGAGTCCAGTCACGACATCCTGAACACGATACAGGCTGGTTTGTTTAGAAATAGGGATCAGTATATTAGTTTAAGGACCAATATATTAGTTTAGCAAAAGGAATCAATGAGACCTAGTTCTAAAACTTTTCAGGTCAACTTTGCTTTTGCTTAGTGTGTGAGCAGCCTTGTTTGCCTCAATGATTCTACTTCACAAGAAGATCTGGAGTCATAACAGATGACTTACCTTTACATTTCACTAGGTGCAAGGACACTTCCCTCGTATTTTCACATATATTGTTCTGGAAGTTGCTCATTGTGGCCTAACAAGCAATAGAAGTTTGCCAAAGTGGGGGAAAACTGCTTAGAGTCAGCCAAAAGTCTCAGTGATGTAGCTGATGGGAGAAAAATGGGGATAAAGTAAGTGGGCCTGTGACCACCCTAAGCACAACTGTGCATGCCCAGAGGGATATTAGCATATATTAATGAGTTCTTGGAAAAGAACGAATATGTATTCAAATGTACTGCATATGTATGTCTTAACTGTTTCAGTGTAGAACTTGAACTCCGAGAGAGTGCATTTGTTTGTCAAGTCACCTGATATATATTGTGAGGAATAAAGGAACTTCACATTGCAGTTAGAGAGTTTTCTTCCCGAATTTCAGATAAGAAACATGAGCAATGATCACCAGCTTTCAGAGAACTCACACGAACTACCAGGCTACTTCAGAGACCGTATCAGGTCCCTCCTTCTCAGTGAGGACTTTGATCATACACAAAACGCAGCAGAAGAGTTCTGTTCACATTGTATCTTTTAGTGGTAAAGTGCTGTAAGTCTGAACTGAAAACATGTACCTTTGGGCAGAAAAGAACTGGGAATTCAGGCTCGTCCATTTAATTTTTCCATGTTCCCCCACTATGTTTCAGATGTTAAATCAGAATTACCAAGTAAAGTGCAGGAGTGGGATGTAAATGATTCCTTTTCTTTGCAGGGCCTGCAATCAACTCTTGCTCTCTCCCCGCTGTTTGAAATGCCCAACTCAATGTGTAGACAAGAGCGTTACAAACAATCCCATTAGAAAGAAGAAATCTACAACCACTTTCTAGTTGACTTGTGAGCTCCCAAAACACGGTCCCAAGCTTAGGCATCCGCAGAGGAGCTCTGCTACTGCAATCCCATGTGATTTGATCAACTGCAAGTCTGAGCCCAATTTCTTAGTGGGGTCGCAGCAAGAAAGTTGCAGTGAACCTATGCAGCACATGGTGGAATGTCCCACACAGCTCCAAAGTTGTCGATGGTTCTGTATTCATATGGGTTGATGTAGCAATTGCACCAGAATGGCTGCAGGAGGATGAAACTCAGGATTGTGCTTTACTTTGGCATCCTGAATGCAGAGCTCCTCAACGCCTTCTTAGTATCGGACAATTTAACCTCTCTGTTATGTAACTTCTATACAGTGTCACAGGCTTTGATCCAAGAAGGGTCAGTGCTTCGCTTTGATAAATCCTTTCCCTTAAGTACAATAAATAAATAAATAAATAAAATAGGAGAACAGCAGAAAAGAGGGAAATTTAAATTAATTTTCTGAAGAAGAAATTGTAATTCTTTAAAATAGTAAAGGAAAAGACAGAACTGTTTTGCATTATACATAGGAAAGTGTGTGTGGTGGGGGAAGCTGAGAGAAACACACTTTCTCCAAATTTTCCTGGAAATTAACAGCCTCTCACACATGCGACAGAAATTGTGTCTCATCTCCTTTACAGTGGGAACTCAATGCAATTTAATAAAATTCACTCTGCTGGGCAGAGTTTTTAATAGTCGGAGCGCTACAGATTGCAGTGGGTGCATACTGCAATGTGTACATACACCAACAAGACAAGCTACAGTAAACAACTGTCATTTGTTTTACTGAATATTTAACAGTTTCATTTGAAAAGCAATGCTATTTTACTTTTTATGTGTGCGCTAGGTGTCAAAGCACAATCACATATAAATCTACTCAAATGAAACCTAAACCAGAGCCTCTTAGATAAATACAGAATGCAATTAGAAGGAAATGGTCATCTCAATATTGCCACACTAATGAGAACCGCCTTTATGAAATGACTATATTCATTTAATTAAAAAGCTCATAATGGATCCCATTCAAAATGCTGTTCATTGAACTCTTCCATATGAATCCAATTCGCTTTTGTAGAATGTTGGGACTGTGATGTTTATTTGAAAAACAGGTTCTAAGCAACAAAGTTGTTTTGTTTTTTCTCTCTCTCAGCTCAGAGGAGTAGGTAATGGAGAATAAGCCTTCTGTATGCAGAATCACCTATTTTAATAGATAGATAAGATCCAGGCAGGTAACCCCTGTACGATCATAGAGTCATAGACTCATTCAGGTTGGAAAGGACCATTAAGATCAAGTCCAGCCATCAGCCCATCACCACCATATGCCCACTGAACCATGTTATTCAATGCTACATCTACCCTTTTGTTGACATGCACTGCAGCACACACACATAGCTGCTCTGTTGTATGCTTTGTAATAGCATAACTAGGGTTACACTATAACACAGTATGGTGTAAGCCACTGTACCACACTGCTTTGCTTAATACAGCCCCATTCCTGTGTACTCAACAATCAATATTCCCATCTCCTTCCTTCAGCCTCCAGACCCCCAGCACCCCCAGCTGAGCAGCAATAGCAAAGCATGAGCTGGGGAGAATGCCCATCTGATAGATGTGTTCAGCTTTCAGAGGTTTTGGGATCAAGTACTGCCTATGCAACATGTGTCTAAACATGCAGGTCTCTAATTTCAGGTAAAGTTCTACAGGACCATACAAAAGTTACAACCTACACGTTAAAGATGTACTCGGTCCCAGGGCTGAGCTGTAGTTTCAAACATTAAACTTAGGTCTAGACATCACAGCACTTGAATTATTTATGTGATTGCTAATGTTACGTTCCAGAATTTAAAATAAATGCCTTATGCCCCAGACTTTGGCACACACATTTACTCCTAATGAAAGCCTGCAATGCCAGTGACCTTCATTCCAGATTTCAGCTATGCTTAAAATTTAGTACACTACAGACTGAGAACCGTGGGCTGCCTGTATTTATATCCCATGCAATCCTCTTCAAATTAATAGAGCTTTGTAGCACACATAGCAGGCAATTTGGCCCCGAATAAGCAGAAGGCACACTTTCAGTTTTTACTGCAAATTATGGCACATTTTGTTAAACTCTCAGGCCACGTCTGGTAAAAGTAGTCTAGGAAGTGTGACGAGCCAGCACCATTGCCCTTCAGGACTTCACATTTTGTAGTTGTTAGTTTGCACAGCCCCTCAGAAAACAGGATTTTAGGAAAGCTTCATTAGTCATAATTGTCTAGTTCTTGTCTGTGCAATTACGTTCTATCAGATGTTGCCAAGTGCCTTGCATAGTCTTCTTTCCCTACAAGTCTGTACTGTTGCCCACTGCCATACCAGCTCAGGATCTTGTTTTGCATATGTACCAATGAGGGTAATGTGGTGTCTAATGGATCTGTTTGGACACCGCTGATGGACAAGATTTGGTATTTTTCTTATAGGAAAAAAAAAAAAGAGAATGCAAAACAGTAATATACAGGGCCATTGAAATGGAAATCTTTGTCAGAGAGCACCATTTGGTCATCATTAGTGAATGTGCCATGCTGCAGATGTGTCCAGGCTCTTCTCGAACCACATTTTCTGAACTCCTGACTAAGAATATTTTATTCTACTTCATCTGTTAGATACAAAACCTTATGAGCCACAGCATGCTTATTTTCTTAAAGAAACTGGAAACTGTTTTAATCTCATGCAGGTTTGCATTGCCATTGCTATAAGCTGAACATCTTTGGAACACACCCACAGTGCTAATTTCATCTAGATGAGAAAATATTAGACTATAGTTTAAGCAGCATTAGTTCTTAGTTTTCCTCAAGTCTCCAGCACAAAAGCAATCCTCAAATGCAAACCATCAGTGAAGCTCTGCATGGAAAGGAAAGTGGAGTCATAAATGAAGCTCTTCACCCTGCTTTGCTGCACAGCAAGAACAAAAATTTCCTGCCCGAGGAACAGAACAAGGATGGGAACAGACCTACTGAATCAAGCCAAAAGCCAATTCAGTCAATATCCTGTCTCTGTTAGAAGAACTACACGCCATCAAGCAGTGTAAGAACACGCTAAGCAAACACTGTCTTCTTGCAGCAATGCGCCTTTCCGAACCAGAGCTGTTATTTTCATGCTGCCAAAACCCAGTCCCACATCAGACACTTGCTACAGAGGAACCCTTGCAGTACTACAACACAAGTTGTGTAAGCACCCATAGGCACCTTTCTGAAAGTTAACAGAACAGGCAGAAGAAAAGGAGATAAACTTTTAAAGGAGATCAAATTTTAAGGTGCTGTTGAAGAGTATGTCCATATGTCCTTACCTGTAGCAAGCCCTAGCAGATGGGTCTCAGTTGACTTCTAAAGCACTCCCTGTGCCTGGTTAACAGGGGGAAAGTTAAACTGGGCAACAAGTTACAATAAAAGCTTCAAAACAATTGGTTAAAGATTGTATTAAGGTTTTTAAGGGAGCTATTCAGAAACAAAGAATGTTGAAGTCACACTTATTAGCCATCATAACTTAATTCCAAAATCATCCTTCACCACAGCACTTGCCAGTATCAACACTACATGGGCTCTACTTCAATCAGTGTGGCTGTGACTTTGAATGCTTCCAAAAAAACAAGGCAAAGTCTGAGAATTATTTAACAAATTGAGATGGCAAACAGATTTGGGCAATGCCTGTTTGCCTGGAAATTGCAATCTGTCTGCAAGCAGCATGGTAATACAAGCAGAAACAAAAGGTTGTACTGACCATGATTCCTTTTGGTTTCTTCCCAACAGTTTAATCAAACACACAACCATCCTTGTGTCTTTTCACCAACACCGCCACTGCGATGGACGCAAGGGGGGTTGGAACTGGATGATATTGGAGGTCTCTTCCACCCCAAACCATTCTATAATGCTATGAAACTCAGAGCTTCCAGCCTGGTTCTGAACAACTTGCTCTGACTTACAGGTTGTTTTCAAGAAGGTTCAATGCCTGGAATTTAAGAAGTTAATCACGAGTTTCAACATGATGCTAACAAGTCAAAATTAAGGTATGTCAATAGGTTTTGACAGGAAAGGTATTATCTACATTATATAAAACACCTTATTTCATATAACCGTTCTTTGGCATATCATTAGAGTGCCTTGATATTTTGATTTAAACCATCTCAGATATAGCTACAAATACCTTCTGAACTACTACTAGTCTTAATAGGGAGCATGCAACAAAAGCAAAGGCAATGAGCTGCTGGAAAACCACCTGTGTCATAAGGAACACCTTCCACCCAAAGACCACTCACTGCTCCCAGCAAGGAAAGGGATCTCCCAGTCTGGGACTGGAACAGCTGCTGCCTATGATCATCTTCTGTCATCTCCCACTCCTCCAGCAAGGATGGCCTCCATGAGCTCACCTCTGAGCAGTTAAGCATTTTCCCAGTATATATCTTGAACGCATCTTCGATTGCTTCATCCCTACTCATCCTCATGGCAACACACGGCTTTCCCTCTCTCCATTCTGAGATCCTCTTTCACCCATTAATCCAACAACACCAAAAATTGCTCAGATATGACATCTGCTCCTGGACTGTGCTAAAACTCCATCTCAACCTGAGAACAGGACAATTTGTTTTCAGGGGAACATTAATTTCAGACAAGCCAACGTGAAACCTTTTAGCAGCTTAACACAAAAAAGGCAGGGAGTGGGGTGGGATCATCCCTCCCACTTAGGGTGTCCCACTACACTCAAGGAGCTAAAGATGAAAGATAAAATAATAGCTACCATGGGAAGTTGTGCAGATGGAATTCATTCCACTTGTAATAAAATAGTAACATATAGGATACATATACGTACAAATACAGTGAGGAAAAAAGAGACGTGTCAGGACTTGCACTATAAATTAAATCCACATCTTCTAATTCAAAGTGAAGCTCAGAGAGTTACATGACAAATTGATGTATGTGCATATGTGCATGAAGGGAGAGTGGACTGCATGCGTTTTCAGCCATCCTCTCTTATAAATAGGCCCTGGAATATACAGACCATTATATAAAATATTCTTCTGGATGAGTTTTTCAGACAATTTAATAAATTTTCTTAGCCAAGTCTGACTATACAGAAATGGAAGATAGGAATAATTCCTTAAGAAAAGTCTTAACAATACGTCTTTTAGGTTTCCTGAATCGTGGACCTTCAATCCCTGCTATAAAGCAATCTTTGGAAAAACTTCTTTGCTACAAAAGAGCAGAAAAACTTCTATAAGAACATAGAAACATAGAAGTATTAAGGTTGGAAAAGACCACTAAGATCATCTAGTCCAATCATCAGCCCATCCCCATCATGCCCACTAACCATGTCCCTCAGAGCCACATAACATTATGCTTACAGTTTCCAATACAATTTTATAAGTCTTTTCATGATTGTTAGTAACTTTGTTAGGATGTATAATTTATTATATATATGTATGTATATGTATATATATATGTAATTTTTATATTTATTTTGAATTTTATTTGTTAATTTCATTTCTAAATATGTATATATTTTAATATAATGATGTTGCTGTTATGTTGGCTATTAGATCACAACGGTTCAGTTTTGGTTGATTCACCAATGCTACCTCTGTGTCTGCAAGATTCCAAAGATACTGAATAAATGCGTGTATCTTGTACTCACCTAAAGCAATCTTAATTTGATCATAAGAAACAAGTGGTATGTCCACTACTGCTTCTGCCACCAGACAGGTGCAAAACTATTCCTAATTAGTCATCTTATTTTGTTTCTTCCACTCAATTGCTGGTACTACAATGGTAAATACAGACATAGACTGTACTTGCAGACTGACAGTGAAAATGGCATCATGAGAAGCATATGGAAGATTCACACTTGCTGGGCCTCTCTCAACTGGTGTTGAGTGACCTTGTCTGTGCTGACTTGGAAGAGCAGACAATCTGCTACTGCTACGAACCAGGCCATGCTTCGCTCCTTCTGAAATAAAGCAGAGCAGAGAATCGTGCTGCAGGGAAGGAAAATATCTCCTGTGGGTGAGATGGTAGGCAGCCAGCACATGCTGTGCTCTATGTATATCTGGAGGTGCTAGTTTGTCTTCAGGGGACAGGCAGACAAATTTAGAGCATCCCCTAAGCAGCCCTTGAAGCACAAAGCTACCGTGGAGGTTATTTCAGGCATTTCCTGAGAGCAGAACCACTCTCTGGCTTCCCCCCGACGTACAAAAGACCAAAAGAACAATATGAGTAAGCTTATTAATCAGCAAGCCTTCATTCTTGAAAATATGATAAACTAAAGCAAGGAGCTCCTTTTTGTGTAATTCCTGCTTAATGCAGCTTTGTAGTTAACATTCAGACGCTAAAGTTTATGTTAAAGATTGCTGTTCTGCCCTTCGTCTCTGTAGCCATTATATATTATCCATCAGATAATACAAACAGCTTTCACTTTACAGGCAAAGGAGTAGAAATGACAAGGCCTGGCATTACATTAATGCACTGAAAGGCACAGTATTATTTTGTTCAAATGTGCTTTCAGAAAATAGTTATTGAACTCCGAGGAAATGGCTCAAGAAAAAATCACTCTCCAGACAAAAGTAATAGCTGCCCAGCAGCCTCACATGGACATCTGTCACACTGTCCTCCCTCCCTGAAACGGTCTATTATTTAAATCCTGCAATATTTCATGTTTACATAGGAAAGAAATTTCCCATTCTGTGATATCATCGGGGAAATTCAGGGGGGGTAGATAATGGCAGTATAAATCTCATGATGTCAAGGACATCCAATGCAGCCATGTAAGAAGTGAACAGCTGGAAGGAGCTGGGGCTCCATCAACACAACGTCACTGGTATAAAACTGGTCAAGCATGCATGTACTGCCTTGTTGCAAACTGGTCAAAGGAAACAAGGTTTGCATTACCAGTGTTGGTCTGTTCAGCACCTGGTTGCTTTACTATTTTCATCTTTTGTAAATCTGATTTCCATGACACCTGTCTAAAAACAGAGGAACTCTCCTGAAGGTATGATAATTAGTTAATATTTACAACATGATTTTGGTCATCAACAGGTTAAACATACTTCCACTGCTCTCATGAAAGCTTTGTTTCTTTATAGAAATGAAGTGACATTCTAACATCAGATTCACATCAAAATTTAAATAATTGCTGCCATAAATACATTAATAGTTATACTTGCTAATACCAGTTCTTAATTTGTTATGTGTGCTTGATTAAGATTACTTTTATTCCCCACTGACTCCTGGAATTGAATGCCAGAAAGAACTATTTCACCCATGCAGTCTGATATTTATTTATATATATTATATATTTTTATATATAAATTATATATATTTGTATATTAATATATAATATAATATATGTATAAATATATAATTATACATACGAACATATATTATATATAATAATATTATTATTATATTATATTATATTTATTATAAACAGAAACTAATTCTGAACACATAAAATCAACGCCCAGCAAAGAGTTAAATCAAAACTCCTGGACTCCTGGAAAAGATAAATTCCTTTTTTTTTTTTTTTCCCTTTCCCCCTGAGCTTTCCCAGATATAAAGAAAAGGCAACGCGGAAAATGTACTGAGTTGAAGCCTACATAAATCAAACTGCTGTTAACAAGATACATACAAGGTCTAAATGCACTGCCAGTTAATAAATTCACCCTGACCATACAGAAGACGTTGTTCAGAAACAACACTCTATGACACTGCAGAATATAAATGATTTCAACAACACACAGGCAGACTACATCCTCAAAGCATCGTCTTGATGGGGAATATCTCATTATTGGCCTTTTCCTTATGCTTTGTTAACTTTTTTAAGGAGGGGGAATATAATGGAGAAAACACTTCAGACACCTCAGTGGGGTCTGATGTATATTACAGAAAAGAATGGTTCCTACTGTTCAGCGTCTCTGTTTTGTCCTTCATACTCCAACATCCCTGCATTACTCCTGTTGTTTGGGACTCATAAGACAAGACGAGAACTGTAAGCTGACCTCCCTGAATTCCTTTTTTAAATGAAACATTTCTCCAAGAGAACTCTGTGTTGAAAGGACTGAAATTATTAAAAATGAGAATAAAAAGGAAATTTGCATTTGCCAAAGGAAGAACGGTGCGCTTCCAACTCCTTTGCGCGTGAGCTCCTTTCTTGCTTCTGAGGTAATCACAGAACAAAGAACTTTAGAAAGGTTTTCCAGCGATTTAGAATGTCCATTACCCACAAATTAAACAGCTTCCTTCCGTTAGAATACAGATAATCCAACAGCACTTTTTAGGTATTGCAATCCAGACAGAAGTCGCTAACTTCTTCCCACAGTCTGTCCATTAGCATGTGTGTCTACATCCTGTCTAAATAGTTTAATCATTGGAAACCTTAGAGATTAAACTGTTCCCAGAACCTACCTTGGTGAAATGTATCTTTGGAGTGGACAGCCTGAGACACATTAATGGACAACCAGTGAGATGCTATTCTTGTGCTACACATACCAAGGCTCAAATGTGATCTGAATGACTCCCCAGTGCTGGAATTTATATGCAACTTGGGGACACTGGATATTGTGTGTTGCTACACAGAGCTAAAACATTGCAATCTCTGTTTATAAATCTTTGAGAAAAATGCATTTTCCTGAGCTGCAGCTATGGCAACAAGCAACCCAATATTGAGCTGGGTGGCATAGTGTGCTGTACAAAGGGTTTTTTCTTAACTTCTGAAATAATTTATTGGAAAATCTGGGGCAATTAGATCGCTGTCTATTTTTTCAATATAGACAGGCTTCATATTCTGCAATGTTACCTAGTAAAAATTGAGGATTTTTTTTTTTTCTGAGCTATTTTCTTTCATTTTAATTAAATATATATGTATAAATAAACACCTCAAACTTCCAATTCTGAACTTTTATAGAAATCCGTGATTTCACCACGGCCATACAGATTCCAGGTGTATCGTCATTACATTGTTTACACTGTGGGACACTTTTGGCACATGAGAGCAGCAATTTCTGAATTACAGCAACATGGGTGTAAAAATCTGGGCCTTAAGCCTATGCCTTTGTTAAATACAGTTCTGAGGTATGTATACCTTTATTGCTAAGTTTGAAATGTTCTGCTTCTGGCACTAATATTTCAATTAACAGTGTCCTTGGTATCACCTGCTTAAAAATGCTTAGGATGCTGTAATCTGAAGTGGTAACCACTTTATAGATAAAAACAGTCATTCCTGTGCTACCTTGAAGAGACAAAATAAGGCAACTCCAACACCTCATTAGTATTATTTATTTAACCAACAAAGTGACATCCAATGGTGAGAGGCAATACATGGCTCAGGTCAGATAATGCTTTTTCTTGTCTGTTTGGCCATCTGTTCTCAAAAGCACTGCAGCTACATCTCTCCGAGGCACAGTTTCACCTTTGGAATGTTGCAGAAGTACCTCTCAGCTCTGTAAGGCAACAAGGTGTGGCTACATGGACTGAAGATAGTAGCACATAGGCCAGAAATTTCAGGGTTTGAAGAGGACCTTCCCCATTCTGACTGAGCAGAAGACCTTGCTCTTAATGCTGCGTATAAGAGCAGATGAGGGCATGGCAACCATGAAGGAAGGGCAGAGTCTTCAGAATGTCCACTGTGATGCTATACTTAGGTTCTAGCAAAAAAACCAATGTTGATAACACACCAATATTTATAACAGCTGCTAAGCAGTGTTGTACAAAGCCAAGGCCGTTTGCAGCAAAGGGCCCAAGGATCTAGGAGGGAACAGAATTAGGACAGTCGACTGAAACTGGCCGAAAGGATATTCCATACCATATGACATCACGCAAAAGGAGTTTTGAAGGGAGTGGGAATTCACCTGGTTCCATTCCACTGCTTGGGCCCAGCTGGGCATCAGTTGGGAGGTTATGAGCCATTCTTCATGCATCACTCATTGTATACATTTATATATATAGTCATAACTATATTCCTTTTCTATAACTTAATAAATAGTTTTATCTCAACCCACACATTTCACTTTTTTTCCACTGTTCTCTCCCCCCATCCTATTGGGAAGCAGGTGAGAGAGAATAACTGGGTGGTGTTCATCCACTTGCCGGGTTAAACCACAATAATAAACATATATGAGTTGGTTTTAAATGCAACAGTGACTCCACAGCCATGAATTCTTTTCCTACCTTTGTCCATGAGTTTTAAGTGAACAGATCAATACACGCCTTTGTATCTCAATTTCCCGCTTTGTAAAATGAGTATAACAATATTGGTCTCCTTTGTAAAATACCTTGAGATCTATCAGAAAAGGTTATGCATTGCTGGCAGTATCCAGTTTGAACATGAAATCCCGAAGTGTGGCTCCTGCAGTCCCAGGCAGTCATAAAGTAATTGAGAAACCGTCCGCATACAAATTACTAAATAACGGACTCCAAATGCTTGTATTTTCCTTTATTTACTCCTAACACTGCCACAAAAAGTGCAACCTTTCTTAACTGCTTCTGATGTCAAGTACTTATATTCGCCTTTACCCTATGTTTACCCAGAATGTTATTTTCACAGCTGCCGAGAACATCATTATCAAAGAAACGGCTAGTGTAAATTATTAAGAAAATGGAACAATTGATGTTTCCATAATACACAGTATTCCCCATCTGAGCCTTGAAATCAATTATGGAAAACATTAGGCCCCTATGTCTTCCCTTGGATCAAATTCAAGATCCAGTATTTTATCATCATTTGTTCCAACATTATAATTGTGCATTGACGTTGATTAAGCTCTTTTTAGCCAAAGCTCTTGAGCAAGACGACTCTTTCTTGCCTCTGAATGCACAAAGCAGCTTGCTTTGTAGCACTTCCACCCCCTCCCCCTTACTCTTTATTTTGTTTTGCAGCTGAATTTGTTACTCTCAAAGTATCTTCTGCAAATTCTCTCCCATAAACCTCCTTATATATTCCTTATATTCTCAGTCTTCAGAAGCAGAGGTAAGTGCTTATTCCTTAGGTTTCTTTTCCTAGCCACAAAGCCTTCAGAGTTGGAAGTGGATCAAAATGAGGAGATGCTCATCTCCTAGACACCTGCTTTTGAAATTTCAGGCAGAACTTTGTATTAGTTCAAACAAATTAGAGTAATTATTGAAGTCCACTGCAAAGATATTTCTTCTCTGAAATTCTGGGGTGTCCAAGTTTTGTGCTAATTCCATATACTAAAGGCAAAGACCCAAAATGCCAGCTCATCCTTAGCACCGCCAAGCATTCATTCCATTACGATGTCAGGACAAAAGCAGCCTGAGCCATGAAACAGATTCCAAGACTCGGAGATCACCTGTGAAATTTTTGATCTATGGTTTCTGCCAAGCATTTGACAAAAATGACATTCTTATTGCCATAGGGACATAATGTTTTAAAAGGCTCTCAATTCATAAAAATAAAAATTCAGGAACATACAGGAATGTTACAGCATGTCCTAGATTTCATCATTTCCATGATGAAATGAAAAGAGAAGTCACCAGGGACCAGCCAAGAACAAGTCCTTTGCTTAACTGTCAATAGCTAATAGAGAAGGTTGGCAAATACGGAGCACTGAGAAACTGATGCTATACTCTGACATCCCAGCATACTCATTAGGGCCTCTGTCATCTTCTCTGATGTCTGTCCCTAGTAGGAGTGAATCACTTCTGCCCATGTCTAGCAACCATCTAACCTTCATTTCACTAAGATTTACTTCGTCAGATTTCTCTCCCTGTTCTCTCACCTCAGTCCTCTAGATGAATACCTGTAGATTAGAGCAATCAAAGGTACAAACAAACCCTTTTTAACAAAGAAAACATAGACACACAAACTTTCTGAATCTTAAAAGGATCCTCAGTATTTTGCTGTTACAATACAGTTTTCTGCAGTGCTAAACGCTCCTTCTAGCATGAATACAAAGAATGAAAAAGGTGCATGTATACAGCAAGTGCCTTGACCTGTCTCCCCCGTTCAAGAAGATACTTCAGCATACACACACTTTACTCTAAGCAAACCCTTTAGGGACTGTCTGTGCAGCCAAGGAACTTACTCAATGACCATTACTCTTACCACAGTGTGTCATTCTTCATTCCAAAGAAATTAAGTGGATAAAGAAATCACAGAATCATTACGGTTGGAAAAGGTCAACAGGCCACCCCCACCATGCCCACTGACCATGTCCCTCACTGCCACGTCTCCACGGTTCTTGAATACCTCCAAGGATGGTGATTCCAACACCTTCCCAGGTGCCAGTGCCTGACCACTCTTCTGGAGAAGAAATTGTTCTGAATATTCAACCTGAACCTCCCCAGGTACAACTTGAGGCCATCACCTCTTGTCCTGCTCAAAGCTTCATTTGCAGGACTGAGCTTCACTACAGAGTAGGGAAGGGAAAAGAGGAAAGGAAGGAGAAGGTTAAGAGCTTTTGTCAGGTCCTCTTGGGAAAGGTCTGGATCAGAAACCAGATCCGGACTCTTGCAGTGCTGACATAAAACTGCTGGAGTTTGGAATTAATGTTGTTTTGTCTCTTTAGAAAAAAGTTCTTTTGCTGGTTGCTGCTGAGATTAAATTCAAACCACGTGGGGCAGAGATGGTTTAAAATCATTATCACGCAAGCAGAAAGGCTATTAGCCATTCAGACATTCGGCCTACCTCCCCTACCCCCTCCTTTTTCTTTTTGCCTTATGTCTTCTTAATGCTACTACGCATCAGATGACTGTATTGACTCATCCTCCCACAAAAATAAACATTCTTGGATTTTGGGAGCTTATTTAAACCAGTGTTTTTCTTGACTCACTGCTGTAAACACCCAGTTCTTTGGGCTCATTCAGGGTCCTTTCTAAACTGAAAAGCAAAACTCTCATTAGAGACAAATTAGCTACACAGTATAGATCCTAAGAACTTGAAGGGTCCTGCAGAGGTAACTTCCTTTGCAAACACCAATCAAAGCAATTGACAAGAAGGGTTAGTATTAAACAATTTCATCAGTGACTTACATGGCAGCTTAAAGGAGAGGGGATGTGGAAATGGCATGAGCAAAAGCAATGCACCGGGACAGTTAGTTGGCAATACTGGTGGTAGGTGGACAGTTGTACTAGATGATCTTAAACATCTTCTCCAGCCTTAATGATTGTATGATAGGTTTCTACAAGGCATATCTGAGATACAGATGTGTATCTGAAATATACGTGTTGAATTTCCCTCATACCCACATCTCCAACAGCACCTCCTTCACAACATGGCTCACATGTTCCAGCCAATTAAATAGCTGCTTTAACTCAGCCCTCACTGCCTGGAGAGCAGATTCCTATACAATGCATGAAGATGTACATCCTTTCCCTTATTTATTGCTTTCTACCCTATTCTTGAAAGCTTGGCAAACACATTTGGGATTGGTAGGCTTCTGGAATATGTAGGAAATGCATATAATGAACCTGGGATTACATGGCAATGATGTCCGGCTTGGTACTGTAATTTTCAGAGGATTGTGAAAAATTGGAAAAGTACAGCTAGAAAGCAAAAATGATTGGTAGGCTTGCTCAAATGGCCTTCAGCAAAAGACCTTAAGACCTCAATCTATTTATCCCATTAAAAAAGAAGAGCGACCAGCTTATCATGTATACATACCTTTTGAAAAAGCAAATAGGAAGTACCAAAGAGATTTATAAAAGCTCATGTAGGAAGATATCAAAAGAAACAGTAGCTGGACATGAAATGCCAGACTCATACAAAATAGAAGTGAGGATTTATTCAGTTATTTATACAGCGAAGGTGAGTAACCACCGGAACAAACTGTCAAGGGAAATGGAGGCATCTCTGTCTTCTGAAGTGTTCAAATCAAGACTGAATGACTACCTGGGCAGCAGGCATTATTCGAACGTAAGTTATAGGTTTTAGTGACCACAGGTGAAATTGTCAGCCTGCATATTCAGCAAGCTGGGCTGGATGTTCCAAGGGTCCCTTCTGGCCCCAAAATGCATTAATTAAGTGCACAACATCAAGCATCTTAACAACATATTGTGCTTTCCTGTCCTTTGTGCATTTTAATGAACAGTTCTAAATTTAGCTTAGCTACCCCAATCTTTGAATACAGGTTTCGATTTTAAGACAACTCAATTATGATACAACTGATGAAATTCAGGAGGTACGTCACTAAGGATCTCTCTGTTGTATGGGAAGGACTACTGCTAGTAATTATTTTAACAGCTTGATTCAGCAACTCTCAGAGTATCTTCTCTTTGCAATACAGCTGGTGGCAGTGGATGCTTTAAAACCGAATTTCAAGGAAAATCTGTATGACCTGGACAAAAAGTGATTCACAGAATCACAGAATCACAGAATGACCCGGGTTGGAAGGGACCTCAGGGATCATGTAGTTCCAACCCCCCTGCCTAGCAGGGCCACCAAACATACACCTTTACTAGATCAGGTTGCCCAGAGCCCTGTCCAACCTGGTCTTGAACACCTCCAAGGACGGGGCATCCACAACCTCCCTGGGCAGCCTATTCCAGGACCTAACCACTCTTCTAGTAAAGAACTTCCCCCAAACATCCAACCTAAATCTTCCCTCTTTTACCTTAAAACCATTTCCCCTAGTCCTGCTATTATCAGCCCTTTTGAAGAGTTTACTCCCCTCCTGGGAGTAAGTTCCCTTCAGGTATTGAAAGGCTGCAATGAGGTCACCCCGCAACCTTCTCTTCTCCAGGCTGAACAAACCCAACTCCCTCAGCCTGTCCTCATAGGGGAGGTGCTCCAGCCCCCTGATCATCTTCGTGGCCCTCCTCTGGACCCCTTCCAAAATCTCCATGTCTTTTTTGTGCTGAGGGCTCCACACCTGGACACAGTACTCCGGATGGGGCCTCACAAGAGCAGAGTAGAGAGGGACAATCACCTCCCTATCCCTGCTGACCACCCCTCTCCTGATGGAGCCCAGGATCCCATTTGCTTTCCGGGCTGCCAGAGCGCACTGCTGGCTCATGTTAAGTTTCTCATCTATCAGGACCCCTAGATCTTTCTCTGCCGAGCTGCTCTTATACAGACTCTTATTCTTACAGAATCTTATACAGATTCTTATACAGACGTGCAGAAATACCTAAAATGCACACACTCAGAATGGGCCTGCCTCTCCCCACACAACCAAAAAAACCTGCATTCTCTACAAATAATATCCCAACAGAACCTTGGGTTATAATATGGATCCCAATCAAAAAGATTGCTTTCAATGTAACAAGGCTTCCTGCCCTCCTTTCTTGGTGCAATCATGTGCACACACTGAGAAAACACTGATTTCCTTAAAAGCTAAAAATATGTTTTTTCCTATAGCATGCAAAGCCCTCTTAAAAAGATGTCCTGCTGTCTTGATCAGAATCAGTACCTTTACTTCAAAGACTGTTAATAAGGAAAGCAACACCGAAAATATATGCCGTATCTAGGCAGCTCTTCTCTTTTGTTTTAAATGAGAATCTCTTTCATTTCTTAAAAAAAAAAAAAAATCTCACCAGGAGTTGCAGACTCCCAGGGACAGCATTGTCTCTTATGTTCTGTAGAGTTTTTAGTGGATAATGTGCAGACTTAAAGCTGAGACTCAGCTGAACTGAGTACATGAGAGGAGAAATTTATGTCTTCAAGAAGGTAAAAGAGAAGAGTATCTTGCACATCTAAAAGGAGGCCAGGGGCATCCGCCTTCCCATATTTTATTACATGGTAAAAAATTGTCTATTTTAAATTATCAACAGGTTTCAAAGTCAGGCACATTTAGGAGAAGAAATACAAATGGGTAAACAAAGATCTAAGCTGAAAGTCTTAGAATCACAGAACCTTTTGAGTTGGAAGGGATCCTTTAAAGGTCATTGAGTCCAACCCCTCACAATGAATAGGAACACCTACAGCTCAGTCACGTTGCTCAGAGCCCCATTCAGCCTGAGTCATTCCAGTAAATGAGATTTAAGCCTTTACATTAAGAAACAAATCTAGAACATACAGCTAAGCAGAAAGCCAAAGCCACAACATACTATATTTAAAATACTATTGTCTTTGTGTCTACATTATGATACTTTCTTCTGCCCCATCTGCTCTTCTCGACTTGGATATGTCTCATATCACACAATATTTTGCACGAGGCTTTGCAGCAGACCCAGTAAATCCCAGTAACACAGATCCTACGTGTTAGCACTGCAATGAGAGATCTCTTGGGATGGGAGGTAGAGGGTCTAATGAGCTGTGTATAATATACAACATAGAATGTACTGCTGCATCAGCTTTTCAGAAAGTACCCTTGCAGTACACTGGATAATGGAAACAATTTTATCCATCCAGCTTGCTATGTCTTGTTCTGTATATACTTCTATTGAAGATATATGTTGGAAAGGGGGGAAAAAAGATCATTTCTTGACCTTTTTCTTCTGGGTACCGTGTGTGTTACAAAACTGAATCTAACACGTGCTCAGAAGGTGGCAGGTAGCAACCAAGGCTGGAAGAATTAGATTGTTAATAGCTGCAAAAAATAGCTCCACTTCCAACCACTGCAAACCAGCAGTGTTGACAGAGTGATGGAAGGCTGACAATACCTTGCCAAGCAGGGTGAGGCTATCATAACCGAGCAGATGATTAGTTTTAAAACTTTTAATGGATCTCTGTCCACTGCAGTCTGATGGAGTGAACAGTGCTGATACCTGAGGGAAATGTGAAACTATTTTATATCTCATTTGCAGGAATGAACACCCAGGAGGTATTTTCTTTTGACAGAATACATAAGACCTACCTGAATGCATTGCATTAGCTTTCTGTGCTGCTCCATACAGCAGATGCTAATATTTTTTTATCCCAGACTGGCCTCATTAAACGGTCTCACATAATAGGGAAAAGTAAACCTAATAGAAATTTTTAGCTCTGTTTTGTGTACAAAATGTATTGGCTGTAGAGGGGGGAAGCATTAACAAATAGGAGCAAATAATAAGCTGGGTTTAAGATAAATGACAAAGAGAGAACTAAAAATGAGCTTACATAGAAATGCGCTGGGAATGGAGAAAAATATGGTCTGATTTAGTAATGACAGCACAGAAAAACCCATTTTGTTCCGCTACAGGAAGAAGTTCATGTCCACCTTGGCCACATGGGGTGAATGGTTTGTAGCTGTCAGCTGAGAGAACGGGAGCTTATTACCAGCTGCTCATTGGATGGTGGCCCTTCCTAAACTCAAGCGGCAGATGCCTGGCCAAGAACTTCATACCTGTAGGGCAGGCCCTCCAGCTAAAGAAATAAACGCACATGACATAAGATACCAGAACAGATGAGCTAAAGAGGCTATAGAGTGTGAGCTGACCTAAGCAACAAGCGCTCAATCAAGCTGGACAGAGCTGGGATGCTGTACTTTGATATTCAGCTGCTCATCCTCAAATCAGACTTACTGACAGTTCATTTTCTTTTAAACTCTTGTATGCTCACACTAAGTGACCTACCCCTAAATCAGCTGAGAAAGTGGCTCAAGTCCCTAAATCAGCTGCTTTTCTGCTGAAGCTAGAATTAACTAAACCTTCACTTTGTTCCTGTCACAGCATGGGTTGAATGTTAACACTGCCCAGGGCATGCGGGTTGTGGCCAAGAACAACCTAAGCCTCACCTTCACTTTAGCCTCTACAACCCATTCAACATTTAGCCACATAGGCAACGAACTGTGAATTATTCTGCTCTTTAGCCGAACTCTGCTGGTTCTGCTGTTACCTCAAGCGCTTCCACTGCTTCCAGCAATCTGTCTGGTGAGCAGACGGTTAGGTCTCCAGGGAAGCTGCTATCTGTTTGTTCCAAAGCAAGGGCAGTGCCAGGCACACTGGGGGCCACATTCTTGACGAAGGCTAGAATGCAAATTTTACATTTGTGTTAACATGTGTTAACCCAAAATGAACCTCCTCTGCAGAGCCAATGAGCTTCTCAAAGGAATCCCACAGATTTCGTAACACATTCCCACAAACAAAGATCCTTCACTGCTACAGCATCTTCAGAGTGTTGCAAATAAATATTTTAGCAAACAAGATTAAAATTCCAGTATGCACTTTCTCAGCCCAGAGGTATAATCTTCACCTAAATAACAAAAAATTATAGAAACATTCAGAAACGTAAAAGTTTCATTAGTTTGCGAAGTGAATGTTGAGCCACAATTATTCCAAGGAAAATGTAATATCGCAAAAATTACCAGAGCCATCCTTTTTATTAATATTACTTGATAAAATGTGAGCAGGATCATGTTAAAACTATTACATTAATATTCCTCAGAGAGTTATACTATAATTTTAGCTTCTCTTTCTCACTCTCACTCATTTTGCCCTGTGAGTCAACACGGGAGGATGGTTGGCAATCAGCTCCTGCAATTATCTTTCTCCCTAGATTTGAATTGTTAACCGTAGCTTCCACTAATAGAACTGCAAATGAATAGTATCCTTTTCACTTGTATTTACTGGATGAACATTATGCTCAATGACTCTTGTGCTCGAGGCAGGATGCTAAACAGAGGGCAAAAAGGACAAGTTTTATTTCTATTAGCTTGCTTAATGGCTGCAATGAAAATAAAGACAGGAGCAAAGACCACAGGGCCAGACTAGCACATCCAAGGTGACTGGATGGCTCAGAAAGAATGTAAATGGATGATGGAGATACTTCCTCACTTGGGAAAATCTTGCACCAACACAAAATAACATTTTCTTGTTCCAATGGCTGTGAATTCAGACTCCTGGTCTGGCTCCTCTGGGCCATTTTGAACAGAGAAATTCAAAAAAGACTCCTGATTTCCCATTTGAGTTCCCCACTGATTTTATTAGTAAGTTATGAGTATAAAAGCTGGTGAATCTGAGTTTTTTTCTATGTAAGCCCTTTTGGAAAACAGACTTAGTGCTCCAAACTTCATTTTCCATATTTCATTGGTAGCGACACGTCTCTGTGAACACACGGGGAAACTACTGGGGTGGACTTTGATAAAATGATCTAATGTTCTTTCCAATCCGCCTAATGTGCATTTCAGAAGCATGAAAGAATGGGAAGGACTATGAAAAACCACTACTATACTCCTTCCCGAACACTCCAGGAACAAATTTGAGACCAGTATGCATATACAGCAAAAGCCATGGACATAAAATGTGCATTATGTGCCTTCTTTGCCTGTTTGCTAACAGACATTTTTAATAACTGGAGCTGCTTTTTTAGCTGACAGAGTACGTGCATGGCTTTGATACAAGCTGTGCCAAGCACTGTTTTGCCCCACTGCATGTGGTCATTTTTCTCGGTAGCAAAATGAGACAAAGACTCAAAGTCCTGAGGGAAGTCCTTGATTATAAAGACTACTTTGATAAACTTCAAGACTGCACTTCACAACACTCGAGTAACAATGTGAACTTTTCACAAAAAATGAAAGTAGTTCACCAAAACAAGTTGATAATGATTGGCTTTTCTACCTGCCAAGTACGCAGCTGCTCTGTTAGACTGCAAGCCACGAGTCCATTGATTGCAGATGTTTGTACAGATCAAGAAATTCCAATCAGAAGAGAACAATTTGGTTTTCATGCCTGTGTTTTGTTTCATGTGACAGCAGTAACAACATGATCCTACGATTGAGGCATGGTTCTATTCATTGAAACATGCAGGTAAATTCTTGCTAGTGGTGCTCTTTGCTGGCATTTGGAATTCATATGCAATCCAAACATTGCAGGGAAGCTATTCTAGGCTCACAAAAGAAAAAGAAACTGGCTTTCAAACTGGAGGTATCCACAGTAAAAAGAATAAAGGGAAGGCGACCATTGGGCTATGGAGCTGTTCAGTGCATCTGACGATGGCACATTGCTTTCAGAACTTCTGCAATTACCTAGCTCTGGAAAATGTTACCCTGGGAGAGGATGTGAGCCAACGGTACTATAAATCCCTGTGGATTTTTATTCTGTACAGCCTATGAAATTTCAGTGCCAGAGACCAGACGTGCCCATCTCTGGTCATCGGCTGCCAACAGACAGACTGTGATATGACACAGACATTAGAGAGTCTATACATACTCTTTTAGATGTTGGCTCTAACATTACCAATTGCTTTTAGGTCAAGCAATTGCACCGTAATGCACCCAACAACCCAGAAAACGAAAGTCTACTGGTTCTGATTGGCTTTCCCTCCTTCTTGACACTGCACACCTTCTTATGTCTGGTGCTCTTTATATTGCTCATATATCATTCCTCTTCCTAAAAAAAAAGGCAACCGCCAAAAAACCTGTTCCTTCCCGTGTTTCCAAAATTTAAGCAAATCACATCTGAAAGCAAAATGCTTTTTATCTCTATCAAAACTTTCCACAGAGGAAAATGATTTCCTTTCTCCCACCTCCTTTCATTTTGTGATAGGCTCTAATCAACATCCCACGTGCTAAACTCTTTTGAAAATCCAAAGTGGAATCGTGATTCAAAATACTTAAGTCCCATTCACTTTCAGTAGTCTTTATCCTGAAAATACTTTTCTCTTTGGAAACTCTGGCATGTAATAAGTAAACATTATCTCCCTTTTTTTGGCTCTTTAATACTTGGGTCTTTCTATCCTTCTGCCTGCATCCTTTTTAGACCACACAAACTTGCATCCGTTTTATACCATTCTCCCCTCACTCTTTCACTTTCTTCCACTGGATCATACATAGACTTCTGTATTCATAAAAAGGATTCAGTATTCCCCAGATCCACTCATTACTCCTTAAAACATTTTTAGTTCTTCTAGCACTGAGTGTTAGTTATGAAGGCAATAACTCTTTGATCTGTACACAGATCAAAGCCACAAGAGCCAAAAACCAACCTTCTAACTCAGTGCCAAGATTGTCACCTGAAAGAGAACCAAGACACATCAGTTCCCATTGGGAACTTCTGTCATTACTTGAATGTAGTGATCAACACTGAAGCCTTTTTTTTAGCATAAAATCAAAAGGTACATCATTTTTATTCACTTGTAATAAATTAAGACCCTTCAAGGATGCATGGTAGAAATGGTGGTAACCTCCAGTAGTTAATTAGTCCCAGTAACCAGGTTTGTCAATAAAATTATCTGAAATAAATTAATAAAGAAAAATTACATGAATTGGAACACAGCATTTCTATCAAAGCATTACGAGCAGCAGAATTTGCTGTCCATTCATCCAAGAAGCAGTTAGTCATACAAGCAGAGCAATGGGGAAGCATCCTCACATCCTCATCAGGACAAAGAAACCAAGAGAAAGGGAGGTCATGACTTGTATTTCAAGGTGACTTGGTTTAAAGTTGATTTTCTTATTGGGATTTTTGTTTGCTTTTAAGCAGAAAATTGGTAGAATATACAACACTGACCCCCACCGAGAAGCAAGAAAATAGATTTTAAAAAGAAGAAAAAAATAAGGAAGAAAAAAAAAAAGGACACTTCTGAAAGATCCTTCCCTGAACATTTATGCTTATAGTCTTAAGTGCTTCCTTACATACAAGATGAGAGGGTAATCACAGGAAAGTTTCAGAGTCAGGAAGCAACAAATCAACTTCTACAACCACATAATGCAGGCCAAAACTAGAAATGCATGGACATCACATGCTCTAGTGAAGTTAAACTACTGAAACAATGCAATCCTCCATGCCAGATCATATCCTATGTCTAAGAAAAATTATTTCTTCTACAAAGAAGCAATGGCTTGGGTTTTTTAAATCGAAATCTAAAAATACCAACAAAATGATACCGCTAAGAAATTTAACATAGTGTAAAGTTCCTTTTCATATTCTAATTTACAGTCAAGACATCACAATACAAAACAACACGTACAATTTGAAAATAAGTCAGTTCTCATTTCTGTATCCAAAGAAAGAGATGCAATGTAATTCACCGTGTCTGTTTTTCCTATGAGTGGATGAATGCTGAATACTTTTGAAGTTCAGATTGCTTATGTACAAGGCATAGTTTCAAAGCATCTGAATGCTTCCTGCAAATCTAACCACTGTCACAACCTTTGCTTTAGAAGCTCTTGGGCAAGCTTAGCTCTTCAAAACTCCCAGTGTGTATGTGCTATGTGGAAATTTAGGCATAACTGCTTTAGAATCTCTCTACCAACACATCTGCACAGGGATTCCTGGGTTTCTTCTCAACATAAGTTGAACTCAATATAAACAAATAAAGATATGTGTTATGCAAGCAAAATTCTCTTTTCTACTGCTGCATACACTTAGTATGCTTTTGCCTATTCGCAAAGTGCATCATCAAGTCTTCCTAGTTGAGAAACACCTAGAAACTCTATTACTAAAAGCTCCATCTACTGGTTATGAGAGAGTACTAACCTCAGAGACATGAACGTCCAACTTGCCAGCAGTCCATAAATGATGGCAGAACACAATTTAATTCCTATTCTTTTACTTTATATTTCCTTGAATGTGTTCCCAGGCTCCCTGTAAGCTACTCTCAGTGGTAAAACGTCTTGTATGTAGTTTGTAAATCATCAGGGGAAAACTAGAGTTGTAAATTTCGCATATACATACTTCTTGTGAAAGCATACAGAAAAATGGGCCAAAAAATGGCTGAAAGCAAGCACAGGCTTCAGCCATTGGCTTTCTTGTCTCTCCCAACCCACAGAATCACAGAATCATAAGATGGCTTGGGTTGGAAGAGACCTCAAGGATCATCAAGCTTCGACCCTCCTGCTGCAAGCAGGGCTGCCAACCTCTGTATCTAGTACTAGGCCATAGGGTCACAAAGGGAACCAGTGACCAAGTCCCAAACTAAAAATCCTTCCTGATTCATCCACACACTTCTCACAGGTCAACACTCTTGCTCTTAAAACACTTTGTGTTGGCTTTCAGAGCTCCATTATCACAACTTTTCCCCATTTTTTTTCCTGCTTCCCAGTTACTTTCACAAGGCTGTCACACATCCCCAAAATGATCAACAGTCTGTTAAGATCTCAATGGAAAGTCAGCAATCAGAGGAAGGTAATATCAAGTCAGTGAAGCATCTTGAGAAGCACCTGCATTTTAAGGAATAATTAATAAAGAATGATGTTATTTATTTGCAGGGTTGGGAAAACAAGGCATAGGAACTGCAGGATTTGTCATTGCACAGATGTTGCATAAATCACATAGTAGTTTTTTTGTATCATTTTTGTAATAGATAGAGAAAAAACAATATTCACTGAAAAGAATGCAGCAAACTGCAGAATATTAGTATTATTTATAAATAATAAATGAAAATGAAATACCTAAAGAGCTAAAGCCCATCTATCATGAGAGCTACTGCACAAATACTTGGTAAAGAAGAATGTTCCCCAGACAGTTGGTAACCTAAAAAAAATCAGATGAACACATTTCTGAAGGGATTTTTGCAGGCACATGTGACAGATTGGCAGCAGAGTTGAGTTCAACCTCATTTTCTTATACCACTGAATTTCCTTAGTGAGTTTGTTTGTTTATTTTTGAAAGCTTTGAATGCACATATATAAATATTTGACCAGCATAAAATGGAATAGGTTTCAAAAGTCTCCTTAGAATTAGAAGAGCTGCATGCTCCTGTCATAAAAATAATGCATAATAATCAAAATAAACCTTAATTTTGGAACGCTCCATCTACAAATTCACAGAGTGCAATAAGGACCAGCATTTATTTATTGCAAGAGATATAACAAAAAAAGAAAGGAGAAAAATGTAGGTAATCCCATGCTTAGAAAAAGAGTTAAAACATGAGTTTTAAGCCTACATTTCATCTGAATAAAAGCATGTAGCTGCAGTGAAATCCACGACAGCTACATTGTATAATGGAAATACAGCACAACAGCTAAATGTTTGCTAAATTAGCCCTCCCTAATCAGTCTGTAAATGATTTTTATTTTTATTTTTAATCCAAACTGTCAGTCCACAGCTATAGGCAATGAATACGGGTATCATAAGAAGGGATGGAGAAAGACAGAAAATGAGAGTTTACTGCAAATACTGATCTGAATACACACAAATTATCTTATACAAGGCTGTAGCCATTATCAATTTGAATAAGCTAAAGAGGCAGTTTGTGAAAAGTTGATAATGGCTGCAACACTGAAGCTGTGATCTCATGATTTTCCTGCATTCTTTTTAACCTTCTAAAACTTCTGTCTCTCAAATATATTTTCCCTCCAATTCCCACTATGTTTTCTTTCTTTTCTAGACTAAAATCATGTGTGCTTTCTGTCAGGCAGCATAAATACTGATACAGGACCTGTGGAAGATAACATGTGGTTTGGTAGAGAAACAAAAAGGGCTGACACGGAGGCCACAGTTCAGTGATACAGCAGATGTAGCTCTAGGGCTCCTAGAAGCAGATGAAAACCACTGCGGCCACATGATGCAAAGTGCTGATTTAGTAGAAACGCAGCCTTGTGAGCATAATTTGATTACAGAAGCCTGATGTTTTATCCACGCAAGTCTAACAGGCTTTATGCTGGGTCAGATACTGTTTGTCTTTCCTATCCACGCTACTCCAACTTCAGGCTACATCAGGTACTGCCCATTTCTTCCACATCCAGCAAGAAATCCACACCAGCCAGCAAGGCTGGAACAAACTGAGATTTAGGGTAGATGTTAGGAGGAAACACTTACCAGAGAGGGTGGCAAGGTGCTGGAACTGGTTGCCCAGAGAGCTGTAGGTGCCCCATCCCTGGAGGCATTCAAGGCCAGGTTGGATGGAGCCCTGGACAGCCTGATCTGGTGGGTGGCAACCCTCACTATGGCAAGCAGTTAGAATTTACCTAATTTAAGGTTTCCTTCAGCCTACGTCATTCTATGCTTCTCTTATTTACTCATCTTCCTTCATGCACTGTTAAAGGAAACACTAAAAGCGTTGTTATAATAACACAGCAGCGACTGTGAGCTTGATAAAGCCACACAAGAGTTTGAGGATTCAACTAGTCCAGGCTTCCATTATTTGACTTCTATATATTCGATTCTTTACAAAATTCCTGGTGACTTCCCATACATATTTCACAGAATGGCTGAGGTTGGAAGGGACCTCTGGAGGTCAGCAGGGCCACCCAGGCAAGGTGCCCAGGACACATCCAGGTCCTCACATAGGAGCACTGCTCCATTCCCTTGCTGGAAGCCCTCGGTACATTCAGTTCCTCATCCAGTCAAATGCATCTGCTCCCTGCAAATCAAATTACTTTCCCTGTAAAACGCATTATTATTTTCCTATCATTTTCAAGGTGCTCTCACACAACAATTCTGAATGTTATATAGATATCTGCATTTCATACCAATTCTGTTCAGCTGCTGTTTCCTACAACCGTATCACCGGTGCAAGAAATCTATCTATCTCAGAACAATCAATCAGAAAACAATGAAAATAACTTTCCAGCCTCCCTCAGTGACAATATTCCAGTCAGGAGCTAATAGGAGTTGCCTGAGGAAGCCGTTTCCCACAAGTTATGAGAGCTCTGCAAAATGCAAACACCGTAGCACATTTCGAACAGTGTCTGCTGACACCTTACGTCACACGGCTACAGTCACGTCTGTAACATAACAACGTAATAGGACAGAAATCATAAGAACAGCTTTGGGAAATTGTTTTCCTTCATGCATTACGATGCAGTCTCTAGGTCTGATTTACTTGCTCCACTAAAGCACTGTTGATTAAAGGACTGTTTACTTGAGTACCTTCATCCTCACCTAAAACACAGATTTAACCGTGATCACCAGATTAATACTTTTATTATTTTTATGAAAGTTTATTTCGTTGAGCTGTGCACTCCTCTGTATTTCGGTAAGGACATCTCTCCTTGCTGCAGCATTAAACTCAAATCTCTATTAAACTGCAATTCCTGTTTAAAATCTTCCCTCAGTTTCGTCTTGAAGCTTGCCATGCTGTTTTCTGTTCTGTTAAAGGCTTCTGCTCCTTTCCAGGATGAAGTCCATTTCAGAGCTGACTTTGGAAACAGACACCCTTGAAGTCCCATAGGATGAGCCAACGGCACTGCATTGTCTTTTATGCTGTCTTTTCCAAGCTGATGCCAACAGGTAGTTATCACATGAGTCAGCGCCACACTCCACAGATCCAAAACATTCATTTCACTCCCTTCTCAGGATGTCCACCTTCAGTAGGATTCCCTGGATGATTTTCTATTAAGATCCTGCCACAGGGAAGCACTCAGTTATGTACTTCAGCAAAAAGCCCATTGAACTCCATTTACCTTCAGCACATGCCTGAAGTTTAACATGATCTTAAGTACCGTTTAGAGAGGAAGACAACCCTTAGTTGACACCTACAAGCCCAAAATTCCCAACAGAAATGTATCTACTTCATAAGACTTCAAAAAACTTTTTGTGCGTAAAGCACTTTGAACTCCCTGGAAGAAAGTTCCTATGGGTATTTTTATATTCATGTCACCTTGGAGAAGCTGATGATATGACATTAATACCTTGCAAAGAATTCTCATACACCTCAAAAGAGAAAAAAAAAGAAAAAGGTTTCTTCCTCCTTCTGCTAGTAGAAACTTTAAAAAAAAAAAAAAGGCATTTTACTTCATGTTAATAACATCTCTCTACTATGATTTAAAAATAAAATGCCAGTCTGTTTAGCACTTTTTGAATTTCAGTCCTCCCATGATCCTTCTTATTTTAATCTGCAAAGAGGGGGGAAAAAAACACCTAAAGAGTCACCTTGAGAACATATTTGAAATATATGAGAGTGCAAATTAAAATGACTGATGAGAGGCTGAGGTGCTATGAATGTGTCATATTTTTAGAGACGTCCACCGAATCAATCAGCAATCAAGGAAGATTAAATCACTGCTGGGTAAAATATCTTTCTTCTATTTGTATTTCAAAGGTTTGGACCCGGTGCCCTTTCGATACCGTACCCAATCTTCTCTTGGGATTTGTACCTGCTTGAAGCTAGTTGGTTAGGCCTCCTCATAGAGGTTTGGATAATGTTTCATGATGGAGAGCCATGTTGTTGGGTGGATTTATAGCACGCCAGATGGCTGGAGGATGCCAGATTCCAGTATTTGACTGCAATGAAGAGTAAATTTAAGATTCCCCTCAATGATCTGACACAGAGGAGAGAGATTACTGTGGCAATTACTGTATGACCTCTGTCACCCCTGCAACATTTTGTAAAGCCACTGAAAACGCAATTAGTTTTCTGCATGACCCACAACATACACTGTTGTGTTTAACTATTTTGCAAAGGCCAGTGATGGCAGTTCCAGGTCTTTGCATTTAACCTGGGTATAACAAGATACGGTACAGAACACAGGTCATAATGTAGGAAGCCCACCAAAGTAGCTTGGATGGGCGAGGTCAAGGCAACTTGTATTCTCTTTGCTTACTGCCAGACAACTGTCCCAAACTGCTCCTTTCAAGCCTGACATGGCAATTTGAGCTCGTAATCATATTATGCTACGTTGACATTATTGATGTCGCTGTGTTTATCAAACTTGTAATCTCTTTAACACAATGCTGCGGTTTAATAAGACCTATAGCTACGGCTCAGGCTCCAAGGGAAAGAGCAGGTGGTCCTATGGGTCACTTTATTGTATGCTCATTTACGACTGGGAGATCAACTGCAAGACCCCACTGCTCCTTCAGCTCAGTGTTCCCGTGTTCTTGCTAAACAAGACTTTTTGAGAAGCTTCTATTGATAACAACAGTAGTAAGAGAGAGAAGAGAAAGTGGGTCACAGAAGGGCAGACGCATGTTAGATTTTGGTATCATTGCAGTAAAAAAGACTTTAAGGCACTAGGTTTGGTAAAATACCCTGCACTTCTGAGGCAGCTTGCCCAGTCCATAGGTTACTAGATGGAGGTTTGATTGGTCTCATTCCTTTAGCACCAATCACCTTCGTGATTGGAAAACCCACCTCTCCTTGTTTCTCATTCCATTTGAAGTTTGTTTTCACTACTAAGATGTGTCAACTAATTGGCACCTGGAATGCTATCGCACTGTAGAGTCCATACCAATAAGCACCCTTGGAAGTACTGCAATACAAATTATAGCTCATGGATGCTGCTTGTGTTTTAGCTGATAATAACATGGAAGTGCATTTCAGCTGCTATGTCAGTATTCTCGTTTCCATCCACAAATGTCTGCTTTACACAGCTGGTTAAAAAATGAAACATCTCAAAGCAACAGAAGCAACAATTAAACATTCAGAGGTCATTCGTTCGTTAGCAAAACAGATTCCTAGTAAGTACTTCATCCACTGGCTGCTGACTCAGTGGAACTCAATCAGAATTGTCAGCGTTACTCTGCATTTTTTTCCTCTTCTAGAGCAATTTCTACTTCTTTGAGACAAAGAAAAAGAAAATCGAGAGGAACACAGGTCTCCACATAAACAACTTTATATTAGAGAAAACACTTTCTCTTACATGTGCATGAACAGAGACACAACCCAATTCACACAGTAATCTTCAAGCTGCCCCGTATGGAACAACATTAGCTGGAGTGATACGATCACAAACTGTGAACCAGAAAATAGCTTCTAATTTTGCATCTCACATCAGCTCTTTGCTACTTGAGTTTTCTCATTTCACCAATCCACACAATGCAAATATCTTAATAGAAACCTATTTCATGGCTGTGGAGATTGCAACATCAGTGAACACAGTATTGCTTTTAGCAGGACGGTAAGTCATAGGTTCTTTCATTAAAATACTTTCAAGATGAGAAAGTATTTTCATTATTGGGTATCAAGGTATCTTTTAAAGAACCAAGAAGACTGGAAGCTGCATTTTAGGAAAGTCAAATTAACAATGACTATTAAAATTATAAAGCAGTTATGAAAATGATGAACACCGTGGGATGAATACAAAAATGTTTGGGATTTCTAAAAGTATTTTGTGATGCTTCCCCTTTCAATGGGACTTGGCTGATTTACAACACTATTTTGTCAACTGACAAAAAATCTAGAAGGTATTGGGTTTGGGTTTTAATAAAATTTAGTGAAGCAAAGGGCAAGTTTTGCTGGAAAGCTTCCCCTGCCCTGACAGCTCCCAAAACAAATGAATGAAGACACAATTTTCAAAACCCAGAAAGACTCAGTGAAGTTACAGTCCTGTCCAGCAGGTACTATATACATAGGAAAGATCAGTCCACAGTAATTTATTTCTTTTAGTAGGAACTATGCTAAGATTTGTTGTATCTCCCCCATCAGAGCAAGTCGGGGGGCTTAGCTCATTACTCACTGTGACACCTTATATTGGCTAAACAATGCGTTAATGAGTCATACCAGGAGTTGGATGATTCTTCTTCCACCAAGTCTGTCATCCTCTATTTGGGTAAAAATCTGTTAAGTTTGTCACCCTACACTGTGTCCAATGTCACCATAATTATGTTCTGTGCTACCTGACTCGGAACACAGAGACAGTAAGAATACAGTAGGTTCCCCTCAACGTAACACCTCCTCTTCCTAAGGTTTATCCTTAGTTTCTTTCTCTGTAAATGTGTTTGCTCCTATTCATCTTGGATGGATATGGTAACCAGACAGAAAAGACTGACTCATATGGGCATTTTGTGCAAAGGCACACAACATTTGAGCTCTTAGGGCTAGTTTCATCTCTGCTTGTAAAGCTTCTACCACAATGGGTTCATGCTACCTTTAAGCTCTACCATAATAATAAAAAATGAACAATATGCCATTGTCTTCCACACAATAAGGTAGGCGTTGCTATACGAAGACAGCAGTTTTGATCAGCAACAGCATGTTTCCTCCATGTTTTCAATCTCCAATGGACTACCCTAATTTACTTACACAGCCTCAAATACCATGGAAACCATCTTCAATGCACTTACCCTCAGAACAGCCTTGCAAGGCACGGGAGTTGAGCAATTCTGAGGGTAGATACTCAGATTACTGGCTTAAGCTTCAATTCCTGTCACTATGTATTCACTACTACAGCCCTCCACACTAACTAGATTAAGACCAGCATACAATATGGCTCCTATAAATAGATTGCTCCCATTTGCTCTGATGTCAGTTAATGGGTTGCATATACCTGGAGACCGCACCAAGCTCATCCAATCAAGACCAGTGTCCCTGCAGGAGAATCCTCTTTTAATAAGCTATCTGTAGCTACCTAGATGAAAGATGAACGCACATGATTACCTGCATTCCAAACATGTATTATTTGCTGTGCAGAAATGCCTACAGAAACATGAAATTAGCTTTCATGTTCTCTCCTCAGCCACTGCACCTATCTGCCCCATGTTACTGAGTATCCTACGACAGTGAGGCACAACAGTGTGCATTAACATCAAGCCAGTGATTCCTGCTCAACTCTCAGCTGTGTCAAGAATAGTAAATGACTAATGAACCCTTCTCCAAAACACTGTCTCATTAACACTGTGTCCTCATTAAAAGGGGCAAATTTACCATAAACAATTGCATCCCTTATGCACAGACCTCAGCAGCAGCTGACAATAACATCTAACATTTACCCCCTGCTATCCAGTAGACAGCAGCACTGAATTTAACAAAACATATCATGTGGACAACACTCCTCCCCAGGACAGCCAAAGCTGTGGGGAAAGCAAATCAAATCCAACAGGCTCGAAAACATTTCTGTTTAACCTTCATTTGATATACACAATGTATTATTCCGTACATCTCAGCCAACAGACATCATCAACTCCTCCACATTCTAAGGTCGAGGCATTCACGTACCTTCAGAAATCCCATCAGGCAGACAAATATTCTAGCACTTTCAATACCTTTGAGCAACCAAGCCTTCAAAGATATTTTTGAGCATAACTCTTAGGCACTCAAGTCCCCTGAACTGAGAGCCTGAAATCACCAAAAAGCCCTTCGATGTTCTGTATGAACTCACTGCATGGTCCACGAAAGGACTCTGACATAGAAGTCAGTGCAAACACGCTGAATTGAGACTAACAGAATACTAACTCTACTTTGAGATACAGCTGCCTTTTGGAACCAATTGATTTATTGCATCTGACTATAACAAGGCTTTCAATTATACTCTGTCTTTAGCAAAATCTTACACTTAACAGTCAAGCTTGGGAAATTATTAGACAATGGACAAGTAGACAACCTAGCTCCAATAATCCCTCAAATGAAGAATTATATTCTTTTAAATTAACTCTCTATCCACATGATGTTTTTGTGGCTTTTTTTTTTTTTTCAGAATCCACAGTAATATAAAGAGACTTTTCTATAAACAAGAATTATGTCCAGAGAATTTCATCTCAGTTATACATGTATTTGCAAATAACACATTTGTTGGACAGTGCACATATAATAAGAACATTACAAACCAGATCATTGGAGAGAACCTTCATCTGATGAAAAGCCACTGTAGTTTCAAAGGCTAATCTACAGCATAATGTTTTAAATCAAACTAATAACAGACAGTCAGCTCTGCTCAGAGAATCTGTAGAAAAGACAATCTGATAATTATCAACTGTAGAATTAACGTGCAGCATTTATTTGTGTGGTTGTGCTAACAATCCAATTGTTGGCCCACTGGAGACAGGACCTGATGACTTCATTCTCTTCTGTAAATTCTCATCTTGCAAAAATATGCTCTGTAGTCATCATCTCCTGAAGACACTCAGATTTTATTTAGCTATAGCCTTACTGACACTCAGTTATGTCCAGTTCCCACATGCTTTAACAGCATCACAACTGTTTTGTGCATTTAATCCTTTAAAAATCCACACAGAGATCTTTTTGTGGTACACAGCAGCTTTTACTATGGGATATGGCGTAGATGGGGACATGGCCATAAACCAAGAAGTACCTCATCTCTGCACAGACTACAAGCTTCAAACATCTCATCACTACATCTCATCAGCCCTCGTAGTGATATGGCTAACGGGAAGTCTTGCAGCAGCTCTCAGATAGTTGGGTGAAGAGTGCCTCAATGAGCCATCTCTGCTCTCCGTAAGCTTTGAAAGTGACTGTGTGGGATTGTCTGACCTTAGCAAAACAGACAACAGAAAGCTGAACAATACGTTTCTTACACCAAAAAGCAGACACCGTTAAAAACTTTCACATCTTGCTCTTGAGAGACTTGTGATGAAAGGTGTTTGCTAGCTGTGCATGCATGCACACATAAATACCCTTTCACATGTCTATGGGCAGTGTTGGGATATGAGAGTGTTTGGCAAACAAGAGATAAATGAGAAACTGAGATTCAAGCAGCCTGTAATAATCCCACATCTGTCGAGGCAGATTAGCACCACTAAAACAGCTGCCAATAGGTAAGTAAAACTAAGAGAGATGCTCAGTATAATGCCAGTCTCTTTATAAAAATCAGGCTAGAAATTAGTTAAATGAACAAGTGAATGAAATACATGAAAAGAGACTGCAGGAGTCAATTGTGCCACCTGATCTGACATTAATTGGGAGCCTCTGAGACAAGAAAGTTACATGGTATTTTGATTTGTTCTCAGGCATAATGGTTCATAGAGATAATTAAGCATTCTTTTTTCTTCCCTCCTTTCTCTTTTATTTTAAATGCACATCTTCAGATGCAACAGCTGAAATCTGGTTCATTTCCAGCCTCACCTTTATGTATATTAACCAGTTGCTTTTTCTGCAGTTTGCATTAAAACAAACAAACAAACAAACAAAAAAACCCCCTAAAAAATGGCAAAAATAGATATATGTCACCCTGCTGTACAAAATAATTACTGCATTCCCTATAGAGTGATGGGCTCAGAGAAGAGCTTGAGTCTACACTTTTCATCACATACATTTCTATCAGCTTTCAAGCAGGTGCCGCTGCGTCCAATATCAACACTCCAAGAAACACTGTACCCACACTACCATGCCCTCTCATGGCCTGGAAGGATACTACTAATTTGTTTCATCAGAGAGGGATATAAGCATTAAAAGCTTAATGATGCAGCTCATTTAACTACTGAAGTCAATGAGGCTACTCACATGAGTAAATGCTCGCCAGTACCACTAAAATGTCTATAATCTGGTGTCCAAATAGTTATTGCTTTTTTTTTTCATACAAAAACAGAAAGAAACAGACATAGGCCAACATTTTTTTTTACCAGGGCCTCCATTCTGCAGCTTTCATTGTTCCACCACAAAACACACGTTGCAAGCCAAGTCTCAGAAGCCAGGAACATCCCCTTTTCCCATAAAAGCTGATGGACCTGCAACACCCAGCTACGCAAATTGCAGATTTCCCACTTCTGAGCTGCCTGTTGGATGAAATGAACACGGCTGTATGGGCCAAGCACTCTTCAGCCTCATTTATCACAAGCCCTACTGGATAACACCTTTTAAAGAGAGGAGAGATTCCAAAACTGCTATCCTCTTTTACTCCTTCATTTCATTCTTTATCACTTAACATAACAGCATCATGTTCCGCTGGCAGGAGAGCAAGCTGGGGCCTGTTTCCATAGGTATGAGACACACGGGCCACAGTAAAGCCTGAATAAGCTCACGCAGAGCCTCTGGCACCAGGTATGCCTTGATTTCAGGCTGAAAAGAGAGTGGATGGAACTTTAACCTCCTTAAAGCAGTCCAGCAGTCCAGCTTTTTTGGACCTTCTCCCTCTTGTCATAATTGTATTCATTCCTTACATGCCTGAGTGATGAATTTTCGGAGAGAGGAATAAAACAGGTTTTTATGCAAGTTTTATGCACATCTGAATTTTCTACCCCCCGACTCCCCCCCCCCCCCCCCCCCAAAAAAAAAAAAAAAAAAAAAAAAAAAAAAGCCTTCATTCTTCTTCTCTTGAAAGCTCTGCCAAACTTAGGTGCTATTTCTGGTTAGCAATTAGCAAAAGAATCAGTCCCAAAAATACTGCCGTTACCAAGCAGCGGGGTTTAGGAAGGAGGGGAAAAAAAAAAAGAAAGAAAAAAAGGAACACATGCTATAGCCCACTGGCATATGATATTCTTTCAGGCTATGAACAGGATTTCACATCACATACTGTGCTTTAATTCTAGAATCCGCTCCTAATTGCGTGCTCTTTTTTCCCTCTGCACCACAATTGCATCTTGCCATGTCCTCGGACCTGTCTGATTTCCCAGTCCCTTGCACATCCTGCTAATTGACCACCTGCACCTGCCATCATCTGACACGTGGGGCAACGAAACGTCTCTTCTCTTAAAGTTCAGCTTGCCGCTATGCGTGGGTTCTGCCTGCTGCAAAGTAACCCCCACGACTGCCCTTGATGAGATGGACTGCAATTTCTTTTTTCACCTTCCTTAAGGATGGCACATCATTTTTGGACAGTCTGCATGAGCAGACTTGTGGTGAAAATCGTTATTATTACCCTCCCCACAAGTGGGGGAAAAGGAGATCTGCGGAAATAGAGTTACTCGCTCAAGGTCAGCAGAGCAGCTGCACGAAGCCCAGGATTCTTGAACTCCAGATATACGTTCATCACGACTTCCTGACGATGCAACATCAAAAAAGATGATATGCAGTGCAAATCTGCAAGTCACTCTGATTGCATTTACCGCTGATCCCAGGAGATATCACGTCTGTCGCAGCTGTCAATAATGCTGCTCCCTGCTTCCTGCAGAATCTGGCTTTGCCTCTGGGAGTTAAAGGGGAAAAAGGTAATGTGTGCAAGATGCACTGTGCCCGAGATAATGGAAATTCCGTAGCACTCTGTTAGTGTAGCTCTCCTCTGTTAGCTTACACCAGCAGTAAACTGCTTTCCAGCCTAATTCTGGCAAATGAGAATGGAAACGGAGTCCAGGCTCTGCCTGGTTCCTGCCTCAGTTGTGCGGGAGATAAAGCACAGGTAGATGGCCCTACCTAATTCTTCCCATTATACATTAGCACAGAGAATGGGTACTCACACACACCCTTCTCCTATGCATAGGGTTAAATGGGCTCAGAACCTGGAGGTTGTGAGCTAAATAACCTGAGGTAGTTGAGTAATCACCAGCAGTCTGTGCTGGGTGCAGTTCTACTTTCCAACCCACAGATTCCTAGGGGGAAAAACACAGCTTTATAAAGATTCCACAGAATTGCACTCCATTTAAGACCGGTTCAAAGATATTTCCTTAACGGTGTAATAAGCACACAGGAAACATATAGGACATTGGAGGAATGAAAAGTCCATCTGTGAGTGAACTCTAGAGATGAGTCTGAGAAAAAATAATTAAGTTTAGCATGGCTGTCTCTCCCTGCAGACCAGAAGAGAGAGTTGTGATTTGCTGTGTGCATTTCCTGTTGACAAGTAAAGCATGTAGTGGAACGGAGGGCTCCTGCCTCCATTTAGCAGTGGGCACAAAGAGGTTGTTAGAACACTTTGTGATTAATGGGTCTTTCCTTTCTGTTTCTGATAGCAGGTAGCAGGGCTTGTCTTTGGAGAACTGATCAGTGTGAAAAGTCTGGTCATGCTCTACTAACTAGCAGTCATGTAATTCACTAAGTAAGTCCTGTTTGTGAGATTCAGCTACCACCTGCAGCAAATTGGGCTTGACTTATTTTGATACTGAACATGAGCAAACCGGTTCTACTTGAAGTCTCGAGTTTTATCACTTTGTCACATCTTGCTTCAGATGCACCTCTCAGATCCTCGCCCCAGTGCCTGCAGAAGCAAAGGGAGACCACAGGGGCAGGTAGGACAATTCCCTTCTCTACTACGTTTATTAACACTGCCATGAACCTCTTTGCTTCTTTCAACAAACAAAAACCTTTTAAATTAGCCTTCACCTTCTGTGTCAAAGACCGACTTTTCATATCGCAAACTGGCACCAGGGTCTAGGTGATGGACTGATGGTTGGATTAGAATCATAGAATCATTAAGGTTGGAAAAGACTTCCAAGATCATCTAGTCCAACTGTCCACCTACCACCAATATTGCTCACTACGACATGTCCCTCAGTGCCACATCTACCCTTTCCTTAAACACCTCCAGGGACGGTGACTCCACCATCTCCCTGGGCAGCCTGTGCCAATACCCCCCACCATTATTTCTGGGGGAAAATTGTTCCTAATATCCAACCTAAACCTACCTTCATACAACTTAAGGCCATTACCTCACATCCTATTGCTGTTACCTGGGAGCAGAGGCCACTCCCCCCCCAGCCATCACCTCCTTTCAGGGAGTTGCAGAGAGCCATAAAGTCTCTCTGAGCCTCCTCTTCTCCAGCCTGAACCATCCCTGTTCACTCAGTTGCTCCCCATAAGATTTGTGCTTCAGACCCTTCACAGCTTTCTCTGGATGCTCCGTAGTCTGCATGTGTTTCTTGTAGCAGGCAACTTAATACTGAACACAGCACTTGAGGTGTGATCTCACCAGTGCCAATACAGAGGGAGGATCACCTCCTGTTCCTGCTGGCTGCACTAATGCTGATACGAGCCAGGATGCCACTGGCCTTCTTGGCCAGCTGGGCACACTGCTGGCTCATGTTCAGCTGAGAACTGACCAACATCATCAGATCTTTTCCCTCTACAGAGCCTACCAGCCACTCTGCCCAAGCCTGCAGCAATCCACCGGGTTGCTGTGACCAAAGTGCAGAGCCTGACACAATCTACAATCTACAGGGCGAAACTGATAAAGAATACCCCACACACCTGTCAAGGATGTGCTCCTGAAAAGTGCAGCCATTAGCAGCTAAATGGATATCTAAGTAACTTTTTCTGTAAGAATTAATTATTTGAAAGTAATTAAAGTAAAGCAGACAAAGATACAAATGCTCAACTTAAATACATGGGGACAGTATATAAAGAGAAGGGGAGACAGGAGCAGGCTCATCAGAATTGCAAACTGCTAACTGAATAGCCAAGGAAAACAGGATGGTTTATGTTACAGCCCCTGCTTGAGAAACACTGGACAAAAGCTGTGATACAGTTTTATATGTAAGTGAACAAGTGAGATGATATAGCTAAGAAAAATGCTCCCTGGACACACCTGTCTCTCCTAAAGATGTTCCTTCAGAAATGTTCTGAGGTTAAGTACTATGTTTTGCTGTTGCCAGGTTGGGAGCACAGAGTGTTTTCCAGCATACAAATAAATTCAGGAAAAATATTAGACTGTCCTTTCATATTTGCACAGTGCTCAAGAGACTGCAGTCATATCAGTTGGAAACTGAACACTACTGTAAAATAAATTAAGAGCTGTAACAACATTTCAGCTGCTGAAAACCGTATGTTGTTAATCTTAGCCTTTTGCTTGTGTTCTTAGTTTCAGAGGTTAAAATTTAACCATAATCTACATGATTAATAACTGCCTTAGCATCATGCCCAATAACATATTTCAAGTTTAAGGGATTAGAGATAGTTTCCAAAGAACTGCACAAGCAAAGAATACTCCTAAGTCTTCCAAACCCCAAAGATGTTGGTATGAGAAAGTTAGCCCAGGGTTCCCTGCAGAGTCCACCCACCTGACTGCTAGAGCACCAGGATATCCGTGCCCATCACCAAATGTGGTTCTGTCCTTCGAGAGAACTAAGCCACTTCAGATCCTCCTCATGTCTTCAACAGCTCATTCAGAGGAATTTTTCCAAAACTTGAAAGCACGGTATAATTGAGAGCTACAAAGCATTTTTCAACACCATTAACTAGAATTAGCCCAGTCAAGCCATTGCACATTGACTGCATATATTTTTCATACATAAAAAGCAGAGGGTGGGTAGAAGTAATGCTTGGGATATGCCATGCAATATAAATTTAGTTGTTTTGATGTAGAAGGGAAAAAATAGAATTAATTCAAAGGATGGTATTTTAGGCTGTGTTGCTGTGCATGAATCCAAGTGCAGCAAGTTCCTCTAAAAATAAGCCTGTGCAGAAGAAATTAAAAGAACAAAAAAGAAAGGTTGGAGGTGTGATGAAATGACTAATGGTTCTATAATAAGTGAGCAGCTTTTAGTTAGTTCCATCATGTATTTGGTTGTTATTTTTGTTAGCGGATTTTATGCAACCAGCACTGCAGCTGAGAAGCCAGTGCTGACTGTTCGGTTGTGTTTCACGTGTCGTAATTACTACATTTCTTATTACCAGAATTATGATGAGTACAAATCATTATTGCATTACCAGGCACACATGAAACAGTCTTGACCCAGAAAACTAATGAATATGATAAACAGAACTTGAGTCTGGATACAGTTCCACGTCCATGCCAAGGTGGTTTTGGGAACTCAAGGCGTGTGAATCAGGAGTGTGTTACTCCAGGATTTTACCTTCAGGGAACAGTTCAGTGACTCCTAAAAATCAGAATTTCCCTAGAGGTGTGAGTGTATTTTCTGACTGTGAAGCATATTTACAGGAGTTATATTAACATGCCTCACTTAAGTACCTACCTTTACCTGGAGTAAATTCTTGCCCAAACAAACTCAAAAAAGGATTGGCTTCAAGGTCTTGGATCATGAACTCAAGGTTTAAGATCAGATCATTGAAAGTAAGCACTGAATGCAAACAGTAAAGCAACACAAGAATACTGAAGCGATGCAGGTGTAAATCACGGAAGACAGGCATTATTAATAAGGGAATAAGCAAGAACATTAAGATTTCCACTCAGTAGATCTGTTGACTTATGTTTCCTCACTGACTTTTCCAGAAGTTCACAGCAACCTTTCCATCAAGTTCTGAAATACCAGTCATCCTGCAATAACCTTGGGGATTAAAATAACAATCCCAACAAGGCATTTCCATGCCCACTGTGCACAAAAATGCACAGATTATTTTAGCCATGGAATTAGCAAAGGAAACACAATTGGTTGATTTCTGTTGCATTCATCATTTATATTCATACATTTATGCCAAGGGTAGAATTGGTCTTAACATCCAAAAAGCACAAAAGCACTTCAACATGTAATTAATTAGCTATTCAGCAAACTGGTAACATCTGTTTTTGAAAGTCCAATTTGGAATAGTGATAATCTAGTTTTCAGAGATTCTGGTTTTGTCAACCTTGAAGTTACCTAGGACAGCTTCTTGGAAACCTGAAGAACCCTATTTTCAAATATTAAGCACAGACGAGTTGCCATTGGTTCCTATCTAAATGCCTACAATGGTTGGACTTTGGCAAGAGTTCTGAAAGTTAGGGTTTTGTTGTTGTTGCTGTTTTTAATAAAACCAGTCATTTCCTTACTACCATACTATAATTAGAAGTAAATGCTTTAAATCTTCTCATTTTGTTTCTACTTGTAAGAGCGCAGCCATCAAATTTTGGCCATAACCATTTTTTGCCTTGGAATGGTCTTCATAGACTGAGAACAATATCTTATTCTTCTCTACAAAGTAGTCTAGGAACAACCCCTACTATTAATCAGATTGAGTGCTTTGAAATCGGACGATAAAACAGTTGCAAGCAGCACAATCCATTTTCTTATTATATCAAAACACTTGAGGAAGGATGCTTTTCTTTTTCTATAGAACTTTCAGTACCACACTCAACTCAAGCCCCCCCCCAGAAGATCTGCCTTATAACACTGTGATGAAAAACAAGATTTTCATTTACTGTCCAGTATGTATCAAGGTGCTTACTTATACTGCAAGTACCCTGTTATGCCACATACAGAAGTAATAATGAAAATGTAGCTCAGTCATGTTGAGTTTTTCAAATTCATTTCTCTTTCAGTCATCTACATGACTTTTCAGATGAGGTCAGGCATCTGTTGCCTTCTGTACAGGACACACTCCTTGACAACACATTCTCATTACTGTCAAAGTGAAACTTAGGCTCTTCTCACGTCCAAGCATTTCGAGGGAAACTTTACATTTTGCAGTAATTGCCTTCAGATTCAGAGTTTATCAGAAAGAAGGAAATCTTGTTTTTCTTTATGTGGTCTGTTTTGAAGTGATATGCTCACCACAGTTCTATTTTTTGCATAACACTTCTTAAACTGAGAATAGCACGAGCGAGAATACTCATGTGCTTAAGTTCTTCTATACTAGCTCTTGTATTTCTCCTCAGATCAGTATCCAAGCTTCTTCCAGCAGATGACAGATACTAAACTCTTCAAACAACAGCCAACATGGGTAGCTCTGTCTCCTAATACCTCTGACTTACGTTCCTAATAGAATCTATCTACTGCCTTGTAATACATTTTGAATGTTTCTGTATGCATGAAATGCCTCCTACCTGATAAAAATTAAAAAAAAAAAAAAAAAAAAAAAAAAGAAAGATCAAAGAATTGTTTCCAACGTATTGAGAGGAAAATGGCCACATCTGTGTCAGTTACTCATTTCCCCACAGGAATAAATGCTTGATAAAATGGAACAGGTCCTCAGAACAGGCTTGCCTTAGTATCAATGAACTTTACTCATAAGCATTTTTAGAACAGAGAGAAGAGTCTTTATTTGCAAGGATCGAGTCTTCACAGCCAATTAGCCTCACTGCAAATTAATATGAATATAGAACAGCAAGCCATGCATTCTAGGACACCATTTTGGCAGCTCCTAGGATTCAGTAGAATTATAATGGCAGGGTTTTCACTAATTCACAGCAGAACTAACAAAAACAAAATACAAAACAAAACACAAAATACACAAAACACTTCCCCCAAAAATCTGCTGCGAGGTTGGCACGTGGCACTTACCTGCAGGAATTAAATGCTAGATCCAGCTGACACAGAAGTCTACAAGATGCCTATGGCATCCTATGCAGACTTCAAATTGCGCATCAGCTATTTTTGCAAAAGTGAGCAACAAAAGTGAAGTATAGAACAGGGCGAAGCCAAAGTGCTTGTTGGGGTGTTGCTGGAGAAGCAGAAACTTAAGGGGAGGGACAACACAATGGGAAAGCGGCTGGCTTAGGGAATGAAAGGAGTCATTCTGCTGTGGGTCACATTTCATGAGCTGGAAAAAAGTTGAACAAGAGACACCTTCCGCCTCCCAAGCACGGGAGAGGGGCTGTCTTCCCCCATTCTTGCTAGGTAAATAGCCACCTCCAGATTAGTACTAATTGACACTCTCAAACATAAAGCTGATGCCAAATACCAGCTCAGTTCTCTGGGTCTGAAGGGCAGTGCTGGCTGCTGCTCCCAAACATCAGCAGCAGAGCCACCTGGCCAAGAATTAAATCAAGCAGTATCATGCTTGAAACATTCAAACACCACAAAGCAAGTCAGAGCTTAGCTATTTATTATGACTGCAGATTTTCTATCATATTAAGCTTCCTGACCATTCAGATTGAATAAAAGAACACCAAAACCAGTTCGAATACTGGCATCAGTTCCAAATAGCTTAGGTTCTCTTGAATAGTGGTTCAAAATCCGAATCCCATGATTCTCTCTGAGGTAGCTTTTTGATTAACATTTTACTCAGAAGCTCGTGTTATGTTTGAAAAAGGGGACGAGGCAGGAAGGATAACAGCAACACAAGGTCTTTAAGTCCCTATCCTACAACACTTGCCTTCTGACTCCATCCAACGCTGGATGGCTAGCTGGAGGAAGCACAGGCAATTTCAGTGAGAAACAACAAGAGCAGCCCCTCATTATTCCTTCCATTCACCAGCTTCAGACTGATAATTTTCACATGGCTTAATGGTGCAGGGGAGACAAGGAGGCAGTGAGCAGGGCTGCAGCAGAGCAGCCACCTGAAATGTCTGACACGCTATCTGCCTGCCAGCAAGCATGAAGCACCTATTAAAGAGTGCTGGTACCTTGAAGGACAGATAGTTTTATTTTTATTTTAAGCTACCTCATTATTTTAAGGCAAGCCTTGTAGATGGAGAAGCATTGCACAGACTAGTTTGCAATGGTCTTGATTACAAAGCAAGCCTAGAAAGTAAGGATTAGAGGTTAAAATTGGCAAACAAACATTATAAATATTTCTAAACTACAGCAGGTGTGTAGAAATGGGAATCTGTACATCTGTAAAACCAGAGCTTGATTCTCTTAATGATGCTTGGAAATTGCATATGATTTAATGGCACAGAAAACAGTAGGAATCAGAAAGCCTTTTTTTTTCTTCCTTTTTTTTTTTTTTTTTTTTTTCCTGACCCTTCAGAGCAAGTTTTTGTGGCCCCACCAAGCAGAACTAAGTGACTGTGGGCAAGGCCGAAGCTGAGTGGATTCTCTACTGGATCAAAGGAGCCAGATTCAACCTTCTAAGGCCAAACCTCTTGGCACCACATAGAACACAATTTGAGCAGACAGAATTCTGGGTTTCAGGATGGACCAATCTAACAGTCAATGCAGACCAATTAGTAGTCAGAAAGCAAATTATTTCAAATGCCACCGTATGTGGAACAGTTTAGTCAGCTGCATTATTTTTTGTACTGCGACAGAGACTGGAATTTCTAGCAAAGGGAGCTGCTTGGCACTGGTATTGATGAAACACTTGAAAACTCATTCCCTGTTCTCTTCCACACCATATCCTGTGCTTGTGTGTACAGACAATACAGTTATATGCAGGAAGGGAAAAGTATGGAACGACCCTCTGCATTTCTGCATCTCAATTCTCATATAGGGGTAATGTTGGACTGTGCTGTCTTGCTCCTGTTGGCTTTAAGCTCTGTGTAAGAGGATCCATCTTTTACCCCTGAATCCTATGCACACATTCTCAGCTGGACACTATTTTAACACATACATTAGCTAATGCATGTATGTTACTGCTCAGCCTTGTTATGCAGTCCAAAGCAAAGACAGTGTTCTCTCTCCACTAACATTTTTATCTACTGCAGAATCCAAGTTAGTCCTTTTCTCTATGACAAGACTGTCATAAGCAAATACAACTGCAAAAATGTACTTACTTTACTCTGCACACAATACTGCGTAATTACTGTCAAAAGCTATTTGATTTAGTGGCAGACGGGAGAAGGACTGTGCTCAGTTCCAGCCAAAATACTTTGTGATTGTTGGTGGTGGTATTGGCAATTTTCTGGTTTAGTATCTAGCATATATATCTCTATATAGTATATACATATATAGTGTTGTCTGCTGTGAACTATGTTAAAAAACAGGACAGGTTCAAATTTACCAACTATCATTTTTTCATCAAACACCTATTAAAAAATGTAGGTGACCTTTCAGACTTCATCCCTTACTGTTTATTTTACATTAGATTCAACATCCCTTCCAATAATCATGACTTCTTGAAGCAATAATTGCAATTCTGAATGTTCTGACTAATCACGTACATGTCTTTTGAAAATACATTATTTCTACACCTTGTTGCTTTCTTGATTTCAAAGCCATCTCACAGTCATGAGTTCCAAAGAATGACTTCATGTTACATAACATGAAAAAAATACACTGAAAAGCTTTTGTTTTAAATGCTTCTTGTCAGCTTCTCAAAATGTTCCATTATTCTTCAGGCTTTTAACTGAAATTCAAGTACTACAGAATGCTTTAACAACCCTCCTTGATGAGCAGAGACTTACCCTTAATTCAGAGCATCAGGAATTATATGTCACATCATGAGCTGATGCATGTTCTCATTAGAAAGATCTGGAATCATGCGAAACCTTCATAGTGGCTATCTGCATTTCATCCCCTTTCGGTGCTATTTTAGAAATGAGTTATTATAATTAGCTTGTGGTATTGGTTAAATATTACACAGGCCAAAAGCAGGATCATTTCATGAGCAGGAAACCCAAGCACGGCACAACCTCCTATTTTGCCCAGCGTTGAATAGGAAGGAATTTGTGTGCTGAACTGTAAATGATCAAATGAGGTAATTTCAAACACACCTCTGAACTCCAGTCGCACAGCACAGCTCCCAGTTTTTCAGAAGCAATGGCTGATCTTCACCTACAGACATTTTCTGTTCCTCGCTTTCTGATTTTTGTGTACAATATGCAAGGCAGCAGTTCCACGCAGATGATAACAGATCATTTGCAGCCTTCCCTGAAGTGACTAATGGATTCAAGGCATTCAGCACAGAGAGAACCGAAAATAAACTGGATCAATGGAGTAGAAAGAATGGAGTTCTATAATCAGATTATTTGACCCCAGGCGTAACAGAGAGCCTACCTCCCTCTTCAACCAGTCTGAGCATTGGCCACAATGCATCCAAGATGCTGAGCAAAAGAACACAGGTAGTTTGTCATTTAATGAAAGAAAAATTATGTCTTTGACGAAGGAATTTTAAGAAGCCCAAACGATTTACACACTCCTATTCTGCTCTCATTCAAGGGAAATTACATCCTTCCCTCTTTTAGCAGCTTCTGAAAAAAAATTAGTGCTATTGCAAGCAGTTCCTTGAGAGCTCAGTTTCCTTGTGCACCTCTAGAATGAGCAGATACCCTTCAGATTTCACCCTTCTGTCATACACAGCCCACCTAACCACTATCAAATGTAAGAAAAACTGTCTTGCTTGGGTTTTGTTCCCTCTCCCTCCCTTCAAACTCTGAAATGTTTATACAGAGCTTCTTTTATCAAACAAAAATATTGTTTTATCAAAAGCTACATCTCTCCAGCTGGAATTTGGAACTAAAAAGATGAAAATATCTCATGAAGGGCTCTTAAGATATTTCTGTTTGTGCTCAAAAGCAAGGGAGAGCAGAAATCCTGCCGGAAAACTTATTCTGAAGTTTTTCAGCCTTGAGTCGAACAGCTGCTAAATTCCAGACTTCTGAGTTTCAGCTCCCAATGCCTTGCATGAACCTGATGGAAAAAGACTAGCAAGAGCTGCCTTCAGAGTCACATATGCATTCCTGCATCTGGAACCTATTTCACAGCCAGTCATGCAGCACTTGGAAAGGAAAACTGAAGCAAACAGACAGAAATAATGCAGTGTAGGACTAGTGCTCTTTTAAAGTCTGGGTAACGGAGCATGTCAGATAAAGGACTTCACAAACCCACGCGAAGCTGACATGAATATTTCCTTCTCTGGAGACATTCAAGACCCATCTGGATGCCTTCCTGTTCCAGTGTAGGAAACCTGCTTTAGCAGTAGGTTGGACTGGAGGGATCTCCAAAGGTCCCTTCCAACCCCCATAATTCTGCACAAGCAGCTTCCCAGCCACCACTGCCACCTCTGTGCTGCCCCTGCCGCTGCTGGCACAGATGGTGCTGCAGCTGCACAGTGAACCAGATCAGGGAACTGGTCCAGCTCAACAATTTTCTACGTACTTTTCAGAAATAACCGCAATTGTGATCCAATAGGAAATCACGGGCTCATCCTGAATATCCGAAAGTGGATGAAATCGTTGTTTCTAAAATTTATTTTCCTTCAAAACAAAAGCAACCTCTCTGCCCTTAAATAGATGTAAGAGCTGACACTGCAAACCACTAGCCCAAACAGTGCCTGTGCAACAAGCTCCCTCACTGTGTCATCCAGATAAATCAGTCATCAGCTCGATCACTCCACATTCAAGTATGGCCCAACCAGCAACATCCTCATGTGAATAAGAATGTCTTGATACAGTTCCAAAAATGCAAATTACACAACATCTATCTCAACGTTTTTTAAAATATATAAATCGTGTCACGGGAGGCTCAGGATGAACATTAGGAAAGATTTCTTCTGCAAAAGAGTGATAATGCATTGGCACAGAGTGCCCAAGGAGGTGGAGGAATCACCATCCCTGGAAGTGTTCAAGAAGTGACACTGAGGAATGTGGTCAGTGGGCATGCAGGGATGGGTTGGGGTTGGACTTGGGGATCTTAGAGCTCATTCCAACCTTAATGATTCCATAATTCTACGATTCTATTTGTAGAAACTGTATTTCATACATGGGTAAAATCACATTTAAATAGGAGGAAGACAGGAGATTTTTCTTTTTTCTTTTCTGCCCACAGCCTCCTTCATTAACTCTAGTTAAATGCACACAGCATTGCTGCAGCTGTACTTTTTAAGGTTTCATGCTTTTTCCCAGAGTCCTGACCAGTGTGATGCCAGTGCTCACCCTGCTGCAATTCTGGCAGTGCGTACAGCTTTGCTGGATCTTGGAATGTATTAATCTGATCCAGCTCACAATGAAAACAACACAGAGACTCTCATAAAAATGATCTGTTTGACGGCTGAAGTCAACAGATGATGCCTTAATGCAGTGCCAGTGCCTGACTTGTGAGCACGAAGCAGCTTGGGATCCATTTTGCTTCTGGAAATGGCCTGATGCTATAGAAATTGTCCTGTTCCACCAACATCAGCTCCATCTTTTATTTTAATTCTCTTTTCCTTTTCCATATAAAAAGTAAATTGTATTAATTTGGTTTTAATTAGCTTGAGATTGATAAATTTAAGCTTTCAGCTCTAACATCTGTGGAACCACAGTGTTTGTAACAGAGCTTTTAAATTCATTATGAGAATAACATAAATCAAGTTTACACCTGCTACATACTGAAACTCATCTCATTTATGCTTAACCAATTTAATGGTAGCAATATTACCTTCAAAGAAAATTGTGGACACTTTTTTTCTGCTCAGCCTGGAAATGGCATGTTCAATGTATGGAAACATTTGGCACCAAACTTACGCAGTGGAAGAAGAACTTAAATACAGAACAACTTGCAAACCCACCATCAGAGCCGGGGGGCTCTTCTTGCATTCTTCGAAGTTCTGCAGATTTAAACTACCTTTGGGATTTCCTGGAATACATTTAAACCCATGAATCCTGAACGACTGGATTGGGGATTAGATATTTACCTTCACCCTTTTCTGTGACTGACATGCACACAACTCAGACTGGCTGTAATACCTCCATTCCCATGTTTGAAGACTCCTGATTAGATCTGCTCCTACATTTCCCACTCATTTCATTTTGCAGTGCTGTATTAGCTGTAACTTAAAACATTCATCTAAAACATGATGTCCTTTAGAGACGACATCAGTGTTTGTAAAACTGCAAGTCAAAATACTCCCTGTAGTAAATTAATGGATAACTTATGTAACACTTACGTGTCATGCTTTTATTACGCACATTTCTAATCTGGAATGAATGTACTGAATTAAAAACACTTGTTGACAATGTGCAGTGAAATTCCCTAGAACATAATTCTCTTATGAGATCTGAGTTTCACTGTTACTAACAAAAATGAATTGCCAAGATTTGCACAGGGAATAAGTAGACTTTGGAAAAGGAACATGATCTACACAAATGACTTCTACTTTGGGTAGAAAACAAGTAGTTGGGTGAGTTCCATTGACGTCATGCTTAACCTGCAAAGAAAAAATGGGGCTTTTTTTTTGAAATGTAACCCTTCACCTCTGAAAAACCTTTATTTTTACTTAGCTTAGTCCACCACCATCAATATCAGCTTTGAACATGATACTTGGATGTGGCCGATGTGCTTGCGCTAAGTCACTATCAGCTGAAAAGCTCACGAATGCATGCCATGTCCCTTGAACACATCTGTCCCCCTCCTCCAAGCTGGGTTTGTTGGGATGGATCTGGAAGCAGACATGGGCTGTGCACGATGGCACATAAAGGAATTATTGAGAACCCCTGAGATTATATATATATCAATCTCTGCTATTCAAAAACGCAGTATACATTGTTTTTCACAAGAAAGACTCTTTTCAACCATGATTAATTTCTAAAACAGCTGTGTTCTGCCCATGCATTGTATCTGACCTAATTATGGTAATGTGCATGGAATAGATTTGATTCAAGCGCCACAAACCATGGCACTGTTAATCATGTACAGTAGTGTGAATAAAGAGATGAACATGTTCTGGCTCTGGGCCACCTGGTAGAAATGAAATATCTGTGCTCTTACCACATATCACGACTCACTTACGGATCTTTAATCAAAACATTTGACCTCGCCTCAGATCACTCATAAACAGTCCAACAGCGTTGGCTTAATGCATTTTTTTGTGTTTGTTCACATGGGGTGTAGAATGTAAAACACTCCTACATGCAGTGATAGCAGAGAATTAAAAAAAATACTGAAATCCTATGAAAGTTGGGCACCTGTCACTCTCACATGTCTAGTAAGTGGAAATTTTACCTTTTAATTCTATGCTAAGTGATGCTGTTATTCCCCAAAGGTTGTTTAGATGCATTGGGATGTTTTTTTTCCCTCAACGTCTTTAGAAGCAGTCATTAGAACAAGGTACTAAGATAATGGCCCATTTTTTAAATAGTGCCTTTAATAGCTCCAAACACTATTAACTAGCAAATACTGGATATTGTGATGAACGTGCAGTTTGTTATTAGGATGAAAAAAAAACCCACAAGCAAACAAGTCTAGATACAAAATTGAGCCTAAATTCCTCAACTCGAAGTAGAATTATCTTGGGAATTATTTTCTTCATTATGGGATTTGATTTTTCATAACTATTTTCTACTATTCCAATATTGGAATAGCAACTGTGAAATCTAATGACGTAAAAATCTAATAAGTGCCAGGCTGATTTTTAAGATCAAAACATTCATATAGAAAAATGAACAGCCTTTCAAGTGCAAAATTATTCTGCTTTAAAGTGCAGACTAAAAATGGGATTTTCATGAGATTTTTGTTTGTTTGTTTCAATTGCTCGATCAATGGTGTATGTGTTGAATATAATGCTTTGAATCCAAGTTTTGCTTATGACAGTGTTTTTCCTGACAAAGACCAGACCACTCAACTCATTTTTCTCAGCCCTCTTTTTCAGTTTATGTATATAAATATATATATATATATATATATATAATTATACATAGAATTGGGGGGTGAATCTAAAAACCATGCGTGGGGATTCACAGCAAAATACCTTTAAATTGGAAGATGGTAGATTTAGACTAGATCTTAGGAATAAATTCTTTATTACGAGGGTGATGAGATACTGGAACAGGCTGCCCAGAGAGGTTATGGATGCTCCCACCCTGGAAGGCCAAGCTGGATGGGGCTTTGAGCAACCTGGTCTAGTGGGAGGTGTCCCTGTCTACAGCAGTGGGGTTGAACTAGATGATCTTAAAGGTCCCTTCAAACCCAAACCATTCCATGATTCTATGATAACACACATTCAGGGAAATACTGGTGATGTGAGAGCTGAATAACAGAAGCCACAAACCCAAACGCTGTTGGGATGGCAAAGGCTAACCAGAAGCAGGGCTGTGTGAAAGGCATTTCCTTAAGGCAATCCAAAAAGGAGTCACTACCTGACCCATTTCGCAGTTATTCTAGCAGTTACTGCAGCACACCTGACAGCATTGTATCGGGGATCTCTGGTTTCAGCCAGCACTGCTGATTTCACTTCTTCCAACCAAAAATTTAAGGGGATGCTTAGGATAAAACACATTAAAACTGGAGTCAAGCACATACGGATGGAATATATTAACATGAGGCCTCAGTTGCTTCATACTGAACTGTTGAATAACATCCTTGAAAGCCATGCCCATACTGCTGATCAGCAGTAACGCTTTCCATTAATCAATGATGCTAAAGTCTTATCTGCTTTAATTACTTCAAAAGCTACCATCCTTCAAAACAGCTTCCTCCTTCCTTCAAACACACACACACAAACCCTTAAAACACCCCAAACATCTTTTTCTCCAGTGCCAGGGTACTTTACACCAAATTTCATCTCATTGATGGTTTCCTGCCACCTTATATTCTTGAAAACAGTGCTGAGAACAGAACACCAATAGGCTTACTGCAGCTTACACTAAGCTTGTCTACTTACAGCAGCAATTTCCCCCATTTCAGTGGGTCCCCTCCTTCTCTTCCCCTACGATACATCGTCAGAAACACCTCAATGAGATAGCATTATGCAAAAGAGCTGTCGCTGCAAAGCACTTTATTATGCTTTGCCTGATTATGCTAATTCTAACTCTGTGAAGTCACTTTGCTTCCTCTCTTCCCCTCTCCCCTCAGTTCTCTGTGCTGCTAGCAAAGAGTTTGTATTGAAATGGGGAACATGAACGCAGTTATGAAACAGAACAAATTAAAAAGAACAGTTGCGATTACTTGTCTTTCATAAGACATCGCATATGTTGCAGTAGCAAAGCTACAGAAAGTGGCAGTTTTACCTTATGCACTATCTGCTCTTATTTTTCAACTATTAACAACGTATGTGAAGGAATATGGTGACTGCCATACTAAGGGATCGAATTTTCATGAAGTCCACAAGCCTGAGGCCACGTGCCACTGTGCCTATTGTGGGAATGCAGCATGCGTCGAGCCTGCATTGCTGACCTGGGTCCAAAAGCACGTGGGACCATAACCTGAATTTGGGACTCTAAGAATACAGAAGTGATGTCTGCATTTGTAAGCGCCAGAGCCCCAAAGTACAGCCCCAGCTCTCAGCCTGTCCTTGAAGGAGAGATGTTCCATCCCTGGGATCATTTCTGTGGCCTTCGTCTGGATGCACTCCATGTCTCTCCTGTACTGAGGACTCCACAACTGGATGCAACGCTCCAGGTGAGGTCTCACAGAGGTGCAAATCCCCTTTCTCACCCTGCTGGCCGCACTGCTTTGGGTGCAGCCCATGATACGGTTGGCTTTCTGGGCTGCAATGGCACAGTGCTGGCTCATGCCCAGCTGCCATCCACCAGAACCTCCAGGTCCTTTCTGGCAGGGCTGTGCTTTATCCTGTTGTCCCCAGCTTGTCCTGTTAGTGGGGGTTGCCATGACCCAGGTGCATTTGGCTTTGCTGAACCTCATGAGGTTCTCCTGGGCCCAGTGCTCAGGCTGCTGAGGTCCCTCTGGATGGTATCCTGTCCTTTGGGCATGTCAACCGCACCACACAGCTTGGTGTCATCTGAGGGTGCACTCAAACACACTGTTTATGTCATTGATGATGATATCAAAGACCATTTGTTCCAGTACTGACCACTGAGGGACACTGCTCGTCACTGATCACCATCCAGTCATTGAAACACTGACAACCAATCTGACTCATCATGTCATTGATAAAAGTGGTATCATTAGAGGCCTGAATCCTTGGGGTCATCTAAAGGTAGGGATGAACTCACCAGCAACACAAAGGTGGATCATGCCCCTGAGACAAACACCCAACAGCAGCCCATGTCAGACAAAGCCTCAGAACCACTCCATCACAGGCAACACTGCTCCTGGAACAGAACTTCAAGTCTTGTAGCAGGAGAGAACTGCAGAGGAACAAAAAATACTGAGGACTTGGTGGTTTCAATCCTCGTGAGAGCAGGGGATTTGCTGATGGAGAAGAGCACTCCAGCCATGCCTCATGCTCCAGAGAAGGGAAGAATATTCTTGGCAATTCGGCCTCAAATAATTATTTCTCCTGGCCTTTACATATGACAACTGGTGTATTTCTGAGGCCAGGTACGACATGTGCCAAACAGGCACCTGAGAAATTTCATCCTAATTCAGTTTGTAGCCCTGGCTGATCATAAGCACTTCAGAGGAAGGAAATTGTTGCAGAACCTGTCGTGCATCAAAGAAAAGGGGGAAATGATTTTCCTCCTGGTCTCTGCTGGCAACCAACAAAACCCCTGAAGGATGGGATTCGCACAACACAAGCGTGGTGCAAAGGGGCAGAAACACAGTTCCCTGACAAAGCATCTTGTCATACCAATGCATTACGCATCTAAGGGCTTTTATCAAAAGCTTAATTATTTCTCTCCAGGAATTCTCCTGCTCTGGAGGAAAAAACTTTTTATAAAAATACAGATTTTAAAAGACTCAGGGTCCTTGTGTCTGTTGTCCTCCCATCTCTTCTCCAGCTTCACTCCTACACCATCCTGATTTCAAGAGCAAATGTAAGGGAAAAAGCAAATCTAAGCCTGATCCTGAAGCTCGAACACAAGACTGGCATGGAGATGAGGGAGAAACAAAGATTTTCCCTAACTCCTCTTAGCAAGAATCACTCAAAGCCTGCTCTTACCTGACTGCTTTCCCCTCCGAGGCCCCTGCTTCATCAATGGCTTCCCACAATTGCCAGTAGAGTTGTGCCAGACATTTCTAGGAGACACGTTTGTCCTTATCAATGGAGAATGCATTACTCCTTTGGGAGCGTCTCAGCTAGGTAAACTTGGTTTGGATCATCAGATTGCATCACATTTATTTAATGCCTGTAACTTTTACGCTTAACACAGAGTAATTTCCTCCTTGGGAGAGGGATTTCTTCATTTCCTATACCAAAGGTCTCCATTCTTGACACAGTGAAACCAAACATTCTCAAAGTTTTCTGATTTATTTGTAAAGAATATTTTTCTCATATTGTCCTCTATCTCCTATGAGCTTTCAAGACATGATTGCAAAATCAATGAAAAACAGACAGCACCTAAGTAAATGTTCAAAGCCCTGAGAGACTTCCAAATTAGCAAGTCTGATGTCATTCCACATCAGACCTTAATTAACTGCTGCATTTTGTGGTCACTGCCCGACAAGTCTGTCAAGGTGGGTGCGTGGCACTCCAGTAATTGTGAAGCTAAGAAATTTATCACCTTCCTTTTAAAATGCACCATTGTCTAATGCATGCATACAAATCACAAATACAGTACCTTTTACAATAATAAAATACGCCTCAGTATTGAAAAGCAGTGACAAGAGAAGATGGATGAGTGGAAAATGCTGTGTTATGAGTGGCGTGTGAATTCGTTGTTCAGCAGATCTGTTTTCAAGCTTCTATTGCAACAGCCCAACTGCTTGCGCAAACTTTACGTTTTGAGCTCAGCATTCCTGCTAGGAAGGTTCGGAAGAGCTCAAAAAAGGCAACATATGGATTCATACCACACCCCAGGTAATTCCAATCCGCAGCCCAACACTGATGGGAAAACAGACAGCCTCCATCTCGTGATATAAAGGTGCATTGGGCATGCACCCATCACTCAGCAACCACCAAACCATCAGTGTGCTATGAACACTGCATCAACTGAAACCAGGGCATGGGGAGGGCAGTGCTGTGCAGTGCTGACTCAAGGAATGGCAAATAATTGCATGCATTCTGATAACGTTGGCTAAACACAGTGCTCTGAACAGCAAAAAATACACAGCTGTGCTTTCTGCTCTGACAAAGGAATTTGAAAATAGGTTTCAAGATTGCCAAAAAAGGAAATCAGAAATTTATGTTTGCAGCACCATTTTCTTTTCTTTTTTTTTTTTTTTTTTTGTAGAAACAGATTACCTGCAGATTTTCAAGCAGAATGCATAGGGTTGCAATTGAATATTCAACTCAAAGATCTGATCATGTCTCTTTACTAAACATTCACAACCTCTATCTTACCAAAGAGAAATATCCTTCGCTTCACAATCACACCTTATCCATGTCATCATTTTTTGGCCGTACGCACATTCTGAACAATTACTGTCAGGGATGAAGTACAGGTAGAGCAAAATGTCATCAAAAATCTCTGATGAACACCTTGAGAGCTCACTAAGAATTACAACCACTGCCATCAAGCCAACCTGATGCTTTTGTTTCATGAAGACAAGGTCACATATCCCACTGCTTCATTTTATGGTTTTGTTCCTATTTTTTTTAATGTTTTAAGAAAAATATTAAGAAGTAAAATATTTTGTTTCTTATATATTTATTATACTGCATATTTTACAAGGGCTGCTCCGATCCGAAAGTGAGGCCTCCTCTTTTATTATGATGGCTCATAATGTCAGAGGCAGATATTGGTGGTATGGCAATAGAGGCTGAACCTTCCCAACAACATCCCATTACATGTTGTTTCCATGTGACAGATGGCAGCAGAGGGGCACTCTGACAGAATGGTGTCTGACATGGAAGTGCATATGAAGCAAAGAAGTAGAACTGAATTCTTCCATGGAATGGAAATGGAATGGAATGGAATTCTTCTGTGGAAAAAAAATGGCACCCACTGGCATTCACCTATGCATGCTGAATGTTGTGGAGACCAAATAGTGGATGTGAGCACAGTGAGGCAGTGGGTGGAGTGTTTCAGCAACAGTGACAGTGGGTCACCTCCACTGGTGCAGATTTTTATGAGCATGGCATGTTGCTCTTTTTTGTTGCTGGTGAAAATGCACAGACAATGGTGGTGACTGTGTTGAAAAACAGTGTTTTGCAGCTGAGAACTTACTCTATCAAATAATGCTACTGTGCTCTTCGTAGCTGATGTAGTTTCCATGGAAATAAATAGGAGGCATTACTTTCAAAGCAACCTCAGTATATGCAACCCAAAACAATTCTTTTTCAGTCAGTGCAGCCCAAGCAAGTCAAAAGGTTAGATATCCATGCCAAATCCCTATGTGGTCAAGGATAAGGATTAGCATCTGGAGATACCAGATATCTCCCATTAGAGCAGTCTATCTACCCCTTTGCACGCTTCCTCTCTAAGCTCAGAAATAAAATCAAACCATGGCATTGATCAGAAAAGGACTGATGTTCAACAGTGTCACTTGCTGCTTCAGAGGCCAAATATTTTTTCCTGCACAAAACCCTCATGTTTTCCCTATCTGAGTGTTTTATGGCCAACACTGTCAGCCATAGTTTTGTTATTTCCTATTCATTTCTGAAAACATTGACTTGGGAGGACAGAGGAAGTCCTTCACCTTCAGAATACCAATACCACAAGCAGCACACCATCATGAAACCTAACAGCAAAATGATCTCAGCAAGCCTTTAGCAGGATTAAATATTTCTAGGGCTTTGACAATTACCATCCTCAACAACTTCTGTTAGTAGGTTTAACTCTACTTCATTGTTGACCCACTAGGTGTCTTGGTGCTGTCTCAGAGTTGGAAAACGCCCCATTCTTCATTCTGAATGTTCACTGGAATTCCAAATGCTCTTTACTAGCTTGTTTATCAACTGCTTTAGAAGAGCCTCTGTAAACCAGAACTCAAACTGTGGGAACACATTCTTGTCTGTAGCTTTGATATAATTACTATTTCTTGCTAAACTGAATTTCCCATCCCATGTTTTATCTCAATCATTAATTAAGGATGGCTTAAAATCTAAATCTATCCCATACGGTCCAAACTACCTTCCACTTAGAGACATGTTGGTGATTTCTTTGATCCTCCACTACTCCAGCACCATGGAATACCAATTTTGCAGATCATTCTAGTGAACAAGGATGAACATCAGATCTTTTCCTTCCTATGAGACAGAACACAGATACATGCTGGAACAGAAAACTGCTTTTCTGCTGTTCAGATGAGTTTCTTTGAGAATGAAGAGGAAAAGGTATTTCTAAAGTCTCTCTTAATACACTTAATATTTCAAAAGTATGTAAAGACTTCATGGAAAAAATAATTTCTGTGCAATCCCAGCAGTGTTAAGCATCATTATATAGATCACTCTTGAAACAGTGATGATTTCCCTTCAGAGTGTTCACTGAAACAAAGGAAGTTGTCTATTTAAAAAAGAAAACAAGTTATACTGAACCCATAGGAGATCCAGGAACAATATTCAGTATTTCCAATGTTTTGGTTGATATTTCTACTTAGCTGTGATAAATTCTATCGTCCTTTTCACATGTCCAAAGCATGCCTGAGTCAGAACATGTGGAAATTCTATCCTAACTGAATGGGACAGATTCTCCCAAAAACCTGTTGTCATTTTTCCTGTCACTACGTCAACAGAAGGGTAAATAGAAAAAAAATAAATAAGACACGGGTAATGATAATAGCATTTCCAGTGCCATCCTGATGGCATGAAACAGTACATCTGCATTTACTGGATTGAATCTTGAGATTTGTATCAGATTTGTAGAGAGTCCCTCTCTGTTCCTAAGTAGTTGTACATGTTCTTTAAAGGAATTTATAATTCATATGCTTTTATCAGCTATCCTCCCATCCTGGGGAAAGTAACTAAATCCAGAGTATGAATTTACGCACACAAGCTTTCAATCACCACCAAATATGTGCTCAAGACTTATTTTTAATTAGCACCTAAAAGAATTAAGATATCTGTGAAATTCTACCTAAATCCCACAGTCTCTCTTCAAATACCCAAGGATTTCGGTCTCTGCAATTCTCTGCAAGATAATGTGCTGGCTGTAGTTACTTCTGCCATGGAACAACATCAGCAGAGATAATATCTTATTTATTTATTTCATTCATGTTATTCATTGCCCCTAGACTTCCAGCTCTGTTTTAAAGCTGTGAAGACAAGATGTTAATCATTATCTTTCTAGCACAGCACACATTTCACACTTTTTTTTGGTCTTGCGTAAGGATCTCCACATGAAGTAAGGGGAGGAAACTGGAGCATGTCCTCTCCTCATTAAGTGGCTTTGACCAAAAAGTGGCCATTATGGACAGAGCAGTGACAAGCCAGTGTGGCTCTTGAGTCAATTCCTGCACTGCAAAGAGTTGTAAGAGGGTTGACAAATTGAAAAGCAACAAGAAAAGAAAAAGTAACTGAAGGGAAAAGGCAGGAATTAGGCCCGTATTTCTCAATGTTTTGTGTATGTAACCTGACATCCTTGTTAAACATAAATAAATCACTTCAAGTTTTGAACTGTGATCAGTTTTAGATGAGGATTGAAGAGAAATTTGAGTCAAGAGCTTGTCTTAATTATAATTAAAAGGAAACAGGGACATAAATAATGGATCGACTGTGAAGGAGGAACTCTCATCCCTCATTGACTACCAGGCTACAATTGGTGCCCAGAAGCAAAGTATTACACTCTTTTAAGGACCAATTACCAGTTCCTTTAATCCTTGCAAAAATAGCTTTTAAGGGTCTTGCCAATGCTCTCTCTAGATGCTCAATTCCCCCCAGTTTTACTGTTTGTAAGCAGTACTGGAGCATGGGTTATTTTTATCTGCTGTGATTCAAACCGAGGTAGAATTTGGAAATGCTAATATAATACAAGCAATCATTTCACATACACATACACCAATAAATGATAACCAGCCCAGGTTTCAATAAAATCCAATTTTTGCTGTTTCCATGCATATTTCTCTGCTGAAGATAGATGCTTTTGTGTAGTTTTGTTCTCTGCTTGTAAATATTCATCTCTTAAGTGATATTATCCTGGTAAAAAAGTGACAGAACAGAGAAGAATGAAGTTAATAGAAAATGAGCTGTGATACATCTAGGTGCAGCATTGATGGTTTAACCAATCTCTACAGATGGCAATAAAGGATTACATCCACAATGCATTCCAGTTGGTAAACATGCCAACTTGTTCCTCAAGCATCTGAAATGTAACTGAGCATTTTAACAGCGTAAGAGTTTTCTTGTCCATACACCTGGGACATTGTATGCAAATGATGATTCATATTCAGCACTGACGACTTGCTGCACCACCCAAGTGTTGGTTTTAGTGCAGCTACGAGGAAAATAAAGGAAGTTTTGCACTTCCTCATCAAAGGATGCAAATGCAGATAAAACATTCAATGGGCCGCAGTTCCAAAAACAGCAAGCACTCTCTCTAAAGCAGAAGGCAGTAATTGATCCTTTTCCAAACAAATTCTGTTCACACAATTCCCTGCTGGACTATTCTTGTTCCTCTTCTCACTTCAAGTGGAATGGTTGTTCTACTAAAACCAACAACAAAAACTAAGACACCATTTCTTCTTTGGCTTCTACACACCCATGAAACACAAGTGGATAACACTTTGAAAGGAAAAGGAACTTCTCTTTGTCGTCCTGACAAATGAGTAAGAAGGAAGCATGAGGAGGGAAACAAAGATGACACAGAAAAGAAATGAGTGCAGTGAGGAAAAAACAGTTTTAGCAAGAGCATCCAGCATACAGGTGCTCATTAGCACAACCTCATTGTCAGCTTCACCTGTCCACAGGTCTAATGTACTTCTAACAACATTAGTATTGCCGCAGTCATCAGCCTAGTGAAATCAGTTGTCTCATGTCAGCATACAAAGCAAGAACACATGAATGAGTCAGTAGCCAAACAAAAGTGTTTGTGCATACTCATACTCAACAGTGTTAAGCAACTTCGGTTCCAACAGAATCATAGAATCATAGAATGGCCTGGGTTGAAAAGGACCACAATGATCGTGTAGTTTCAACCCCCTTGCTATGCGCAGGGTCAACAACCACCAGACCAGGCTGCCCAGAGCCACATCCAGCCCGTCTTTGTATGCCTGCAGGAATGGGACATTCACAAAAAATCCTTGGGCAGTCCTAAAATAATGTATCAGATCTAGAACATGGGTGACATCACAGTCACAGAACCATGTGGGTTGGAGGAGCTGAGATCACCTAGACCAACCCTGCTGCTCAAGAAGGATCAGCCAGTGCATCTATAAAGAAATTACCTGCTCCAGAACATATGGGAAATATCTGTCCTGGAGGTAGTTAAGAAAAGCGTGGACACAGTTTAGCAATGGGATTTGGTTGACAGTTTGACCTAATGACCTCAAAGGTATTTCCCAACCTAAATGATTCTATTCAGAATTAGGCCATCAAAAATAGCTTGAGCCTCAAAAGCATTTAAGCTCACTTCTTGCCTCTGTTTCCACAAGCAAAATAAATAGAACTTACAGTGTATTGCAATAATTGATAAACTCTGCCTGCCTTAGATCAAGACAGGATGGATTCTAACAGTAATTGTCCCTCTGAAAAAAAGAGGCTCCTGCCAGTAGCTTCCTCCTATTTCTTCCTATTTGAGGGTTCAGCTCATGTTCCTCTATACATTGCAACTGTGGGAGAGAGGAAGATTTCAAGTCAGTCAAGATTTTAGAGGTCAAAACCAACACCTGAAGTTCAACTGCAAATAAAGCAACCATTTCTAATCACAGAATACCAATGCTGTATGGCACTATTATCCTACATCACGGAAATGGCAGGACTATATATTGTCTTCACCAAGTGAAACACTGGGGAACAGAGCTGCAGGGAGAAGAGCATAGGTAATATAGGAATGAGAACACAGTGCCAACCAGAACATCATAAAACTTCCAGGTCAAGTTCTTAAGAGAGAACAGTCGTGTCTCTACCGAGCCAAATTCACCCGCATCAAACTCTCCTATCCAGAGAAATTCTTCTTGCTTTTTAGTAATGAAAAGGAGTACTTATTTCAAACATAACTCAATGTCCTCTAATGATATTTACAGAAGGGAAAGCCTTCATGTGAAATACAGGTTTCAGGTTCTGAAATCCAAGAGAAATTCAGCTCACCGGATATAAGTGTTAACCCACTGCAGTTTTAAATAGGGTGATGTCCCTGCTTTGCCTCTTGTCTCTCCCCATCAGAGAATTCAGCTTATGTAAGTAAAACTTGAAACTGTACTCCCTGAAGAACTAGTTGAAATTAAGATCTATTGTAATTATGGCTGACTGCAAAGCAGTCCTCCAGAAGCCCTGCAGTATTTCTGATTGACCTGTTCCAGAGATGGACAACAGTAGTCATGACTATGCTCACTCCCCATTGATCACCACTAGTCCCAGCAGATTCTGTGCCATCACACACATGTTGGGAAACAGTTCTGCACTTAAACACAGGATGGGAAGGCCACTATGTGCTACAGTTAATGCGAACATGGGATTGTTGCTTAATTATTAACTCTTGACTGCTTTATCTGCCATCAAATTGCTGACAGACAGTATTAAAAAGTGTTAAAAATTATTGATGATTATAATAAAAGGACTTATGCTCCAAAGTCTCATAAACTATTCTGAAGATCTTGTTGTATCCTGAGAATGCGCATTCTCCTCCAATTAAGACCCCTTAAGCCCAAAGCTGTCATCTCATTTCCATACATATGAGCCTAATAAAGAAATGAAGAGACAACTCTGATGCTTGTGTTTGCCTTTTCATTTTTGGCAAATCCAATAAACTTTCCTTCAGTATACAAGCTGGTCGCTTTTGCTACACTTGGTCACTGCAGAAAAAAAGCCCCAGGGGCCAAAGTTTGTGGACATCTTGTCCAACACTGGGACCCTTTGGTCAGCTTCCAGCTTCCAGTATTCCCCAAGACTATTTAGGAGTAATATTGACAAACTGAAGGAAGTGAAACAAGACCCAGTACCCATTTCACCCTGGTTAGAATTATTTTCCAATGTAGAAATAAAATATGACACTAAAAGAAAAACAGTGACTCAATTATTTTAAACTATGACAAAATTAGGCCATGAAAGTCAATTAAATCTTGCAGTCTTGAAGGTTGAATTCTGAGTTCTTGCCACCTAGCATATAAAAAAAGATTGTTGGTTTTTTTTTCCATTTCTTTAATTTTTTTTTAAAGCACTCAACATGAACTTTATTAATATTTGCAAAGCTGTCCATCAGAAATCCCCAATCATTATCTGTAGGAAGACAAAGCAAAACAAACAAACCCCACCCCTTATTTTGACAACTCCATGTTAACAATGAGCCATCCACAGATGATAATTCACTACCAAAAAAACATGAACTCTATTAGCTTGAAATGTTTAAGACATCTTTGCTGAGTCCTATCTCTTAATACGACCTTTCAGGAGAGCTCTTCAGTTCCATTTCCACTTGGCCAGCACAGACCGCTTTCAAGAACTTTTGACCAACTAAAATCTTTAGAAGAGTTTAAGAAATCAAAACCCTTCAAAGGAAAGTTTAAATATCTGAAAATGAGAGCTGATTAAATATGCCCTTAAAGCAATGGAAGAATGGTGGAGTTATGTTTTGTCTTGCCTTAGGCAATTGAATTTTGTTGTGTATTTCTTCAGCACATTTTATGAGAGCTACCTGTTGCCTCATGCAAGAAAATAAGGTGACGGTTTTCTCTCAACTGTGCTGAATTTTATGCCAGCTTGACCCAGTGTATTGAAATGGAACAATAACATCAATTAAGTCTTCTAAAATTCTTTATTACATGTGTGCCTTGAAAAAGAGTATGCCCCACCTGTTTGGCCACAAGCTGCACCTTAACAGATTGCTGTTGGGCTCTGAGCTGTACCTCAGACATGTTTCAGCTTTGAGATGAAAGCCTAATTTATATGATTCTCATCTTCCCATTGAAACAAATTGAACTTCAGTACTAAGATACTCCTTCAGCTTCATTCTAACAATTTCTGGGGATTTACATCACTGAGCAAGACCAGGGCGACCTTGGTGTCACCCACAGAACAAGAATATTTCTGTTTCAAAGTAATATTCCTGCTGATTAAACTGAAGAAGGCAGGAAAGGATATAAGGACAAAGAAGTTTGGATTTTGCTGTTGCTCTTTTTTTTTTTTTTTTTTTTTTAATTTTCACCCATAAGAGTCAAATAATTAAAAGACTCAAAGGACCTTCCTTAAACTCAAATATTGCAGGCATCCCAATTTTAATCTATTTTAGAGATATTAACTTTATTAAGGTGAGTTCAGGCATCATTCCCTTAAGCTGGGGTAGGAGCTACCTATGCACAGACAGCTCATCCATGGCCATTCAGCACTGATGAACTCATGCCTCTTAGAGCTAGCTGGAAGATTAATTACTGCTTTCTTCTTTGAAGATCAGGCTGTTAACTACACCTGCATGGAGTGAACATGAATTCTGCAGTCAGATCAGACATTTATTTCTAAGGAACGGATGCCCTTGCTTTTATTTTCTCAATAAAATCTTTTGATACCTTTTTTTTAATGGAGCGCCATAATAATCAGTCAGTGTCAAACGACGAGGAACAATTATGGAAAGTCTGTTCCAGGCTGATATTTATAAATCCATTGCGTTTGACAAGAAAGTGGCATTTTCCAATACTCACTGCTAAGAATGCAAAAAACACTGAGTTGCTGTGGTTACCCTAACGATGTGGTGCCCACCATAATTGTCTCTGGAGCTTTCACAGAGTAACATGCCACATTTGGACCATATTTGGATTTTCACTTCCCTTTCACTGAAGACTAAGTGAAATGACAACAACAAGAAATGAGAGACTTCCGTGCAGATCTATTACCTTTAGTGTTCTGCTCCATCTGCATTCAACACACAAATTATAGTAGTAGAGACTAAAATCACAGCAACTGCTAAATAAAAGCATGTATATGGAAGAGATGAGAGGCAGTCCTACAATAAATGCAGATATAGTGGATATTTCCAAAAAAAGGTACAAGCTTACTTGACACAAAGATATTGCCATGGTATTTAAAACTCAGAATGTTTCAGCTCCACCACACAAATGGTACAGCTGAGCTAATGGGAAGCTCTACAGCAACAATGAAAAATAATTTCTCAAACGAGAATGCCATCGTTTCCCTCATGCTCCAAGACCAGTTTAGAAGTGAAAAAAAGTGATTTTATATCTGTGTATATTTTTTAAGCATTATATATAGCACCATTTATTATTCTTGCTGTCTTTGTGAAGATTCGGTCCACTTCAAAGCCAAGAATATTTCAATCTACAGACATCTTGCGCCAATGACTTCCAACAATCTCTTTCTTCCTGTGAAATTTCCTGTCCTTCAGTTTCACTGTCCTCTAGTTTTTTGACAAGCTCCAAATAACTGTTCTCCATATCAGGCATTGTTGAGAGGACTGTCTCAGTCATCTCTTTTCTAAGACTGAACTCTCTCAGCCTCATGCTCAAACTCTACAAAATGCTGGGAAAGCAGCAACAACTAAATGGCAAATATGAACACAGAGACATTTGTAAAAGTACTGAGAGATGAGACTTCACTCCTGCCATATACGTGCATTTTAGGACAGTTTTAGAAACAGGAAAGCTGAGGTTTTGGGGGACTTAAACAGTGCTGCCTAAGGGAGTGGATTCTGACAAACACGCATTTAGCTCCAATACAATCCCAAAGAATGGATCTCCTCCACACACCAGCCATCTACTCTTTCCCTCTGTATCCATTTGCCTTCTCACCATTTTGTTTTATCCCTTCAAAGCAATTAACAGTGAGCCAATGCACATAAGTGCATTGGGAGCACGGGGAGTCTTGCACTCTGCTGGGCCTGGATGTGCTATTTACATTGTAATGTAAGTAACAATAACAAAACAGCACCAAATGATTAAAGGAATCGACTGCGAAGAGTACAAAGGTTACCACTTACCATCATTATGGCAAATGTGCAATCAAATACATCCATGACACCTAAGGAGCATTTTGCAAACAAACTCACAACACTAAGGGAAAAAAAGCAATCTTTGCTGGATAATTTATTCACAACGAATAATTCTTCCAGCTCTAATAGTAATACATAATTACACACCACGATGGGGTATTATGTATTAGTTGGGGTATTAATTAGTTAATGTTTGTACAGCTTTTTGAAGATGTAATGTGCTTAAGCATTATGATTAACCAACTGGAGCATTCAATCCTAAACTATTTTTAACTTAACTCAGAGCAACATCACCTACACTCTTTCCAGGAGTGGTGATCAGTTGAACATGGTTATCTGCTGATCCTCTGTCAGGAAGTAAAATTCACAGCACAAATTAGGTAACCAGGAAGAAGTATTAGCAGCTCTCCTGTTTCTGAGCAGATTAAAAGTGAGATAATTTATTGCCTTTTCAAAAGACCCTTCCTTGAAATAGAAGCATTATGCTTTATCTGACACACACCGGATCACACCAGCTGAAGCTTATCAGGTGAGATCAGATGGAACCTTGATTTGATGGAATACCAGAAGCTTCCATGTGCCTCAGCATGGGGCTGTGTTGCTCAGTATCTCTGATAACCATTCCTCCAAAGCAATGAAGCCGTGTAGGTGCCTCATACTGTTGTGAGATTAGAACAGTCAAAAGCCAATGGAGGATAAAAAAAACCCACCCTATTTGATATTTAAAGCTTTAACATCTGCTTCTCAGACAGAAAGAACTCTGAGGAAGTGCAGCATTACCATTAAGAACGGTTTTTAATTTAATAAAATCTTCACTATACATAAGATCTATGTAACCTATCCATAAACACAGCAGCTTAATGTGCTCCAAGCAATCCTGCCAGAGAGTGTATTGCTTTTCTTCTCCCAGCTACACAGACAAGAAGCAAAGCTAGTGGAACTTTTCAATGTCAGAGTAGCCCACTGTCACTGGGAAGGGAGTGTATCAGTATTTATAGCTGTCAGACTCAGAGCAAAGGACACTAATGCAAGGAAACGTGCCTGCATTTTTATGCTGAAAGCAAGGAGGGCTGTTTTTCATGAAAAGTTTCATTGAAAACCATCTAGCTCTCTTTCAAAACTTTAAACATTTGCATTTTTTAATAGTTCTGGGCCTCAGGTAAATGATCCATGAAAGGGAATATAGCACACATCCATTTTGTGCAAGATCCACTGAAAATGCACATCACTTGGCACAGACAAAGGCCAAGCACTTGGTTTCTGTCTCTGGAACTTCTCCAGGAGCGTACACACAAAAAATCCCCAGGACTGAGGAGTCAGGATCCCAGAGGTGAGCGACCACTGGTGGCTCAAAGAAATGGATGATGAAGGCAACTGCACACTGAACTTGTTAAAGCTATCTAGCGCCATTTCATAAAGGGTTTTGGCCTCTGTTTATGAACTCAGAGAGGAGATTCATTCCACAACGTGCAATCACATTCAGTTCCTGACAGTCTATTTGTGTACATACATACATTGCTCTTGACAGATGCTAAACTGAATGTCTCCTATACCAAGTGCAGTGTGAAAATGAAAATCAAATACTTTATGTTTAGCTGAGTCACTGCTCTTAATGTCCTGGCTCTGGATTCTTCCGGGAGGCTGACACCACAGTCTTATCCCTGTGGTTGTGGGTATTTTTAATTGCATGTGAAACTAAAACAACCGAGTGACAAATTTGGCTCTTCTACGTCTCCCATCGTGCACCCAATTTTAGTTACTGATGTGCCAGCACATGTCCATGTGGTCCAAGTGACAGCTAAAGGATGCATTAGCACTCAGCACGGAGCGGTTCCGCTCAAGCTATGCAAAGAATGAGTAATGGGCCTGGGAGCTTTTGCTTTAGGAAGGGGATGAGCTGGCACCTTTTCAAGGACAAATGAAGGCTTTCAAAAACTGTGTCTGCATTTGTTTGCAACAGATGCATCCATTTTTCCCTCAATTTTTTCATCTATTTATTAAACCATAGGTGCAGCTTCTAGTAATTCCACAGCTATTTCTAAAATACAAATGCTGAAGGAAAACTGCGCAAGGACTTCTGTGAGATGAGCACAGTTATACATGAAAGTGGAAAAATACATTCCAATCATGAAAGTCCAGAGAAATTATTCCTTTACAACATTACGGTCACAACTGTGAATTTCAAAAGGATTCCGTGCAGCAAAAACAAAGGACTTTTCACCAGTGTCCATTTTTGCAGACTCTGCACTTTTCTTTCACTCTCTGATTGAAATGGTTTCATAGCAAATCATGGTCTCCTAGCATTTACTCTCTGTTCCAGCTTTCCTCTCCTAATAAGTAATTTTTTGACTTTCAGCCCTACAGGACCAGTTCATTTGGAAATTGAGATGCTGTAGTCAGAAGCAGCACTGAACCACTTTCTGGCAGTGGTTTCATCTGTCAGACTGCTTCAAAGTTAAGGCACGGGTTATGCCAATAGTTGGGTAAACATCTTCACGCAGACGCCGTCACAGCAGTATGCAGTCAGCACTGATATTCTCTTGTGGACAGCACTGATGTAAAAGGCTTAAAGACTTGGCAGGAGCCAGGCCTAACTCCAGCACACAGGTTAACAGAGCACACACACATAGTTGTCTCTAAGTATATCACCTTTCCTTCTTCAATAAATTTTTCATTGAAGACATTAATATTGTGGCCTTCTATATAGGGATAACTGATTTTTATTCTTTTCTTAAATCCTTGGTTAAAAGTTGATGCCCTCTAGCCAAGAATCAAGTGCAGCAGGCCACTACTGATAGTATCTATTAGTAGTATGAATACTTCTGTGGTTTCCTAGTAGCACTTGTTCACACTTGGCTAAATCAATAAGCAATTTCCCCATATGTATGTAATATACAGTAGCTGTGACAGGAACCAGATGGCTTATTTTATCTGCAATTGAGTTTACTATTTTACAAAAATAATAAGAAGAATAAACAGAACGAATGCTTCAGAGAGACAAAAACTACCTTTTACTTAATTCCTCCTGTACTACCTACCCACAGCAGAAAGAAAACCAATAGCAACGGCGGCACAACAAGGTAGTGGCAAATTAGAGACTTCACAGCATCACTGTGCTACACACCGCGAGCACAACGAGGCACAAGACCAGCAGAGAACAACAGCTGCTATAAAGCAAAGCAGAAAACAACTCGGTTAGGTAGAGAACAGAGAGATGACACTGGTTGGTGCAAGGCACTCAATGTCCAGCTGCAACGTGCCACTGTAAGGTCTGGCTGCCAATATTTTCAGAGGCATATACAAGTTATGGGAGAACAGAATAAAGAGGAGACTATCAATCTTGTGAAGTGTCACCTTTTCTCCTTAATTTTCCTTCAAACACCTTTGTAGCCTCCTTGTACAAGAGCTTGTGAATTTGTTCGTTCGGTTTCCCTCGTGGCTTTTTCTAGTGCTGTTCAGCCAGTCCCAGCATACAGAGCTCAATGACTCCTATTCCTTAGCCGTGCTTCTAAATAGCATCACATAAAACCACAGTGAGCACTGGAGAGGTAAATGCTTGCAAATGACATTTTCATACAGTTATGTGCTGCCTGCTTTTCCAAATGGCAACCAAAGCTGAAGAAAAACGTGAAAAGGGCAAATTTATTATTATTTTTCTAACAGGAGCCTGAGAGCCATCAGCAGAGACCCAGAGCCAGGAACAGAAGTTATACACAGCCCCATTCCAAAGATGTTCAGACTGACAAAAGGAGACAGGGAATAATACTGGACTGAAGAGAAGGAGGGCAGGCAGCCACTAACAGGGATGTGAGAACAGGCTCAGGGCATCTGGGTCCCAAGGCCTGTCCTCTTTACAATACAGATGAAAAATCTGACAACTCTTGCTATTGGAGATAATCCAGAACATTACACTTCCTTTCTGGTTTGAACGAAGGAGTGAGGCCTCAGGGATGGGAGTACAGACAGTGTTGGCTTCTCAACTTTCTCATCTGGGGTACTTAAGAATAGCTCTCATAGAGTTGTAGAATGACTTAAGTTGGAAGGGACCTTAAAGATCATTGGGCTCCAACCCCTCTGCTGTGGGTTGGTTGTCCCCCATCAGTTCAGGCTGCCCAGGACCCCATCCAACTTGGCCTTGGGTACTTCCAAGGATAGGGCAGCACAACTTCCCTGGGCAGACTGTGCCAGCATCTCATTGCCCTCTTGAGTAAAGAACTGCTTCCCAACATGTAACCTAAATCTTCCCTCTTCTAAAACCATTCCCCTTTGTCCTATCACTATCAGACTGATAGTGCCGGTCTCCCTCCTGCTCATAAGCCCCCTTCAATCAGTGGAAGATCACAATAAGAGGTCTTCCTGGAGCCTTCTCTCCTCCAAGCTAAACAAGCCCACCATCTGTGTCATTGATAAAAACATGAAACAGAACCGGTCTCAAGACAGATCACTGAGAGATACGTCTCACCACTGCCTACACGTAGACATGGAACCACTAACAACCCTCTGGCTGCAACGATCCTATCAATTATATATCCACCAAAAAGACCCGCCTTCAAATCAAATCCCTCCAACTCAGAGACAAGGGTGTGGTGAAGGACCATGTGAATGGCCTGTAGAAGTCCAGATGTTGTCCAGTAGACAACATCGGTTGCCCTTTCTTTGTCCACCAAAGCCATTACTCCATCACAGAACACCACCAGATTAGTCAGTCACAACCCGCCCTTGGTAAAGTCATGGTGGCCATCTCACATCACCTGTTTGCATACACTGAAATAAATATCAGCAGCTTGGTGCAAACTGTATCATTTTCTTTATTCATTTGCACACGATTTGGTGGAGATTGAAGTTAATCTGTAGTTAACGTAGCTGGATATAAGCTGACAAATCAGAGGTATGATCTGATACTGACTGCCTAGTGGCAGAGTCTCCTGTCTTTCAGGATTACACTCACAGAGATGCAATCAGCACCTATTCCTCCCAGCTGCATTTTGGAGATGCTCCAGCTGGTCTACATAGGTCTGATGACAAATGGTTTTCTCGAAGCATTCCAGATCCTCTGCATTACACTGACTGGGTACACTAACCTGTACCTGCAAACCAGTCTTCCATAGGGATGTGGACTCTCCTGACACACGCCTCAAATATGAAAGAGGCAAAGCGTTTCCCACCAGACTCTGAGTTCTCCCAGTCCTACACTGTTCATCATTGATGACTCAATGCATCGCGAAGGTCATTCTCAATTACAAGGTGTAACCTTTCTCTCTACCTCATACTTCACTCTCATTAAGCTATTTTTCTGTTCTGTAATGACTGTTCCATGAGTTGATCGTAAGGTTCTCACCACAGTGCAGCCAGAATGAGTCAGCACATGCCAGGGTTCCCTACCAGCATTACAAAGAGGTTTTTAAGGTCTTTCTGAAGTTCTGAAGCAGAGGAGCGGCACACCTCAAATTTCATTTCTAGGCTTTGTTTCCATAATTACTTCTTGTGTTCCATTTCTGCTATTGCACACATACATAAAATTGCATTTCCTAATAAGCCTGTTTTAAGGCAGTTCAAATGAAGGGGAAGAGCATCTCTCTTTTGAACAGTTCATGCCTCAGCTCTTGTGGATATGCGGATAATCTCTTAATTGGCACATTTCACTCACCACCGCAGTGTGCTCATTAAGAGGATCCTCATGTTCACCCTGCTGCATGGGGCACCTGAAGGACCGGCTGTGCAGGCAGTGCCAGGGGACCTGGCTTCACACCAAAGGCAGTGGTCAGCAAAGCCCCAGGCACACTGTGTCTGTTAATTAAAGGGAAATCAGGAGTGTCTGAGAAGCCTTTGCTCATCCCCGTGGTTAATGGAATATCCAGAGAAGGCTGGACAGACACAATGATATTTCACACCTACCCTGGGCACTCCAAACACTGCTGGCAGTACCTCAGCTGTCCCGTAGGTGCATCCCTCACAGCAAAGGTAGAAACAGCACTGCTTGGATAATGACCACACGCAGTGTGCTAAATGGAGCAGCAGTGAATGCGAATTTCTCAAATGCTTCTGAAGGAGGAGAGCAGCACTCCTCAGTGCAGCTCTACAAAAGTCTTGGAAGAGACTGTATTCAAGAGAATTGTACACAAAACAGAAAAGTCTACTGAACGATGTTACGTTCTGGTCAATTTGGTATGATGTGGGCTCTAGAATGGAAATCAGACAGAGATAATGGGAACCCGGATGGCTGATACAGAAAGCTTAGCTTAAACCCAGTACGTTCTGATCCTGCCGCTTATGCACATGGTTAAAGCCATTAGACTACATTTTGGCTTCCATAGGATTCTGAGCATGTGTAAGGAGATTAGGAAAACCAATTTATAAGCCGGAGGTCTGGTTAATAGCACAAGAGAGGAAAATGATGTGGAAAGAAAGAGAAAGCTTGTAGCCAAGCCACCAGACCATGATGTGAAAGCAGAGTGACAGCCTGCAGGCAGGGTCCGGCCTTTGGCTAGTTGAGACAAACACTGCATCTCATTGCTCTGTGGGTCTTTAGTTGGGAACAGGGGGACAGAGTCACCATGCTGCTATGCCAGGACCACGCACCAAAACAGCACATAACCCAAGCAAGGATCTGTAAGTGAAAGGAGAGAGAAAACAGCAGTAGGAATGAGCAATTCCTCCCATTGTATCACAGCAATGTAGGAAAGCACTCAAGTCCAGAGCATGCTGTTCCTGAGCGTGGATGTAAGGTCACACTAACACAGCAATATTTGTTATTGTTCTAGAATGGCCCCACGTCATGCTGGCTTGCAGCACACAAAATGAGCAGCCCTGTCTCTGCTTGTCTGTATAGACCTGCACTTAATAAAATGGAAGGACAACCTGATTACCATTTATCAGCATGTTTACAGGCTTTTTAGTCAATTCACTGCAGAGGAGACTGTCTAGAAGTATATATAGCATTAGGAATTGGGGGGGGGGGGGGGGTAAGGAGGGAGGGCATCACAAACAGCAGAGCCTCTACAACACTCCGCTAAAATAAATATAAATTATTGCTATGAAAAGCAAAAATGGGAGGAAAATCATGATCAAACTTTTCAAGAATAAAGCAAGTTTTGTGCTGGAAAATTTAATGTAGCCTTGTAAAGCATACAGAGAGAAATATCACCACAAACTGCCTTAAAAAAGAGAAAAATGGACAGCAATACAGCAGTTGTTTTTTGTTCTTTTTTTGTTTTTTGTTTTTTTTCTAAGGATCCTTACTGTAAAGAAAACTGGCAAGTTCAAGGATCTTCCTAGAAGACATCAGCCGAGGCTCACAGGTAGGTAAAAAGACATGCCAAATAAAAGAGAGAGAAAGGAAGGAAAGAAATGCATCAGATGATAAGACATCAAATGGATGAAAGAAGTGGAAATGAAAAAAAAATATATCAGAACTGACTCACTGGAAAGGAGACAGGTGACAAGCAAAGCCTTTAACAGCTCTGTTTGATATTCATGCTGTTGTCTGATTCAAAGATGATGATGAAATAGTCCTAAGCAAATGTCCTCGAAAGGAAACAAAGCAAACCTTGCATCCACATAATTAGTAATCAACACAGGGAGAGGAGGAAAATATCAGAGTGCCTACCTGAAAGGAAGCAAATATTGCAGCATTCTGAAACAAAGGCACAGCCTGATGTGCAGGGACAAGTAGCCATACACATTGGCTTTCAATGAGCTCGCAATGTATAAATATTGATTCAGTAAACACAAATAGAGAGAAAAGCTGATTTTTCTTTCCCCTTTTTGAAAAGTCTGTGAAGACTCTGGAGTTGGAAGAACAAATTGTATGTGTTATCTGTACGGACCACAGAAGTGATGCACACAACAATGAGTACTTCACTCTTCCATCAACACATACTCACAAGTGGGGCAATTTTGGCAGTAACTGCCTCGATTCAATCAATCCTGTCATCAGTGAAAACATCACAGAGTTTCTTCTGTTTGGTGGGGGAGCAGTGAGGGTCTTGCAGGTGCACTGGTTTTGAGTTTTGGCTCTTCCAGATGGGAACTCCCTACAGCCTCTATCACGGGTATTCAGAACATGAATCCTCCAGTGAGAAATCCAAGCAGCAAGTGTTCTTGAAAATCTGACCCTAAGCTCATCTCATGCTAATTAAATCAAACACTTAAACACAAACTCAACCAATCATCAAGCCAACACTTGAAAATAAATGTTCAATCTTTTCCATGCTAAGGGGAAATGTGGTGAGTCTCTTGACTGCAGTAAATTAAGTAAACCCACACAATTCCCGTGTATAAAAGTCCTTAATGATAAAGCCTATCCAAAATGAGACCCCTACCATGGCTCTGTTTTTCCAAAATGCCCTCTTCCACATTGGGAACTGGCTTTGTGATGGGTCCCAAAGGCTCCACTTCAAACCTCAGCAGCACATATTAGCAATGAGCATTTATGTGTTGTTCACTCAATGGTTCAATCCAGTTACTCTACTGTTGGCATAAGGCAGATACTAATTTTAAGAGTTTCTCATTTGCCTTCTGAGTGCAGGTCATCTGACTGTGTTTCAGATCCGGCATGCATTTGTAAATAGTTTATCAGGAGTTAATACATAATTAATACACGCTTTAAGAACCGATCAGAAATCGCATGTGACCTCTTATTTATGTGCTTATCCTGTTTTAAAATTCATCAATGATTAACTAGCACTTTTTTAAACCTCTTACAAAATGTATCTTTAATCCACGCTGTGACTAATTAATTACTCCATTAAGCTTGAAATACAGCTAAGCCACATCGTGCCTCTCTGCCCACCAGCCAACCAACCAAGGTGAATGGTAAAAACCATTTAAAAGGAAAAAAACAAGTAAACTAAAGGGAAAAGGTATTTTCCACTGAAATATATTTCCTTTGTTTTTATTACTCCCCTCCATGTCAATGTTTTGCATGCATGTCTCAATCATTTACATTTAGATAACGAAAACTCTGTAATTCTGGCCTGAGCTGCTGGAAACTCCCTTCAGGTGATGGTAATGTGAGGCAACAAGACCTTACCCAAGTGATACTCTCCATGTAAACAAAAGAATTAAAGCCAGTAGCAAAGCTGTAGTCCTGACAAAGCTTATCAGACAGCAGCATATGGTAAAGCAAAAGCTTGAGCATTTAATTGGATAGAAGTAAAAATAACCCCACTCCTGCATAACTCAATGGAGGAAGAAGAGAACCCTTAAATTAATTACTTCAGAGAAGTCACCATCAAATTCTCCTTTGTTATCACCGACCTTTCAAGGATCTTGGCAGATTGCTGAGAACCAAGCCCTCCGTGTTACATGCTGCATCACGTTGTTTGCAGGGCTGGGAGCCTTTGTTGGCAAAGAATCCTTGATGTAACTGAGCAAGAATTTAGCAGGATAATTTAAGGCATGTCGGTGAAAGAGCATATTCATGTGCTGATTTAATTTCACATCCTGGATACTAAGCACACAATAAAACTTAAACATTATTGCTATTATGCTAGTAAGAAAGATGGGTTGAAGGCTGGAAAACCAGGCATGAACTCCATCGGTTTCTTATATGCATCACGCTTTACAACCAGCTCTCTTATCCATTCTGTTCCCCAATACAAATAAAACATTTGTGCACATAACATGGAAAGATTCTCAAAAACAACACTAAAATCATTTCCTAGCACAATACTCCACTAGAGCATTAATTTCTGAAATACAGGCTGTTAAGATGATGAAAATCATTTGGAGAAGCGATACTGTGCTCTAAACTGGCCCAGATATTTGATGCATCTGCATATGTCATGCTCCCACATACACCTGTATGCAAATAGCATGCTCTGCATATCCACAGAATGGAATCCATGACCTTTCTGCAGCACAACCAGGTTTGGAAAATGTTTGCCTAAAAGCTCAGAAAAAAAAAATATATATATATCCGAATAGACTACTGGACATAAGTCACAAAAGAGTGCACCCAAGTCACAAATTGCTATCACAGCAAGGTATTAAGAGATATATATGAAATGATATTAAGAAATGTGTATTATTTTACTGCTATGGTCAAGATCCATCACGAAGCTTCTACCGAATGGTGTTGCTGAAAATGTAACCAGTAGAATGAGGAAAAGACCAAAAAAAAAAAAGATCTTTATTTGAGCAGAGCCACAAGTATTTTACTAAGTGTCCACTACCACCACTCTGTGGTGGGGGAAGCCTCTTCTGTCCTCTCCTTACTGCCTATGCTCCTCCCCGTGCTTTCAGTTTGTTTCTGTGGGTCTTCTCTCATTCATAATGCTGCGACCCACAGACCCATGCCTTACCCTGGGGTCAACGCAGCCATCGTCATGAAGCACCAATGTTACCTCCTTGCTTCCTTACGATGCCTCCTCTGATGATTCATGCTACATCCCAGCAACTGCCAGCATCCCCAGACAACATTATTCCTTGAGTTATGAGGTAATATAACCGTGCCTGTAACCCAACGGCACTCTTTTCACTGCTTCCTGCAGCACTGTAAAAACTTCAGTGAACATCACTTTGGGTTTTGCTTTTTCCATCCATCCATGAAGGAAGATCTGCTGTGCCCATCACCGAGCAGTTGACGGCTGGAGCAACAGCTGAAGGCCAGAAAATATTTGTGAAGATACTGGGATAACCTCATTCTCAAGGAGGTACTCTATGCACAAAATAAACCTCAGCTCTGGATCTGTCACTCTGATGAACTGTTTGCCTTAAAGAATGGCCTTTGTTAATTCCTCATACTGAATTAATTCAGAATAGCCACATATTTAAGGCCTACGTCAGCTCGTACTTCTGTTGCTTGTTGTTAAGCTGCACACAGGCACTTCGATAAGTACAGCATAAAATATCTCCCGCTGTTTACCCCCTCTTTAACTAGAGCTACTCAACTACAGTTGAGATTTATCAGCAATACTTTCAAAGGTTGGGTCCATGCCTTTGCTAATCACAGCTCAGAAGTCCTGTTCTGCCTGAGAAAGGTGTTTTCTGCCTGAGAAAGGTGTTTCCTTCCCCATAGCAGGCCAGGTTCTGTGGCTTAGCTTGCTTCTACCATCCATCTTCCTCTTCTCTCCTCCCTAAGTGCTGGCTGCTAGTAGAGCTACAGCTGGGCTCTTCTGCCAGGGAAGAATATGGCAGAGAGCACAGGGAAACATTCACTCTAAGGCAGAGATGACATGCTACTTGCTCTGTAGAGTGAGAAAAGTAGAGTGAGGGAAGGGGAAAAAAAGAAGAAAGGAGGGGAAGGGGAAAAAAAGAAGAAAAGGAGGGGAAGGGGAAAAAAAAATGAAGAAAAGGAGGGGAAGGGGAAAAAATGAAGAAAGGAGGGGAAGGGGAAAAAATGAAGAAAGGAGGAAAGAGGAAGGGGAGAAGGGGAGAAAAGAGAAAGAAAATAAAAATTGAAAGGGGCCTGGGAGGATCTGAAGAGAAGGATAAATGTGAGCTGAAAATCAGTATCACCAAACAAATGTACCTACACGAAGATGTCAAGTTGCAAGTTATAGTAAAATAAAGCCATAGTGCAATTCTGGATTATAAAATAACATATTATTATATACATACATACATATCCACATATGCATATAAATGAATGAGAGAAAAGCTCACTTCCTTTGAGCTAAATTCAGCTCTATGAATGTTTTGACTTGCATTGACCAAAAAAGAGGGATCAGATGACTGCTGAGGTCCCTCTGATGTGGGCTCCTGCATCAATTCTGTGATTTAAAACACTAGAAACTAAACAGTTACATGATACACAAGCTTCTTCTTTTTAAACAGGATTCTGCAAAATGCCCCCATTGCAGCAAGGGAGTCAACACTGCTGTGGATGAAGGGAAACCATCTCCATTTGTTCACCTGACACATTTTCAAAAGGAATAACAATTTTCTCTTTCAAGTCCTGATATTTTTGCCCAGTGATCATCTAGCATACTGTTATATCTCCAAGTAAAAGATGCTCTGTAATTCTTTTCAGGTGAGGGTTTATTTTGTAGTAGCATTCTGTACATGTAAGGTGCCTCAGAAATTAGAACTTTAGCCATGAAGCAAATTCTGACATCTCTGATATTTGCAGAGTGAAAACAAGTATTTCCCATCCATAGGAAACATCCAGTCACAATAAAACTTGAGAGATAAGTAATAAAAAAAATAAGTGGCAGTTCCTGGGTGAGAGATACGGCCAGCTATTTGTTTGTTTTTTTTTCCTACAAAAACATACCTTCAAGTTTGGCAGGTTTAAGTCTAAGTGAGGTTATATAAACCAAACATCCAAAAGATGGCAAAGCAGAAGTGCCTAAAATTTAAGTCACTATTACAAATCCACTCAGAAGCAAGTCCCAAGGAGAAAGATGCAAATAGATGATGCATCATACAAATTCTTCACCTGTAGGTCCACAGAAGTAAAGGAATGGTTAGCAAATATATAAAATAACAGGAAACCATGTGAAGACTTTAGCAACTGTAAACAGTACAACAAGCTTAAATGATGCCCAAGGAAGCTAGGTATCTCACCATGCTCAAGATACAACTTGGGCAATTCTGAGAGTTCAGTAGAAGGTGGGAAGGCAGGTGCTCTGAGGAGATCACAGCGTGATGAATAGAGGCAAGGACAAAGGGCTGCATCTGTATCAGTTCAGAAGCAGCACTACAGGAAGGTTTAACCAGGGTTTGTTTGCACGTGGCCTTGCAGTCACCCTCTGCTGCAGAAGGCCTGGAGAGCTGAGCTAGTCCCAGTGAATGCAATGTGAATTACCATGTTCTTTCAACATCAACTGTGAATCTATCTTCATAGCAAATTAATGGTGGGAGAATGAAGGCTCCTGCAATTAAACTCATGATAAAGAATTTCTGGACTCCTAGACTCATTAATGACTTTTAATTAATTACCTATAAGCAGAATATTTATTACTTCTGCAGAACAAGACAGACTTGGGATCACTGACAAATGCCTTCATGTTTTTTTTCTTGGCCCTCTTGGCACAACCCTTTATTTACAGAATATTTGACTATTTTTATTCCAGAATGACATGTAGCTTGACTTCTTATGGGTGCAGTTAACTTAACAAGTCATCAGTAATCACATCCCCACTGTAGCAGTTTATCAAAAAAGAACAGTAATATGCCATGTAGTCAAGGCAAGCAACACTCAAACTCTGGAGGAAAAAGAAAATGACTGAGCTTTGTTTACAAATCATAGAATTGCAGAATATCCCAAGTTGGAAGGGACCCAAAAAGGATCATTGAGTCCAACTCCAAATCTTACTATAAAAGTAAGAAAAGAACCTTGCTTCTGCAAGTTGCTTGGTCTAGGAATACCTTGCCTTAAGAGAAGGTGAATGTGATCCATTCCATCTGCAAGGCTAATGCAATTTCCAAAGAGTCCATTCAAACACTCATGTTGTCCCTTCAAGGTTCATAAAGTCCACTTTTATTAAAACTTCTGCAAAAAGACCTAAGCGAGTTGTTTCATTACGTCAGTAGCCCATCACGAGTTGAGCTAAATGCATAAAACATTTTTAAAGAAATGTTAACATCAGAGTTAGAGCGCATTAAAAAAATCCTAACGGGATGTTGGGTTACTGTGTATGGTCAACAGCTCTTCAGAGGAAACTTTGATGACTTCTAGGTGAATGCAAATTTATTACACTGCTCTAGTGATGTATTTCATTTTAAATACCACAAACTTGTGGTTGGTATTACTTCTTAAATAGGAGCTTTGCCACAGACTTCAATGGGTCTCTGGTTCTCTGATCTGGCTGTGCACTCAATCAAGGATCAGGAACTAGTGGTGAGCGACTGGAGACCTGGTCAAGAACAGGGTCAAGGAAATAGAAGAAGAAATTTTCATGTGACTTTTTGTGGGGGTTTTTTGGGTTTTTTTTTTTTTGTAACCTCTCCTTGGTGAGCTGGATATTGTATTCAGCTATCCTGAGTGACATTTTAAATATCAGATACTTCTTCCTCTCAGATGAGTTTAATCTCTTTGTGGAGAAAAGAACGATTTTAACAGCTGAGCAGCTATTTTTCACTGTGAAGGTTATTAACCTTTGGAACAAAGTACCAGAGAAGCAGAGCCTTCCTTAAGTCTTCAAGTGACTTTGGTGGAGACACTTTTTAGTCAAAACAAGCTACTGGGTTTTATAAGCACTGCAATTTCCTATATATACAAGAAGGCAAAGCAGGTGGCCCAGAATCTCTTTAACCCTAATTTTTAAGAATCTATCAACAACCTGAATTTGATCTTCATTAGACATGAGAGCAGTGAATACACTATGCTAGTAATATCTTTCACTTATAACCTACGTGGAAAACTCATGGAGCCAATATTAAATTTAATCCTTGCCTGATACAGAAAAAACAAAGAAGCCTGAACCATGTTTTTGAAAGTTAATATAATAAATGTCTGGGAGCTAATCACGAACAGAAAAAGTGTAATCAATGCCTCAGATTGACAAAGCTTTTTGCACACTGGGACTCTTAACATATTCAACAAATAAAGGGAGGCAAGGAGAACACCCACTGACTTTGTTTTTAAATACAAATTTCAAACAATCCCAAATTGCAGTAGGTTGCTTCCCCTTCCGATTGGTGCAATTTGTGTTCCGTATGCAAAACCACACTAACTGCCTTCATTCCCCTCTGCCACTCTGCGCATGACACTGATGTGGCTTTTGAAGCCAGAAGCCTAACCTATGATTTAGAAAGGGAAAAGAAATGGATCAGAAATTTACATTAAAATCATGCAATTTCACAGCACTGCAGAAAACTACCGGGACCAGGGAGAACCTGAGTACCTAGAAGTAAATCTCCGTTGCATCTGAATATAGTACAGACATTTTAAAAGAACTAAATAGGCATGTGCTAATACCACACCAACACAAAGGAGACCACTTCAGACAGGCTTTTATAGCAGGAACAAAACAGACTCAATGGGAGTCCCTCAAGGCTCCCAGCAATACTTTTTTTTTCATCCCTGCTAAAGCAGCAGCTCAAGCCCCAGCCCTGTTGTTAGCATCTTGCACGGAGAGAGTGAAAGGCAATCCTCTCCAGCTGACCTCCGTGTAAGTAGATGGGAGGGCAAAGCCTACAAGAGGATGGGAGAAATTTTCGAAGATTTACAGACTGATTTAGTTGCTCAAATTGTAATGAAAGCCATTGTGACCTTGCTTGATTTTTATTTTTTTTTCTTTTGACAGTCTGACAGTTTGCAACGCTCGTGCTATAAATGAAGGGCAGAGTTTAGAACAGTCCCCAGTTCTCATGGCATCCAGCTCTGGCTGGTTGGTCGGTCTTCAAATGCCAAAACCATGAGCACAGACATCATCCGGTCTTGCAAGGCAAGGCTGAGCGTGGAAGCTGTCCCTTATATATTCTTGAATCTCATTTAGCTCTGAATCATGTCAGTCAGTATAACACATGTCTACACTCAACAGTAATGAAGCGGTAAGGTTTATTTGTCTGATTGGAAGAGCAGGAAGGATCCAGAGTGGTAGACAAAGATCTAGCCTGAGGTTCTTCCATGAATTAGAGCTATAAACAGAGAAAATTTCAGCGCGCAGAGCTGCATTAAACAGAAGCAATGCATAATTGCATAATGGGGGTTATGCATTATGCAGACTTCAGGATGTTCCCACTTACATCGCTTCTACCTCAGTCTTGCGCATAGGGAGAGAGCTGCTCTCAAGCAGAGGAAGATCAAAAGCCGACTAGATAGTTTTGCACAAATTCTTGGTCAACTACAGTATTTGCAGCTTTTCTTCCTTTTTTCTAGTAAGTATGAAAAGGGCTGTAAGATGAATTTGTTGCCAAATAATTGGTGATCTTACAGCATTGTTCTGTCTTTTGCCATTTATCTAGCACAACACCTTCTCAGGTAAAGACCTACCACATGGGAGCAATAGAGGAAAACTAAATGTTAAAAACACAGAGACTTCTATTTCCACAAAAACTCTGAGACATTATACATGGAAATAGAACTAGGATTAAAATATGCCAGTCTTAGGACTTCTCTTTACATAGATATGCTTGAGTCTACACACAGACACTGAACATCTGTCCTGACCATCAGTCCTCCTCAATATGCATTCTGTTAAATTAAATGGATAATGATGACCCAGAAAAATCTTCTTATAATATGAAAAGTACAGGGTAATTAACTAGCCTTTAAGAATGACACTGTCGATTATTTTGGGACAATCCAATAATAGTAGAGAAATGGAGTCTGAATAGGAAAGACAGTGTCAGAGGTACAGTCTGAACAATAGTGGGTTTTGCCTGTCATTCATACCAAATTACTGCGGGAGGGGGGGGGGGGGGGGGGAAAAAAATGTATTTAACTGTGGTTTGTCAAAAAAAAAAAAGGGGAGGAAGAAAAACTATTTATAACCTGTCAGTCTCAAGAAACCACAATTACGATGATTTAATTAACACACGGAGAGGCTTCAGGCAATCACATCATTCTAAATTTAAGAAGTAGCACATTTCAGGCCCAAGATGATTTAGAACATTAACAAATGCTAGTTGAACCAGGGCAAGAATTTCATGGCCTTGTTGGTTCCCTTTAAAGCATCCATCACGGCAGAAAGATAATCCAAATGGATGTGTTAGGGAAAGATGAGAGCAGTGAAGAATCATCTGGGGTTTCAAAGGCCATCATGCAGAAAAGAAGAAGCTGGTTTTTAATGAGAACAGAGTTTGAAAATGAGCAAAAACACACAACTTGAGTCTATTCATCAAAGCCACAGTATGCATTAGAAAAGTTTGACAAAAAGCAGAGCTAGGATGTATGAAAGTGCAAGTCACCAAGAGTGAGCCTGACCTCTTCATAGGGAGCTTGTTCTCAGAGATAAATGGGTCCTCCACTAGCCTGTTGTAGTAGGCTACACTGGCCCAATGCACAGGATGGGGCTTTATACTTGGCACAGTGCAATTACAGGACAGTTTTTCCCTACACAAGACTGGCATTTGGAGTTTACAACCTGGATTTCAGTCCTCAAGACATCCAGAGCTGTTCATGCCCCATCCCTGGAGGTACCCAAGGCCATAGATGGGGCCCTGGGCAGCGTCAGCCAGTGGGGAACAAAAAGCTCATGGAAGGGGATGTAACTGAACAATCTTTAAGGTCCCCTCTAAGCCAAGCCATTCTATAATGCTACAAACTCATCTGAAAATAAATTGCTCTTCTTGCCTCTGTTGCCTCTTTCTGTGCCAAACCTCTATGGATTACACACTGGGCCAATTCTCTCCAGTGAGGACCACTTCCTTCAATATTTCCATACGGTGTTTGAACCTGGGAGTTGTCACAGCTGCTGCTCAAACACAAATAGCTGTAGTAATAATAATGCCCTTACAATGAATTTACCTTCCTTCACTTTCTGTTGCTTCTAAATTGGATTAAAATAAGAGTAACATACAGGAAAAGCCTACTTCTTCCATACAAGAAAGGAAATATGCCAATGTATTTGTTTGCAAAGAACAACAATAATGAACCTTCTGCTTTAAAACTGGTTCTTTCATTGTCTGTTAAGAATAGGAGATAAATATTTCTTCTACTGCAGCACGTATTTATATCTGTATGCAATAAGAAGCACTGCACACAGACCCAATGCTGAATGCACCAAAAGAGCTTTGCACACAACGTAATTTCTAAGCTTTGCCTGTTGCAATGAAGGACATGCCACGTTCCCACGATAGATTTAACAGGCACTGAGTTGTTAAAAACCACAATTTTTCTCCTGATAGAACACTTCGGCAGTGCAGCTGCAGACACAAAACAGCAAATACTGTTACACGACAAAATAATTTAGGAATTTCACTATCAAAATCAAGACTCATCTATTAAAGTCAGTCTTCCCTTTTTAGGTCTACATGGAGCACATACCATACAAGAGCACAACGGCAAAATTCCACCTCTGATCATCAACATGCTGATCATGCTACTTTTCCCCATAGGCTAATAGCAGAAAGACTATTTTTGCTTCTATTTTTTTTCTGTATTTCAGAGGAAATCAGACAATAGCAGTGACAGGGAACGGGGAAAAAGAATGGAACTGTAGCAGCAAGGAGCTGTTGCATAAGATTGCAATCTGGGTGATGCAGAAACTAAAAATTAGAATGATGTTACTTATCCAATGAGTTTTGAGATCTACAAATGAAAGATACAATGCAAACAAACAACAACAAAAAAACCCTCTCTTTTTTTATCATGAGGATTAAACAAAACATGATAACTTCACATCCACCCTCACAAGGTCCTGTCATTTTCCATAGGAAGATGCCCACTGACACAGAGCTTTCAAGGAAAGCCTTTCTGACTTGCTTATATCCATGAAATTCTCGTGTCCTCACTAACAGCATTTAAATGTATCTAATGAACCTCCAAAATAATAAACTTGAACTAAAATGCTTGAACTATGAAACAAGGATGGGGAATTTGCTGTAGCAATATGCCATGGGGGTGAGAGATTTCAGCTGATCACTATTTCCTGCCCTTTATGGCCTTTCCTGCTCTTGCAGGTAGGAAGACTTCCACGGGTCATTACCCATGGCAGCTGGATGGCTGCTACATCTACAGGCAAGAACCTTCTATTTCTCCTGCACTCTTACATGGCTTAAACAGGCAATGAAAAAAACAGAGTCAAGAACCCAATATTCTCAAAGTCACACCCTCCTGCACCACTCCATACACAGTGTCACAGAATCACAGAACTTTCTGAGTTGGAAGGGAATCTTAAAGGCCATCTGGTCCAAGCCTTCTTTAACGAACAGGAACAACTACAGCTCTCTCAGGTTGACCAGTGCCTGGTCCAGTCTGACCCTGAGTCTCCAACAACAGCATCTCCTAGCTTCTAACAGAGTATCTACAAAGGCAACAACCCCCAGGAGATTCCTAGGAATTGACTCAGTCATCTTTATGTAAGACAGAGATGCAAGACAGAGATGTACAAGCAATCCAAGCTTATTTGGCTCCACAACAGGCAGATGTGATAAAATCTGATTAGTGTCAAAAATGTTTACAGCTGCAGCCCATCTGCGTTCAGTCCCATATACTTGGCTTGCAGTGGCCAAATACCAGGACGTTAGTGCTATGAACACAAATCACAAAGGAATTTTACACGTCAAAATGTTTACAACAAGAAGAACATGACAGAGAGCTGTCCACTTCTCCATGCCAAGCAGCTCTTGCTAGCAACACATGCAATAACAAAAATAACCCATAGAGCTACCTTAGTGGCAATAACACACCTGCACAGTGGGTTGCTGCTAGCAGCATCAGAATGCCTCCAAATGTGGATGCATCCAAGAAGAAGCAGCAGAGCCAAGTGCACAGCTCTCATCCAGCACCCAGCCCTCATCCCCAGCACCCAACCTTGCTCCATTGGCTCTGGGTTGGATGGCATAAGTAAGGTCTCAATGTCAAGAACCAAGTCAGCAGTGTTTTTCTGGAGGGGAGCTGAAGGAACATTTCCAGCAGCAGGATACTTACTAACAAGACTGTTCGCTTCCTTTCAAGTGAGATTTTTGTGTGTGTTCGTGTGTATTTAAAAGAAGAAACAAATGAATGGGTTCGACAGATTTCTCCCTGTCTCTGCTAGCATTCTCCCTCTTGGCATGAGCTACATAATGGACTAAAATTGATTTTTTTTTTCCCCTCCTTAAAATACTGGCAGCACATCACAGAGCTCAAACAGAAGCAGAAGAAGGGGTGAGAAAAAAGGAGAGATGGAGAGGGTAAATTGCATCTGTCACAATTCCAGCCACGCAGGAATCCTTCACAAAGCCTGAGCAATGATTATAAAAGAAATACAATTATTTTCTTCTCTTGTACAAAGCTTTTACAGTGCGGTTCTGTCACTCCTCACCATGCATAACGCAAACTGGTTTTCAGCATATGGCAAAATAAAGGGAAGAAGAAGAGGTGATGGGGGGCAGGGAGGATGCCATTCTGTTGGATCTGTCTGTATGAAGAGCACGCATCCTCGGTGCAATTTCAAAGTTCTGTCAATTAGCTGCCAGCCTGGATGAGACAGAGTAGAACAAATGTAATGCTGGAACACAGGAAAGTTCCAAGCCCAAGTGAAAATTGGGAGATATGGGCTCAGCTTCTTCCTCTGCCACTAATTTCTTGCTTTATCTCAGAGCGAGCTCTCGGCAGAACACACATTGTAAGAGCAGATCTCAGATCAGCTAATCTCCCAACCAGACACCTGAATAAGGATTGAGTAAGACTTTCAGAAGAGCTCAGCATCCTCCTGCAGCTCCCTTTTCATATTCACAACCAGCATCTCAATTGCTGCTGATGTGCAGCTGGCTGAGCTCTCCCGGAAATACAGCCAGGCATTTTGGTCATATGTTTGGAAAGTCTTACGCTTTGCAAGTGCTGAGCCCTGGAAAATTTGCCCCTATGTGTTTATGACTACATTACTTAGTGCTTCTGTAGCACAACCTCCAGCATACTGACACTATGCTTGCAACGACAAATAATAGCAGTATATAGAAGGCTGTGGGATATAGTATATAGAAGGCTCCTGCTCAAACCTCTCGCTGGCCCTGTGCCTAAGAGGTTTCTCCTCTGACCCACTTCTGACATATTTCAGAGACACTGCAGGGAGGAAATCCACTATTACCTCAGTCTTTGCCTAATTTCTACAACAGAGCTTGTGAGAAAGTTTCGTTGCATCTCAAGCAAGAACTTAAGGTCCATTGATAATCACAGAGAGGTGGAGGAAGATCCAAAGCACCAAAGGATACGAGAGAGCTCAATTAACATGGGCCATCCTACAGCTTTCCTAAAACACCATCATTAGAAAAAACGACTGCAACTTCCTTGCTCCTAAAATGAGGGCAGTAGGCCATGGAACCAACAATCACTGCTTCCCACTTGCCTCGTTCCTTCTCTTTGCAATGCACTACCTGGAAAACCATCTTCCTTTTACATTACCCCAAATCATGTAAAACTTAAGCCTCTGCCATCATGTCCTTGCTGAATTTTCTTTATGTAAATATAAGGCCAAAGGGAATATTGTCATTGTTCTTAAAAACAGCACACACAAAAGACAAACAAAATCCACCACAAATCTGCCAAACTACTGAGTGACTTCTCTCTCCTGAGGCCACCATATCCCATAAGATCTTGATTGGACATCCTTTCCAAAATAAGTCACAGAACCACCTTTCCAGAGCTGGAATCTTGGGCTAACAAGCATTTGGAAAGAGAAGAGTATTTTTTTCCCCCCTTTTTTTTTGCATCTTGCTGCAAACAACACAGTATGATGTTTAATAAATACATGATAATCAACACTGGCACATCAGCTTTTCCTTTTAAATTAGGCTCAAAAGGAAGAGGTCAACAGTAGCCCAATATGTTTGCATATGTTATATTTCTCTACCAATCTATTTCTTCCCACTGGCGAGAGGGGAGCAAGCAGAATTCAAAGCAAACACAATTTTGCGCGACTGATTTAGCAAGTATGAATGCAAGTGACAACTGCCCTGGTTTTCACTCCAATGAAAAACACAGAAGCATCACAGCAGAGACATTCTTGTATGCGAACAGGTGGGCTTGTTTGTCAAACTCTGGGGTATGGTTAGACATGGAGACATGAAAGTGTAAAGAGCAACATTACAGGGTCTGTGTCAATTGTCTCTCAAAGGGTTTCACTTCAACTGTGCTCAGCTAACATGGAAAAGATGTTCAGTTGGTTGGTTGGTAGTTGGTTGTTCAGTAGCAGCCAGCCTGAGAAACAGAAGAGGAAAAACCTAGCAGAAAGGAGGAAACGTTTCTGGAGCAATGCTCCTTCTCCCCACACCGTGTGCTATACGTGGATATTCTGGGTGCTGTGTATGAAATATCGTTCTAGCGTGGTTTATAAAATTGCTTTTTATGCTCCATGATCTTCAGCAAATGTACAAATAAACATGACAGAGAGAGGGAATAAGAAGCACAAGCACAAAGCAAATACCAAAATGAGATAGCAGCAGTCTGCTAACTGGATGGTGAGAGCCAAAATCATAAGCATCCAGTTATTTTAGAAAGCTTTGCCAATAGACTAAATAGAATACCATGGGCCAGGTGTCAGTGATTATAATCCCACTGATGCCAAGAGAGTTGCTCCCGTTTACAGCAAGCCTGACTTTGGCTGTGCCTCTGTAGTACAAGAAATAATTTATAAAGCACAGAGTTAAAAGCAGCCTTGCAAATTGCCCCTGGCACCCACTGCTTGCTGATAACAACACGGGGCAGCTCCTGTACACCCATATTGCTTTGGAGCAGCCAATGCATCTTGCTGAACTCAGAACAACCACCACCACCACCTACTCACATGTGCAGCTGCTGTTAAAAAAAAGCCTGTGTGAATGCCTAAACATGTTACCCCAAGGCCAGTTCTGCCATGGAAAGATGGTGGTTACGTATGAGAAGAGCTGGATGCTTGAAAAACAAATTCAGAGCTGTGACAGTAATGGCTGTGTCCAGCACAACCCTAGGCTGCACACAGGAGCATCCATCATCACCAACTTCCAACAGAGGAATATGATCAGGCGTATCCTTTCCTAGGTTAACACGGAATTAACCCGTAACTAATTAACCCATTAACCCTTCACAGAAAGATATGCAGATTTTGGACATCCACGGTGCTTAAAGGTGTGTAGGGGTTGGCATGCAAGAGCAGATATTGATATGAAAAATATTAATAAAGTAAAATCAATAGAACCTTAAGTAATTGATGCTGACAACTGCTCTGCTTTCATTTTGATAACCAGGTACTCTTCTCCCTCTACACGTTCCTGTTTTGGGGGAAACCTTGGCCTGAGCCCAATGAATTAGCAAGTCAGACCCCTGGGAGGATGAGCCTGAGTTGTCTCACTTGTCCAAAGCAATAGTTTTAGCAATAGTTTTCCCGCAAGCAGGTGCATCTGGGTAAATTAACTATTGATAACAAAATATTCCATTTTCTTCCTCCCTTCACCGCAACATTAAGCCTTTCCACTGCTGAAGATACTACAGGGATTTTTTTCTTACCATTCCTAAGTACTGCACAGTGCATATCTGTCCTTTCACAAGTGGAACCTTGTAGCTATGGAGACGAAGGATGTTAAATCCAAGCTGAAGATAGTATTTCAGTGGGGGCTTATGGCTGCTACATGTGTCTTCAGTGATCTGCTGCTTTCTGTCTCCTACAGTCCTCCGTGCTAATAGCCAGCATATAATTAATACCACGCAGATACAGAGCATATGTTCTCCCAGTCCCAGCACTACTGCACTCAGAACAGGCTTCCTGAATTTACACCACAACAAGGAATCCCAAAGATAACGGGATAAACAGCCTGACTTCTGCAAACTTGTGAGCCAGTGTAACTTAACCTGAGCAGCAGCTGAATCAAGCTGCTATGGCACTGCAACAGCACCTGGAAACCAGGTGAGCTGGGGTCCCCTTGTGTTTAAAGCTGTGCCTAACACTCAGCAGCAGCAAGAAGAAATTATGCCATACTGACCTTCGGTTACCAGACCTGGTAGGTCTCTACCCATTTATTTATCTCCCCTAATCCAAATTGTTTGGATTTCAACCTTCCAAACAGCAGCAGATGTCCCCTTATCTTTTGTGCATTATAATTACGACCCAAATTTCCTTACAATGGTTTCATTCCGTGCACTTTTGGATATGACACAGGGATTCAACTGTCCTCCAAATCATCTTTAAATCAAAGAGCTCCATACCGAAGCTAATGACACTTCAGTGGTGTTAAACCTGAGCAAGAAGACACAACAGCCTTTCAGGTGCAATTAATGCTCCTTGTGACAGCTGGTGAAAATTCACAATAACTTTGCTAGCACCTTTTTATTTCTATTTGCACTGCTAACAGAAAAGAAAAAGCCAAAGCACACATTGATTCACATAATGCTGGTAGAAACGACAAGGGCACGACAGGTGCTTTTCCCTTTCTGAAGGCAATGCTGCTCCAGACATGGTAACCCCAAATCATCTCTATTTTTGCTTCCCCTTAGTTCTGCAGTCCAAACTCAGATAGTGATTTCAGGTGCCAAATACCAGACATCTTACAGAAGCCCTATTTTCTGAAAGTGCAAAACATCCAATTTTCAAAAATGGGGATCCAAGAATCGCAGCCTGCTGAGCACTGCTCAACTTTAACACACCTGTCAGCCTACCTCACTGCTCAAAATCTACCAGAGCATATTCAAGGGGTATAAAAAGATATGAATGAATGTCAGCAGGCACTGACAGTGTATTCAGGTAGGACACCCACAACCAGGGAACTAAAATCCACCACGACCCCCTAATCACGTACAGAGTTCAGTAACGAGTACAAAATGTAACCATGGAAATCCTCCTCATCAGGAATAAATAAGCAATTATATTCACAAGTAAAAACGTTTCCTACATACATATTAAATAGTGTCAGTGACAACGCAGCAATGAAAAAATACAACATTTTCTTGCCAAAGCTTAAGAACAGAGAAAAGAAACACCAAGAGCTTTTCTTATTTGTATTTCTCACATACTTACTAAATCAATATAATGCTGCATCCTTAAATGCATGCAACTGCTGTCTCCAGTAGAGTTGTGTCTCAAGCTAAGCTTTTACCAAGCATCTAAAAGTTTTCACTAAAATAGAAAAAACAAGAGAAAATCCCTCTCTCAAACCCAGATATTTGCAGATGTTTAAGTTGGGGCTTTTGCAAGGCTAAAATCTACAATAAGCTAATGAAAAAGCATGGATGTTTCTGATTATCCAGCAAAACAAGTAAACGCCCAACCCAAAACTGTGCTGCAGTCTTGCTGTTTCCAGGTTTATCCCCTGAATCAGATAGAAAATACAGAAAAGCTCTGGCATTATCACTAAACACATCAGAAAACCCCCCAAGATGTGACATGGGGTCTGGAGCAGAGAGGACTCCATGCTTATTTCTGGAACAGAAAAGGTTCTTAAACTTCTCTGCCTCTAGCAATACAGGAAAGATGGGCCTCGCGCTACCACCGATATTACAGAGGTGCAGATGAGAGGGGGATAATGCACCTCTATCATTGGTGTTTACTTCATCTTAAACTAATTCTATGTTGTCTGAATCATTAAAAAATATTCACTGTCACTTCCCTGATTGCTACAATTTAATGAGATAACCTTGCATGCTGAGCAAACCCCAAAGCAAAAAAAAAAAAAGTCATTAATCTTTCTAGCATTTAGAGACACCTCAAGAGCTTCAAACATTTACCTCTCCTTCCCAGCAGCTGAAATGGTTTTAGGAGGATCATGGTTCATACCTCACATTCCCTGGAGCCAGAGATGGTATACGTGCAGGGCCCAGATCCATTAACGGATACATCCATGGTCTCAGAGTTTGTTGGCTTGTAGTCCACGTAATACTCCTGTAAAGGGGAGTTCATTTGCCTTTCAGACTCCCTGGCCTTTTTCCTGCGCCTCTTCATGAGCGAGTGCTGCTGGAGCTGCTTCATGCTGGCTGGATAGCGCTTCCACGACACGTAGATAACCAACAAAATCATGGCCACGGAAAGAAAGAGGGCCACGCTCCCAGCGATGATTTTGTGAAAGGAAACGTGCTCATATTCGGGTTCCACTGCAGGTGTTGGGAGGTCAGTGGAAGGGCTTGGCACAACAGATGTTGGCTGATTGCTTTCAAGTTTGGAAACGGTAGGCTTAGGAATAAAGACAGGTCTCTGAGGGGTTTTGGGAGCCTGATACGATCTTTCAGTAACCACCACCTGGATTTCGGCACAGATATTGTATGTCTCCACAGCATCGCTCACTTTTTCACCCTGGATTTGTTTAGGGCCTGCGCATATCATAGTGCTTTCTTTATTTCCCTTGAAATTCTTAAGCCAAGTAAACAGAGGGCAAATGCTTCGAGTACATTCCCACATATTTCCGGATAGAGTGATGGAGATGAGCGAGATCCATGTATTGATGGTCTCCTGAGAGATGTTGGTGAGTTTGTTGGAATCCAGGTTCAGCTTTTGCAGGTTGGGGAGGCACTGGAACGTCCCGGGCTCTATCCCTGTAATGTCATTTCCTGATAAATCCAAGTTGTGCAAGGAACTCCAAGTCCACGTTAACCCTTGGCTGATAGAGCGGATCCTATTCCACTGCAAGTAAATTGAGCGAAGGTTGAAGAGGCGTGGGAAGTGGGCAAAATTGATCTTAGAAAACTGGTTGTGCTCCAAATGGAGCTCCGTCAACTTCAAAAGGCCAGCGAAAGCATTTCGGGATAAGCTCCGCAGGCGGTTGTAGCCCAAATCCAGAAAATCGAGGTTGCGGCAGTCTTGGAAAACTCGGATCGGGACGGATTTCAGCGAGTTAGACCGCAAATGCAAGATCAAGAGCTTACGAAGGCCTTTAAACTGCTCAGACTGCAGCACCTGCAACTTGTTATACGAGAGGTCCAGGTTGCGGAGGTTGGGGACTGGGTGAAACGTTTTGTTGTGCAGATGGGTAATTTTGTTGGAGCTCAGAATTAATTCCTTCAGCCTGCGGATCCCCTGAAACGCATCCTCATCCACGGAGTTGATGTAATTATGGTCAAGATAAAGCCATATGAGCTGATTGAGGCCCGCAAACTGATTTGATTTAAGCTTCTGAATGCTGTTGTACCGCAACGATAAGCCTTGAGACCCTCCAGAAATATTCTGAGGGATGTCTCTGAACGCGTGAGATTCGCAGTACACAATCTTGCCATCGCATCTGCAGTTCTTGGGGCAAGCTCGCTGAGCCCCCGCAAGCACAGCAAACAGCACCACAGGAAGTAGCACTAACACCACACTCATGCCCCTCAGCTGCTTAATTAAGTGGAAACCTACAATATTAAAAAGAAAACAAATGTGCATTGTAAAGCTACCAAAATAATTCACCAGTGGGTTTCTAACATCAGTGGGGTTTCTGATAAAGCCTTAGTGAAGCAGTGGGTTTTGAAGACAATCTGTCTGTGTCCTGGCTTGCACTTTTGGTTGTATAAATGTCTGCTCTTTGCTCGCCATCTCTCCTACCTGCACCATCACCGGCACTACTCTCGTTATTCAATTACTTGTGTGTGATTTATGAGCCCTGAGAAGGACCAAGAGCCTGTTCTCTATTTGCTGTTCTCCTGTACATCATCTCTCAGGGCTGCTGGTATATCCTTATCACTAGATGTTGGGATTTTAACAATAAACATATTTGTCAAGTCACTGTGCTGAATGCTCCATAGTGCTGGGAAGGAAATGAGGCAAAGCTTCTGGCATTTACGTGGTGCTAAATATGTTCCCTGATAAAAGCAATTGCAAGTTCAGTTCTCCCAGAATCACTGCAAAAAGTGAGGAATCTACTTATTGTAAAGTTTGATCCGTCTTTAATGCATCCATTTGATGGAAAACTAAAAATTGTAGGCTTTACTTTTGGCACTAGGAAATTATATTTGAGAGTAGGTTTCAGTTGTTCATTATTTTCCACGTACCTTAAACGCACAGAAACAAAGTTCAATCATATAGGGAAGTATTACTATAAAATGCTAGCATGGGACCTGAGTAATAAGGTAATGTTAGGAGACATTTATTTAAAATGAGTCACAGCCTTAACACTTACTGCCTTAAAGTTATCTACATGGAGGGGTGAATACCTAAGCACCTGCTATTTTTGGTATACATTCATTGCATATCCTCTGTGAAAATATACATAGAAATACTTACATATAAACACTGCCTTTAGAGCAGCAATACACCCAAAGTTTAAAGGGAGATTTCTTTATTGTAGCTACCATCTCTTTTCCCCAACCCTCATATTAAGATTCTGCGTTTCAGATGTCAAAATTCTCATGTAGAACTGATATTATTGCATGGCCACAGTGCTATTTTCTACGTTCTCTGAATAATGATGGAAGGGGCTGCAGGGGGCTGTCAGAACCCCCAGCACATATGCACGCTCTCCTCAGCCTGCAGCGATTTTAGGACTGATGCCTCTGTGTCCAGAGTTGCAATCTTCCTAGGAATTAAGATACATTCTTCCAATAGGAAATATTCTAAGGGCCGGTACCTCCTTGATAAATAATCACCTCATTATTTGTCACATACACAAAACCACCCTTGTGTTGCAGTTATTTAATCTGCTTTTAAACCACGGGGGCAATCTACAAAATAATTCCTCGTCTAACACGCCCCTGACTATGCATCTCTGCCTTTCACTTTAAGGTTAGATTTTTAATTTAAATCCTCATTTTATTTTATTTTTTTGCTACTACCTATATGTCAGCAGCAGCCAGCTAGAAATATGTTCTTGCTGTTACAGACTTGGGGGCTGGGGTGGGGGAGGGAAGGGGAAAGGAGGGAGGGAAATAAACCTGTCACACTTGAAAAAATAAGACTGGCAAATGACTGCTGGAAATCCAGCAGCAGTATTAGGGGGCATCTTTTCAGAACCACCTACAGAACCAAATCACCCCCTTCCCTTTGGCTTCCCACCTAAACTGCAAAGTGTTAACAGTCCATTCTGACAGCCCGAATAATGCCACGACGGGCTCATGGAATGGGAATAGAAACCCAGAAGAGATGTGGTGCGGGCTGCCTCACGCATGCATGTACCTCTGTGCATCATGTGTGCAGGTGTGTGGGTGGTTGGGCAGACAGGAACGCACAGCCCTTCACCCCGTGCATGCAGGCACACATTAATTACATATGAAACCACTGCAGGAGGAAAGGTGTGTGTGTTTGGGGGAGGGGGGGGGGGGGGGGTGAATGCATGATCTAAAAATACAATAGCAATGAGTACAATGAGTCACCTGGCACAGGAATGCGCTGCTGGTTAGGCTGCTTTCCCCTCCTGAACAGCGAATAATCCAACTGAACAAAAAATATGCCATACAGCTGCAGCTGTGCTGACAAACAAGCAAGAAAAGTTCACTTACCCATCCTTTTGTCACCAACAAATGTCCTCCTCTTCCTCCCGCCAGCTGTTTTCTTTGCTCTCTCTTCCCCTTTTTGCCTTTTTTCCCCTTTGCCTCTCTCTTCTTTTTAAAACTGCTCTCTTTTCCTTAAACCATCAGAATCTTCATGTCACAGCGCGGCTGCCGCTCGCATCACCGCCATCCAGCGTGCATGCCAGAGCCCCACACAAAGTTCCCTAGAGAGGACAAGCAAGAATTTTGGGGATGAGGAAGGGAAAGGAGAGGGAAGGGGCTGGGGGTGGGGAAGACAGGACGAAGGATGGGGGGGAGTCTGTGAGGGGGGGGTAAAGGGGGGGAGGGGGGGGTAGGGAGGGACTCTAAGCTCTGAGAGCCATTGTGTAAGTCATCAGAGAACCATCAGCATTAAGTGGCAATCTGCAAGGGAAAGCTACAGCACACCGCGAAGGTAAAGCAACTTCTCTGGAAGAAAGGAGGGGGAAAAAGAAAAAAGAAAAAAAAAAGCAAAAGCAAAAAAACCCACAAAAAAAACAAAAAACCTTTGCCGGTACCTAGCATCTCTCATTCTGCTGCCTTTTGCCATTCCCAGACACAGCAATCCATCTCCAGCTCCCAGCTCCCGAAGCAGGCAGGCCTCCCGTGCCGTGTAACCCCCCAGTTAAAGGCTGTGCAGGATAGCTTTATCCATTTAGCTGGTCAGGTTTAAAGTGTTTTGTAGCTGTGCTGAGAGGCAGCTCCTGTCTAATTCAGAAGGCTTTCCAGAGAGTGATGATGCTTTGGAGCTTGTTGGTGCTAATGTTCTAGTTTGTGATACACTGAGTGCCCTCCACTGGAGAAAACAGATCACACATTAAAGGCATGAACAAGTGCTCCTGTCATTGCTATGCAGACTTTCTCCCTTCTGAAAAGAAAATTAAAGATACAGCATTGCCTGTATCACCAGCATGCTTACCACCACCCCTCCCCGGACCCTTTTGTCTTCCCTCTATTGTTCAGTGTTTATGGGGTGGATTTTCTTGCCATGAGCAGAGAGCACTGAAAAAACAACACCTGGTCCCTGTGTATTTGGTACCGGATCTCTTTCTAATCCACCTGACCTGGATATTTTTCTTCAGCACACTCCACGCTGGTTTTATTTTCCTGCATTCTCTGGATGAGCACAGGGAAAGCAATGCCTGCAGATTCAAAGTGAAAGTCATGTTAAGGGCAGGGGGAAACAGGAAACACACAGACCAATCATCCACATGCTAGGAATTCAGTTACATGCGCCAAATCTAAGCGTAAACACACTGAAAACAACGTGGTGCCCCTTTTTTTAAGCACTGGGTTGTTGATTCTTTTCCATCAGCAATGATGAACAAAGCAACAACTTTGAGAACACAAAGCTGACGGTGCAGAATTCACCTTTTTTCTCTCCTGAATTCATCCCCCTTGGCTTCCCCCAGCTCCCAGGCAGTGACTTCTCACGCTGCTCAGGATGTCAGCAGGCTCCAGCCCTGTGCTGGGATCCAAGACGCGATGCTGCCGCTGTGCTTCACCTTCTGCTATTTGTCTGGCAGGTTCACCTGGGCTGGAATCAATTCTCCCTCAGCCAAAGGGATCTGGAGGCAGCGAGGAACCACACAGAGTGCTGTCACCTGCTGCTGCTTAGCCCCATTAGCCACAAGCAGCAAACAGACCTCTCAATGGATGCCCATGCAAACACAGACTTGACTTCTGGGATTTCAGAACCATCTCAGAGGGCAGCACTGGGCCGTCCCCTAATGCTTTTAACCTGGGTTATAAAAAAGAAAAGAAAATTGTCATTTATCATAGAATGGATCCATGGGTTCCTAAAGCTTTTTTAACTGTGCTGTCTGCCCAGCTGCTCCCCTCTCCCTGTGCTACACAGACATCGGGTATTTTAAAAGCAATTCCCAGCTCAAACCTTTTATTTAGATGATAAATATGTTCAAGGTGTTTGCTGTTGATTTTCATTGAGTGATCCTATGTTATTCCTGTTTTCTTAAGTGTTTTTTAAGTATTGCCCCCTTATGATTTAACAGCCCATTCAATTTGAGATTTCTGCCTACATCCAGCAGTTGCTCCACACCAAGATGACAAAAATGAAAACTGCATAAAACTCCAGGCCGCTTCATCTCCATTTAAAAACAAATAAATGCATAACAACATGCCTAGAAGCCAACTTCCCCCTCTCCCATACCTCTATCCAGCCTGCAACCTGTGCAGGCCAGAGACAGATTTGCATAAGGAAAATATAATGAATGACTATTTTTACTCTGAATTGGCTAGCAATACTCACACCCTCCTCAAACAAGACTCAGTGCTTAATTATCATAAATGATGTTGAAAGTACTTCTTCCATGTCTGTATTAGCTATGTCTGCACTACAGCCAGCACCATTTTAGCCAGCATTCATATTTATTCATGATACGATTTCCTAATAAAGGTAAAAGCTGAAGTGTGCAGCTATTATAACCTTGTGCTGATGGTTCTCCAGGAAGAGTCCATTTGAAACTCTGCCAGATCTCAGAATGAACCGAGCAGAGTGATATCTACAGACACCACACAGATTTGCAGGGGATGCCTTTTCCCGGATTCCTGGATCCTTTGATCCTACATGAGCTGAAGCAGCATTGCCATAAGGTGTCCTGCTGCTATGCACTCACTGAGACTCCAAAAAAACCCATTCCTACAAAAAGTTTTAACGAATTTTACTTTCATGAAAATCTTCTGATGCTATAACTGAAAATATCATGCATTCTAAGACAGAAATCTTTCATTTCTACCTGAGCAAATTTTCACTCAAAAGCATAGGTTTGTTTGTTTTTTGTTGTTTTTTTTTTCAGTCTGGTTGGTGGGTTTTGTTTGGTTGCTTCTTTCTTTAATAAAAGAAATATTATATTGTCTTCTGCCCCAACAAAAATGGCCAAAGAAGGAAAAAGACCAACAGGAAATTTGCAATCAATCTAAATAAGTTTAACAGGTACAAAAGAAACAAAACAAAACAAAAAAATAAAAAAAGCTCACAGAATAAAGGAAGATGAATTTTGTTTTTGTGGTTTCATTCCATTTCTTCAGAGCGGTGAGTGGAATGAGATACACACAGCTAAGAGAAACCTGAAATGTCCTAAGTGCTTGGTTGATCCTCATCCAGCTGGCACGGTTTCCTGCCACCTGACCACGACTCACCTAGATAAATTATCCATACTAATAAGTTTGTGTGCTATGGGATCTACAGTATCTCTTCCATGATAATGAACCTCCATTTGTCTAGTTACGTTTCTGATCAATACTAACAGCTGTAATTTTATATATGTATTTGTCAGGTATGCTTAGAATGTTGGCTTTAAGCTTTCCATTCAGCTTTCCGTTTTGTTTCCATGCACATTTGCTTAAGAATTAATAATCAATTCCCTTTACATGGTACACCAACATTCCCAAGTGCACCGACACCAGCAGCCCTCAGCCCTTGCCTATAAGGAAGAGGAGCTCCCAGCTACACTCTCCTAGAAAACCAGCTGTCTGGTTTATGGGAATTTACAGTCCTAAATAAGTTTTCCTAGTCATATGAGTTGTAGAATGACTATAAAAAGGAAGGGAGCTAATGCTCTTTGGGCAGTTTCTTTTTTTTCTGTGTACAGAAACCTGCAAGGTTTACATTGTTCCTGCATAATAGAAAGACACGAGAAGAATAAACAAACCCAAGAGGTGTTTTGGCCTGTCCATGTACTGCCAGATCCAAGTTTACAAAGCTCAGGCAGCAAACACATTTTATTTCCCCTTGATCTGCTCAACCACTCGGTTCCATTCAAGTTGCATTTTCAAGGCTTTACAAAATCATTTAGACTTCTCAGGCAGATTTAGAGATTTCAGGCACAAAAAGAACAATTACAGTCATCCAGTCTGGCTTTCTATAAAATTCATTTTCAAGAACACTCCCCAAATTTTTGCTGATCAAATGCTTAAGAGCCAAGCTGAACCCTACATTAGCCTGCATTTTAGATGCCCTCAGGGCTTTTTGCAAACCACATTCTCACAGACATACATCATATTCAACAACACGCACTTCCTCTTCATTCAATTAAGGTCTTATTTAATTTTTTTCCTCAGGCATCCAATAAGTATTTTTATTTATAAATTTATCTGATTAATGACAAATGTCTAATCTCAGTGTTCATTGCTTTTGAAGCAGTCAATGGCCTTAGGAAACCCAAACAAAAAATAAACGGACAGTCCAACAGTGCAGAGATGTCATGATCTAATATTAACTAGAACAGAACTTCTCCTCAAAGGAAGTCATGCTTTTCTACCCAAATGCCAGTTCCTCTGCTTGTGCTTCTAACCATTCACAGGATCACATATCAGATTGGAGAATTCGCAGGCAGGATGATAAAACCAGAAGATACCGAAGATGCTTGAGAGACTGAAAATGAATGATGGTTGGAGCTACGACAGTTTGACCACCATCTATGGTAAGTGGATATGTAGCCCACTGTACGAAATGGAAAACAGAATGCTTTCTAAGAGTAAGTAGAAGCCTGTCCTTAGCAGATAACAGGAAACTAGAACATGAAATCTTAATATTGGGACAGACTTCAGAAAAGAAAAGGAACTGATACAGATGGACATCCTCAACTCCTTCATTTTTCAAGTGGAATCTTCACAATGACTTTACCATGCTGTAAAACCTTGGCTAGATGAAACATCCTCCCCACTGAAGCACTTAGTATCAGTTCATCTTGGCGATGAGTACTGCGTGGTTTTGTCCTGTAGATGACCTCTGGTTAAATTTCATTTGAGTTAGAAAAGTTTTTCAGGCTTGTTTGTTTGTTTGTGTGGTTTTTAAATTCAGGTCTCCCACAAAAGCTTAAAAAAAAAAAAAAAAGACAAAAAAAATTCTAGTTTTGAAAAAATAATTCCCTACATTAGTTGGAAAATACTCACATCCTCAGATGCCAAGCACAGCATTTTGCAAACACTCCAAAGTTCTCTTTTATTTAAGCACTTTGTTGTATGCTGCTGTTAAAACTAGCCAGGTTTTGATTTTTCAGACATAATATTTCTTGAAAACTATCAACAGGAAACAGTCTACATTTTAAGTTTTAAAAATGGAAAGAAAAAAAAAAAAAGATTTTCTTTAAAAGTATTCCCCATTAACTGCCTGTGATTGACAGCAAAAGTACCACTGTTATTATTGCGATACCACTATAATTTAGGTATAAGAAGCCAAGAATAGTCCTACCTGCAAAAATCAACTTTTAATCACATTTCTCTATTTCTTCATAATATATTGCAACACTCCGTTAAGCAAGCTAAGATTTCCCCTACAGTTCCTCATAACTGCAGCCAATTGAGCAAAATTAAACTGCTCTGAGGATTATCCAGATAAGATATTCAGTGGGTAAAGAAAACAGTAGTGCCAGTGCTAGGAAGGAACATGCAGTTGCTAAACTCTTGACTACTAAAGACAACACCAAAACATTGGTCAATGACTGGGCAACCCTCTGAAGCACATTTGTTGAACCACCTTTGTCAAGCAGCTGGGCTTTAGCAGACATATGAGTGGGCACTGAAGTTGGAGTTTCATTCCAGCTTTTAAAAAGGGTTTCATTAAAACAGATAGGATTTAAATAAATGAATTCATCCCAAAGGACATCTGGACATCTGTTAGTACCGAAGGAAATTTCTGTTTAGCTAAATCCTGAGGCTTTATCTATCAGATGGATAATCTTCGGCATTTATATTCACTCACCGTTCCCATTCTCCCTTCATTTGGCACCTGCCAATCTTGTCTATATTTTCTGGAAAGAACCCTGCCTGTCTACAGAGATGGGACTATGAAAGAGAGTAATGGCCCAAATCCCTGAAGGCATCTAACTTTCTAAAGCCCCTAAAAGTGTCAGAAAATCCCAAAGTCTTTTTAAATGTGAGAAGATCCTTCAGAGGTGACTTGGATCGAGGCTGGAGTGCCTACTGCAGGAGCCATTCATCTCTCCCAGCCTGATTTATTGGTCAGGGAAGCATCAAAACATACTGCATATATATATAAAATGTATATCAAAGAACTGTCTGGAAGGTATCTAAAAACCTATAATCCTTGTTAGTAAAACATTTCCCCACTTCAATGCCACTTATTACAAGCTAAAGCATGTAATAATATGTCATTTACCCACATCTCATTCTTCCTTTCCACAGTGACTGTGTTTAAGGTCATCATTTCCATTGAAAATGATCCTCAAGTTAGTTAATTGAATAAAAGTAATTCAGATCTGGCAATTGTTAATAAATGTGAAGTCCTACAATTTGGTTAATCTTCGGAATTATCAAGAGGCTAAGAAGTCACTTGCCTTTATCTCTGATGTTATTAGAGATGGAAACATCTAAGCTTTGCGATATTAGTTTGCTGCATTAATGTATGGTCATTTTTCACGTTCCAGAAGTGGGAAAATGTTCCAAGGTTGGCATTCAGGAACGGAAGCAGTGACAATTTTTAAATGAAGACAAGATTTACTAAACATATCCATACCATTGTAACAGAACCCATTTTATGCCGCAGAGCACTTCCTTACATACTCCTATGGACTTTTCAGGGGGATTTTTTTGTTTCTTTGTTCCAATGGAGTAGAAGAAGAGGGCTGGAGAAGATGGCAAGAACTTTTTAAATACAAGAACTCGATTGATTAACACAGTCCTCTAGAGAAAATTTTTAAAAGGTGGAGAGGAGCAAGAGTGGGACCTTGTGACTGCAAATGCAGAGCCTTTGAGTCATCTGTGCACTCCAAACAAAGCTTCCGTGCAATTACATTATCAGTCCCAGAGTCTACTCTGCTTCTTTGAAGTCTGAATTAATCTGCAGATTTTCTTTCAAATGACTTTAAATATATATATATATATAAAAATATATGTATTAATGTAATTGAATGAAGTCATTTATCATCTGCAGAATAAACATCTCACCAAGACTTCTTATTGCAATCTGAATAATCTTCCCTTCTTTCTCTAGTTCTACTCGCTTTATTTCTAAGCTCAGTCTAAAAATGAGTTTCCTTTATAGGAAACTACTTTGGCAAGTTTATGAAGGGTTAATACAATATTGCTACATGTGTTAATACTCTCATAATTGGCAGCTGCTGTCTTACATATGATTTATAATGATGCTTTAACCATCTCTAACACCTACAAACCATGCATGCAATTGCTATTAAGCATTTGTTAGCCCTGCATAAATTACATTCAACTATAGTCTTAATATGAAATACGATCAGTTTCCCTCTAAAGGTGTAATTTTCATTCTACATTCCTCTTCTATACACAGCACATGGAAACTGCTTAAGCACAGCAAAGTGCTTTTGTGTAGCAAGGAGAAAACTTACAACACTATCAATCTGAAGAAGTGCAAATTCCAAGAAACAACTCAAAGACAAGAACAGAGGGGGTTGGGAAAGCTGGAGATAAGGAAAGAGGCTTCTTGGTAATCACTTTGTGGTTTTCCTAATGCTAAGAAGAGACTAAGGAAATACCACGTGCTTATTTTTTGTCCTCTTTTTATATCTAAAAAACGCTAAATTAGCAGGGTATCAATATATATATTTTTCTTCACCCAACAGTGTCACAACTAGCTAGCCACAAAATCAATTTCCATATTGTCCACCAACATTCTTCATTTCAGAAAATGAGAGCTCGGAAGACCATTTCACCTCCAAGAGCTGGTGAAGAGGTCAGTGAAACCACTTACAGTAGTTCCAGTTGTGATGCTGCTTTTGCAGCACATGCATTTGTCACATAGACTCTGAAGGAGGATGGCCAAGTAATTTCCATACTCAGCATCACACTACCGCTCATCAACCGTAGCTGGAATTGAAGCAGTCTGGACTCAAACCAGTGACCTCCTATGAAAGGCTGTGTCAATGCAATTCCCAAGCACTACTGAGGCAGAGAGAAATTTAATTAAAATAACACAAATAAGAGACTATTCCAGCTAGACAATTATTCGACACAGAACTGACTATGCACTTCATTAAGAGATTGTTATCGGGACAAGTCATGTCCACATTAATGGGAATTGTAGCTTTAAGCAAATTTCTTCCCAGCTGTTTGCTGATTCAATGTGAAGTGCTCTTATCCGTCAGAGACTTCTGGAACTATCCACTGCTTGAAGGGAACCCCATTCCACATTTTGAACCCAAGACGATAACTGGATGGAGGATCTTGCTATGGATTCATCACATGCTTCCAGATATACAAAGCATTTCAGATACTGTAAAACATTTATGTTCCCCAGCACAGAGGATGAAGGGAAAGTTCTGTTCACACTCTCAGTATGGAATATCATTGCACAAAGCCTGCTCATGTAAGATCTTACACAGACGTTTGGGATCTTCTTGCCTTCGTGTAATGCCACAAGCTTTATCCTCTTCTGTCCCAACTAACACCACTACCCCAGCAGACACTCATTCAAACTACTTAACATTATCCCCAGTGGAAGTTACTGACGCTTCCAATTCGCCTGTCTGGATTTCATGTAAATATCTTCAAATATCTTCTCTTAAAATGAGCTTGCAAATTCTAGAGGCTAAAAATGTGTACAAATTCTCTAAGTTGTTCTGGCACATTTTGAATGAGACAGATGTGTTCACATTTGAAGTGCACTAGGTGCACAGCTGAAAAGGAGTCTGTGGATGTAAATGGGTGCGTGTATTCCACAAACTAAACTGTGCATCAGATATTGCTTTGTACAATGCCATTGAAATGAGGATGACTGCAGACATCTGTATGAAGTTAATTAGCAAGTCTTTCAAAACACAACTTCTTTCGAGATACTTTCCAAGCAAAAACAGTCATTATGGGGGCACAATTTAATGATTTCTAAGACATCTATATTGAGTTTTGAAACGTATCTGAAAATTAGTGCCATTTGAGAACACAATGGAAATTGGACTATGCCATCCTGAATTATTTTAGGAGAGTGTCCTGGAAAACTGTTGGGGTAGGCACAGTAGAAGGTGCAGGAGGACGGAGACAGACAGAGAGGGGATGTGCGTGCAGTTCAGTTCTTTAAAGTAATCCACTCTTTGGTACTTGAGTGGCACGATGTGCTCAATGTAAACCAAATCTGCTTCTGCAGTGCCTGACTCACAAAGACTCCTGAATCTTCTGGATTCTGGTGCTATGAAAAGTTGTCACAGTCCAGTAGGGTAACACTTGGTCTCTCAGAGGACAGAGGTATGCTAGCACAGTTAAACTGATTTAAACAAGCAAACAAAAAGCAAGCACGTCATTTACTGAGAGCTTAACTAGTAAAACTTTCTCAGAACAGACCAAGAATGGCATACAAGAAACCACCACACTTTGTTTTCCTGCTTATATAGCAATTAGTATAATGGGCCAGCATCATATCATTGCCTCATTTAATGCGTTTCAACTCATGGCGGGCATTTTTGTGAGTAAATCTTCTGTACAGAGACATGTGAACCAGCCAATAATAACCACCAAATCACAGGATTAAACGCTATGAACTCAGGGTGGGTTTTTAGGGAAATAAGAGCATGTTTCACTACATCATCTTGGACACAATCGCCTTACTTTCGTTAACATTCAGTTCCAGAGGAATGATTCGGTGATAAGGTTTACTTCAAGTCAATTTATCTTTGCTGCATTCACTTCACCTCTTTTAATCTGGACTCATTTCACAATAGGTGAAATATATGTATGAATCAGAAATCAAATTCTGCAATTAAAGCTAGCATATATCTTTGTTTCAAGGGCTACTGAATTCAGACCTTGGGTTTTCTTTTCCCCTCTCTCCCCACTGCTAGTAAACTATGACTAAATTAGCAATTAGAGTGTAATGGCTGGAGCAAGTTCATTAATAAACTGTCATCCTGTGCAGAGGTAAAACTTCTGACATTGAGACTCTAATGTCCTGTAAATTATTGATGGAAAAGTATACATTCAAGTTCTCACCCTCAACTCTTCATATGCTACGCATTTAATTGTCAACAATTCGTGACCACTGCCAGTTGACTGGTGCATTAAAACAGTGCTCAATAAAACTATTTCTGAATTCCTGAATGTTCTTCTGATCTCATCCCAGCTTGTCATGAAAGCATTGCCTATTTTTGTGCACTAAATACAATTAGCAAAACTGTTTCCTTAGTTGTACATGTGGTGCCATACTCACAGCTAAGAAAGTAGACAGCTTACCAACTAAACAAAGGCTCAGAGTGATAGAGACAATAAGCACAGGAAATGCCATCATGGGATGGTTGCTTACAGAGTTTGTGGAACCTCTGCTATCACAAATACTCACAGTTAGGCTGGACACAGCTGAAGTAGCCTGATCTAGATGAAATGCTTTGAACAGAATAGGTTAGAATACTGACAGCCAGAGGTCCTTTCCCACATCCATTGCTCTGTGAAAGGAAACTAAGCAACTGTAAGGGTGAATCAGACCTTAGTGCTTACATATAATTCTACCAGGCATCAGTCAGCTTTTTCAGCAAGGAAGGAACTCACTCTGTAAATCACGATCAAAATTCTTCATAAGATGCTCTCACATAAAAGGACGGGTTTTCCAACATGCAGTACCCAAAGCTGGAACCTGAAACGTAAACAGAAAGCTCTCAGCAAGCTTCATTCTTCAAATGACAACAGGTGAATAAATTACAGCTGAATTCTTCACAATGCATGGTTAATTAATTCTCAGTTAAGTGAAAAATTCCAAATGATTTTAATTGAGTATTTTATTGGATCTTTATTCAAGTGTACTCAAAAGTGTCCCCCAGATAGGACTTTTTTCGATCAGTTTTGATTCCATCTGACATACCCAATCTGGAACACCAAAAACATCAATCCTTGCTATGGTTTTCATTTGTTTTGGAATTCAGAAATCTTTCTTAAACTGCCACCCTCACTGCCCTTTTTATGTTCTTCATAGGGAGATCTCAATCCAGGGAGAAGATTCATGGCTTAAATGCCTACTACAGGGCCTTGGACCAACTATCAACCCCACAGGCATTAGCCATGTTGTTTTCTCACTAAGATGAACAGAAGTTTTTCTGGCCTCCACCTAACTGTACACTGAAATCCTGTATAAGCCTCAGGAGTACATTCACACTGCAGACAGTTTATGGAACTGTCCTTAGAACACGGCAAAGAGGAAGATTTGCAAAAGGCCAATTTCCACCCCAGTGAAGGCATCCATTAACTTTCTCCCACAGCTGCGCTCCTAAGCACCAGCCATAGTATGAAACCTGCTTCTTCTAAGCCATTGGAATCCAACCAAAGGTAATTTCCTTTCTCATTCATCAATTATGACAGGGAAGGGCTGAGAATGGCAGTCTGCAGTTGTCCTCATCTAAAAACCTTTGTGGAAGCCAGTGGGATCCAGCAGCTGCTGGTGGTCATTTTTCCTGCATTATTAAGAAGCTTCTCTTCCCCTCTCATACAGCGGAGCGGAATGAGAGCTGAAGGATTCTGTGGCATGAAAACTTTCTGATCTCTTTCTCTTTCCCCCTACCGATGTCACCACGGCAGGTGTAACCGCTGATCAAAGTTAACAAGCATGTGGCACTAACATCACTAATTTGCTTGCATTTGCAGCAATTACGGGTGTCCTACTGGAAATTATCCTGGCTATGGAAGAACCGTGCTATGCACTTCGTTCACTGACTCCAGCACAGCCTTGAGGCTTCAGCTCAATGCAAAGCTGCACTGAGGGTATGAAAGCACACCAGCTGCAGAGCATGTTATTGTTTATCTGATTTAAATACAGTATTTCTTGTTTGCATTGCAGTGGCATTTAGAAGTCACCATCATGGGCAAAGGGACAAGTCGCTCTGCAGAAAGATTAAAAGACAGTGTTGTTCAAGGAGCTGATAATGTAAATAAACCAAAAAGAGGAAATGTAAACAGACTGTTTTGTTCCTATCACATAAAAGTAGGAAACAAACAATCAGAAACATGGCAAGATTTTTAAAAAATCATCTGTTCGTACATTTTGCAGAGAGTGAAATAAGAGAAGAATTGTGGGAAAAAGAAGGAAACATTCTTTAAAAAAAATTGAAATTCTCATCAGGACTCAGGGATTCATCTGAGAAAATACCATTTGGCAGGTTGTGGAAACATATCTTTCATGTCCTTCCTTATTTAGCGCTACTAACTACTGAAATTTATTGCCACAGAATCTCACTAACCTAAGAATTAAGGTTAAAAATAATCATGAAACTTTACAGTGATTACCAATGTCTTCAAATTCAGAAAGAGCAAGGCAATACTCAAGTATTTTGAAAAAGGAGCAAAGTCTTTTTATGTACATCAACCTTTTATTAATGTATGCTGGGCGGATTATTTCCTTGTGGTGAGGAGCATCCTTTACCTACTGCAGTGCTCAATTCATCTTGTCTTAAAGGAGTTGCTCCTAACTGCTCCTGGAAAAGAGGATACAGAAGCAACTGGACATTTGTGCAAGTCATAAGGAAAACACTACTTGACACCCTTTCAGAGCATCATGTTAAAGAGGTGCCAAACTCCAGCATCAATAAACTTCCACTCGGACTGCTCTACGTGAAGCCAACTAAATAGCCTGGACAGAGCCCTGGCAATCTGCCGGGGGTGTCCCTGCTTCAGCCTTGACATAAACAGCCCAACACATTAAGTAAAAGAAAGACTTAATGAAGCAGTTCATAGAACATCCCATATAGAAAGAGTCCCATAAGGATCATCGAGTCCATCTTGGTTTCGAACTTACATATGATTTCAAGTCCTACAGTAGTCTGTTTGATGCTTACAGAACTGAACTTAAAATCGATGACTGATTTACAAAACCACTGTTGTGAAGTTCTGAATGCTCCTACCACACACAGAATGCACCTGGAGACAGCTCAGGCCATGTTCTGGCATATATTATATTGGAGTAAATCCGGAGAAGCTCAGGATAATCCCATTGTCTTCAAAAAACCAAAAAGCTGTGAAAAAACTCACTGTTTTGAAACAGCTCTGCTTATTGCCCTGCAGGCTTTGCAGTATTTCTCCCCATCCTAATGACATAAGCACAAAGCTGGGCTTATTCTCCACGTGGCATGATGGTACTCTGGCTGTGCCATCATAACCCATACCACCATAGCAGCAAATGCTGCGTCACAAACAGGATCATTTTTCTGGAGCCTGTGGTTATTACCCATTTGAGTTTCCTTTATTGTTGTGCCTCCTGGTAAAGTCTACTTAGAGAACTGTAACTGTATGAAACAAATAAGAGGGTATGTGCTATATACCTGTAGCTCACAGCAAGATCCTCTATTGCTTCAATCCTAGCAGTTTTTCCTATTTTAGGCAGTTAGGGTTTTGGGCAGCTGCTTGGATACAGGTCCCATTTAAAACATCAGTGTCTGCTGGTAGGCTTCCGCTATGTAATAGGTTTTACTACCTTTGCTATTCTGTTAGAAGAAATCCAAATCATTTACAAAGCTAACGAGTACAGAGAAATTGAGATAAGGACATTTGAAAAGTAAAGCATATTAGCAAAAAAAAAAAAGTGTCTTAAAAGTACCACTAACACCCCCCCCTTTATCTAGGTGGTTGTCAAAGGAAATGCTGTTACTCAAAAATGGTGGATAATTGTCTGTACGTTTTCATCCTCCAGGACTTTGATTGCACTGAACCACAAAGCTTTGCTTGTAGAGAAATGTATTGTGGTTGAAAAATACTGTCCTTTTAGTATTCTGCTGTGTGTACTCATTTTGAGTAGAAGCAGCAATCACACAGTCTAAGAGATTGTCACTGATGAACCCTGAAATAACTATTTAGCAGAAACCACAAGCAAAAGCAAAAATAAAGGTCATTTATTTAATTCTGAAATCTACCTCACTCCTTGCATTGTACTAAATATGCTATAAGGATGAAAATTAATTGAAGTGAGAGCACATCCTGCCAATTAGGAAAATGAAAAAATCACGCCACCTTTTATTTGCTTCTAACCTTTCTTATTCTCATGACAATGTCTGCATTTTCTCTCTCTAAAACACAAACAAGTCAATGTAAGCATGGCTGCAAGGCTAAGATGATTATGGGATAATTTGTGTTTGCAAGACCAAACAAAATCAATTGCAATTGTTTAGGAACCAAGCACATTAAATGGTGGTGAAAAGATATTTGCTGGACTCTTTCAACATGTTTTTTTCTTTTTCTTTTTTTTTTCTTTTTTAAATCCCAACAACAGTAAGGGATAGACTGACAAAAACCCTCAGGAAACGTTTCAGAGATGTGCACACTACTCTGTCCACAGTAGGAAAGCAAGGAGTAACTTCAGAGTCATAACGTGCCTCTCAGGTAAACCTGGTAACTGTCATCTTTGGGAATTGGATCGTGAGGTTTTGAATGAAACACTTCACAGCCAGACAAGACAACCTCTTCTTAATGATCCAAAAAGCCCAAATTCTTTATTTGCATTCATAACAAACATCCTCCATTGATTGAGTGCACATGAAGTGACGCTATGCGTGTCCTAGCTGGATGCTCACTAGCAGAACCAGATCAGCTTGAGTACTTTGTTACCTGTTTTACATTCTAAAGTGATGTACAAAAAACACCCACTTTGCCCTCAAGTTTGCAATGCAAACACTTGCACCACTTGTGGAGGTGGACTAAGGAATGTGGAGACGTGGCACCTCTGAGGGACATGGTCAGTAGGCATGATGGGGATGGGCTGGGGTTGGACTTTGGGATCTTAGAGATCTTTTCCAACCTTAATGATTCTATGAAGGACCTGTCAGCCAAGGAGACATAGAAAGCCTCAAGAAGAAAAAATCCACGATAATCACACCCATGTGCCTGAGTATCCAATGGAAAGGAGAGGACAACAGAGGCAGGTCTTCATGCTGCCCAGAAACAAGAAAAGGGAATTGGCACAAACTGAAATAAAGCAAAAGATGCTTAAAAATCAGAAGATTTTTTAATCGTGATGATGCTCAAACATTGCAAAGACTCTGTGACTCTAGGAGAAGGATTAGACCTATTGAAGGTGATCTACACTCAATAGAAATTATTTATAAAACAAAGGAACTTCAATGTGCTTGAGGGGAAAAAAAAAAGGGTTCCCAAGTAATGTATCTTGGTTTAATTATTTACAGTGATGCTTGATGGTCTCATTACTGGGTCATACATGACCTCTGGGCAGTGTCTTCATCCTTCCAGATTAATAACTTATTGTGACACAAATAACTTTGGCAATTATTTCTTCTTTAGAGACAGAGAGATATGTACTTTTTGCTCAGGAAAAGGTCAATTTTGGCACACACAAATGTCCTTTAAAAACAGACAGTATCTTCATACTCAAGAGGCCAATTATTCATTCTTAATTCATTTTTTTAATCTTAGTTTCTGTTTTATAAGACTCACACAAGCTGTGAGGGGTTATCTCTATCAAGGAGAGTATTCTAACACATAGACAAAACTGTCAAACCGTTGTAAAGTATATACGTTGTTAGGAAGTACCCATTTTAAAGGCCGTGACTCTTATTCTAACTTAATAAATTAACATCTGCCATTATTTATCTCCAGAACTCCCTCACAACATAGAATTACCCACCCTCCAAGAGCAACCAGGCAACAGAATATCTGTTTTCTGGAAATAACAAGTTTCTGCAGGAAAAATATGTCACCCAGGTCTCAAATTGAGAAAAGTCAAAGCATTACAGAGAATTTAGCATTCTTTTAGAACAGAAACACTGAACTATATTATACACATATGTAATGACCACAGGAATTAAATGCTTATCAAATAGCACAAGGTGGGTTCCTACTTGAACCTGAGACAATAGAGTGGAAGATTCCATTACCTGGAGTGCTCAGTCATTTTCTCTGATGTTAAGACTGAATTTCAAATTGAGATTTTTTCATCCAACGATTTTCAGCTGACACAAGCACTGCCTCTCAGCAAAGGAAATGATGCTCTTGGCCATGCCCTCCTAACAGCCTGGGATGCTGCATTATGTAGGCATGGGGAACACCCATCAGAAGGCTGACAGAGAAGAACACTATTATTTTCACAGATCAATTTCAGCACCTGATCATCCCCTTTTGCATCTTTGGTTTTCCTTCTCAGAATCAAAGTGCAGTTGGAAGTTTTCACATACAGTGGAGACAGGTCCTTTCACCCTTGGAACACAACATTATGAGGCTGCCTCATCTGTTCCCTGCAGTAATGAACCAAACGATGTCCTGGCTTGGAAGGGACCCACAGGGTCCATCTAGTCCAACTCCGGGCTCCACACAGGACCACCCAAACCCTGTGTCTGAAAGCAGTGTCCCAGCACTCCCTGTGCTCTGGCATGCTGGCCATGACTTCTGCCCTGTTCCATACTCATCACCCTTGGTGAATTTCTCAAAGACCTTTTTCAGGCAGACTCTTGCTCCATCAAGGAACAGTGCTCAGGAGCAATTCGAAGAAAAGCATTCAAAGAAGGGAACCTAGCTGCATTTCCCAGCAGCTCAGGAATCTATATTCAAACGACAGAAATTGATGCAGACCCTTTTTAGATGGGACATTAGGAAAAATTTCTCCAAGAGAGTGGACAGACACTGGAATGGACTGGTCAGAGAGATGATGGAGTTACCACCCCACAGGTGTTCAAGAAACGTTTATATGTTGTACTGAGGGACATACTTTAGTTGGCAATATTGGTAATAGGTGGATGGTTGGACCGCCTGGTCATGGAGGTCTTTTCCAACCTTGGTAATTCTATGATTCTATGTTTCTATGTTTGGGGGGGAGAAATAGTCCAGTGCTTCCCATCTCTGTCCAAGAGCTCTAATACAAGGAAGAGGTACCTGTATTTAGTTGGAATGCTTCACCTACCACTGGTACCTGTTAAAACCTCATTCATTGCTTTTAGTGCCCATTCCTGCAGTTGTTTGTCAATCTAAAGAAGCCCATCAATTAGAGTTAAATTCTCACATAATTTAAGATTACGCTCAGCAAGAAATACCTTGAGGGGAAAAAAAAGCAAGACTGTGCTACAAGAAATTATGTGATCCATAACTCTTTGAGTCAACACTCAATTGTGATTACGAATGCCTTAAAGATGCTGACCTACACTAGTTTGGGGGAAAAAAAAACAACAAAACAGAGCACAATTACCAGCAAAAAGCAGCAAATAAAGCATGGGAAGAGAGACAGCAAAAACATTATTGAGCAGACAGAGTGGGATAAACCCAGAAACATGGTTTCTATTTCTGTCTGCACCCTGACAAGTTACCTCCTCTACCTGTTCTCACCTGTCTTTCCACTGGGGCAAAAGCTTTTCTCTTGCAACTAGTTACATATGCTGTGCATCTAAGATAAGGCACAGTACCACTCAAGAGAAAGTCCCTATTGAAAAGAATGGCACAAGTCACCTGTGATGTTTTCTGTCCTCTGTTAAGACTGGTTTATCGAAGACATCCTTTGAATTTCAGGCTAAGCACCAACATTAGCATGCTGAGAAATGTCTAACAACTTTTCTCGCCTCTGCTTTTTTGGTAAGAACATGTTCCTTAGGGAATACAGTACAGAATAACACAGGAAGCCATGCAAGCTCTTCTGGGGTGAACAGCATTTAGCAAGTAAATAAGTTTTTCTCACATAAAAATACACTTTGGCCCATTTTGAAATAATTCTGAAATGGCTGCTTTGGTCTCTTATTTAAACGTAGATTACAGTTGTCCAAAAACCTGCAACGCTTAAGGAAATATATTTCGTTAACAAATTTATTTACCTGAGAGATTGGAAAAGTTCCCTCAAGACTGTGTTCGATCTTACAGGTATTTATTAAAATCCTATGTATGTAAAACCCTGTTTTTATGCTCATCATCTAGTCAAAGCACTTAAATAGCTCCTAAGGGTCTGCTTGGTCTGTCCTATGCATCATACTGTACACTCACCAGAAATTGCTCCAGGAATTCCCTTTTCATCTCCCCTTTTGGTAACAGTGGGAGTGCTGTGCTGTTTACGCGGATGGCCAAAATAGATGCCAGCATGGCAACTAAAATAAGCCAGTTGTCAAAATTAGGTACTGTATTAAAGACAAATGAAACAGAGTGAAAGTGTAGAAGAAAAAGCAAAGACTAAGAAACAGCAAAGCTTTTTTCCTCCCCTTTCAAGACTAATAAAAAGCTGATTCCAAACACAGGACCGTGGTTGGAATCCATTGGAGTTCCTCTTCTGCCTGGTTTGCACAAGCGTAGGCATCAAAGCAACAGGCATTTCCAGTCTTTCCTTGCTCCAAGTATCCAATTAAGAAGTTGAAGAAACAGCACGTCTTGGATCAGAATTCGGGAGCAAAGGGGAGTTCAACCCAGAGGATGGCTGTTGGATGAGACGGGAAAATCTGTGTTTGGAGTACCATCTGTGGAGCTTTGGGGAATTGAAATATACACTGTAATGTTCTCCGTTACCTCCAAATCATTTGTTTTTGTGAAATTTGCTTCTGCTCTTTCATTTTCCTGACAGCAATGATGAGAAGTTCCTTTCAGACTTTCAACCTCACAGTCTCAGATCAATCCCTCAGAACTCCAAGGCTATGGCTTGTATTCCTTCAGATACGTTTCCATTAAAATGCAGTTACCTGAAAGATTAATAACACATAGAGCTCATCTACCAGCTATATCATCCTAACGTATACCAGAGATAGAGATCTGAAGAAAATGAATATCTGGATTCCAACTTCATCAAAGATTAGCGGTACTTGCCAAACGGAGTCCCTGCTTATTCCTGGCTTAGTTATATTAAAGAGAGATGTATGCATTTGAAATATGCTTTTCATCTGAAAAGATACTGTAAAAACATACCTGAGTTCATCTCCTCTTTACTGCCACTGACATAAAACTTTGTCAAAAGGGGCATCCTGCATGGGCAACTTTGAGCCATCTCTCAGGAAAGTGAGCACGTTACAATAATCAGATCGCGCTGTAATTTACTCGACACACATCGCCTGCCTCCCTGTAGGTTTCAAACCTATAATAATGGACCACTTGTGCGCAGAGAAATAGGATGTTTGTCAAAAGGTTCTGCATATTGCTTTCATTTAGACCTCAATTCAGCAGAGCATTTAAAGCAAGCTTACTTTTAACATATGGTTAAACCCCATTGAAGCCATTCATACATGCTTAAGTGCTTTACTGAAGAGGACTGGAAGTAAGCACATTCAAAAGCAGAAATATGAGTTACATATTGAATGGGCCAGCTTTCTACAACAATGCAGAATTATTCAGTCTGCTGTTATAACTGCAGTGAATTCCTTTTTGCACCATCACATAGAAGAAATCTGATTTAATAAAAAAAAAGAAAAAGAAAAAACAACCAACCCAAAACAGTCCAACAACAAAACAATTATTTTCTAGAGCTCTGGGAAGCCTTTGCTCATTGGTAAAATATAAATGCATTATAAGAGACCACATGTGGCCACATTTCCCTCCTGTTTTATCCAACTGCTGCCTTGTAAGTTTTCTTAGTGCGCAGTTGGCCCACATGCGGAAAAACAGAGCAGAGAGATACTTGAGCCCCATCAGCCCCAAACCAATTCCTGCCAGAACTCAAGGCAACAGTCATGCTCAGCACTATGCTGTCTGGATTAATTAGCTTTGCTCAGAGGCTGAGCTAACTAGCCCGTGCACTGCCATATTACACACTTTACAGCTTTTAGATGAATCAAGCTGCCCCAAACTGCTCTCCACCCTGCAGGCACAACACCTAGAACGTGTGTCCCCCAGCAGAGTTAAAAGCCAGCATGTTAAGAAAACTGTATGAGGGGTTCACATAGTGACCTTTGCAGCACTAACAGGGCAATGATTACTACATCCCAATCTGCAGAGACAAACAAGAACAAAAAGTCCCTGCAGTAAGGAATGCAGAGGATAATAACAGCATTGATTCTAGCAGGAAATATTAATTCAGGACATTCAGATTTCAGCCATTTTTAGCACACCCTCTTCTCTCACCCTCACCTCTGCTATCTCCCTGACTGTTTGTGTTGCTTAGCCTGGGTGTTCTTTGTAAATCTTAATGCTGCTTTGCTGGACAGATGAAAGCTTCATTTACATGCCTGTAGCAGCTGTAGTGGAATTAATATTGGTCTCATTATCTTAGCTTAGGATGTACAAGCCACTGGTTTTGCGGTGCATACTGATGTAATAAAGAGGGGAAGAAGGAAAAGAGATCTGGCTATTTTCATTACAAATGGTTTTGTAAGATAAAGCAAAGCGTGGAGGAAATCCTAGAAAGGAGAGAGTTAATCTGATGTAATACTCCGAAAGCTAATAGCACCTAATGCAATTCATTAAAAATAAGATCTGTTGAAGTACGCAGCCTATGCCACAGTAGTTTTAATTAAAAGGCAGAAGAAAAGTGAAATCATTTATTCAAATCACCCCACTTAAAAGGTATGGCCCACTTCTGAAATATTCATATTTTCAGAATCTATGGAGAAGTACGTGCATTATCAACTCCAAGACTCAAGAATTCAAGAGACTATCAAAGAAAAGATTTATCTGTTTCCACTGTTTAATGAGCCTGTAGGGTTCAGTTAGGTCACCTTTTTCAAGCATTCCCCTAAAATTATATAAGAAAATAATCACTGTCTTGGGAGGAGGAAGTTTTAATAAACATCAAGTAGTTTGCACACTATGAAAATTACCAAGTGTCATTGCTCTGTTCCATGACATGAGAAGGTGTCTACTACTGAAGAAGAAGTAAAGGGAATGGGATGTTTCAGTGGGCTTCAGTAGGAAGACCATGACTCTGCACTCCTTCACTCATCATCTACAGATATCACTGTCACAGCAACATGCTCTCCAACAAAGGCCCCTGCAAATGGAGATAAATCAACATTTGCTTCACTTGTATCTATGCTATATGCAGAGGAACATCTCCAAAAAAAAAAAAAGAAAAAAAACCACTACAAAGCAAGACACGACTTAAAATGAATTGGATTTTCCTCACTCACTAATTATGCCATCTTCTGAGATCAACTGGTATAAAAATGAGGTCTGATTCACAGCCTGTTCAAGTCAATCTCCTCATTGATTTCGATGGATCTAGACCAATCCTATCAGTATGCTGTGAATCATCTAACAAAAAAGGACTTAAAGCTGACTGCACAATGAAGAAATACACCAATTGTTTAATGATTGATGAGGGAAACGTCAGATAAATTATCTGCCAAATTATACTAGTCCATCTGTTACAGGATTTTGCATGTAATAACAGAAAGAAATTAATTATACCTAGTCCATATACAGAAACATTCTAAGCTGTGAAGCTCAGCTCATTTCATAATCAAGTCCAGCATCATTATCTACGTTATTGAAGTACAAAACCGAAGCATTAGTGGAAAGGCAGTCAGAGCCCTTAAGTGTGTAAATGACAGTAATCATCAGAAAATATAAACCCTGTGTATCGAAGATGAACCTATTTCAGAAAAATAGACATTCACAAATTTACAGATGAAGGAGCCCAAAAAGATTTCTCCTGCTGCTGCTCGCTACTGGATTAAACCATGAGCAAAAATGAACTCTGAAGTACTCAAACTCAATACTAGAAGTCCCTGAGTTTCTTCTCTTGCTAACAATGCAGTCCCTATTTGCTAGCATCACGTTGTAACACACACACACTTGTGTACTAACAGTGCTGCTAAAAGGGGAAAAAACCCACCCTGTAAAACCAAGAACACGTCAGTAAATATCTGTAGGCACCATCTGCCACCGAGCTCTTTTCATAAATCCATCTGCTGTTAATTTTTCTCATCCACAGACCTGTTTGGTCGAGTCAGATGTACTCAGAATCCAAAGGCTGAAAAGGTCAACTAACAGCATTTGCTCTCTTTTGGTGAGGTGCTTCTTTCATCCCTGTTTGGAAAGCAAAGATCGCCACTCTTAAAAATTCTTAAAAATCTGGATTAGATGTGGAAGCATCGTGGGCTACATAAAATGATAAAAGATCCCTTTATTCATAACTGAAATTAAATATCTCCAATAAGCATGCTGCCAGCAGTGCTGCAATAGGAATGGTTTGGCTTGGGTTTGTGTATTCACTCTATTCGGGTAAGAAAGAGATGGGGAAAGACATCGGGTGAAAACAAAAAGAAGAATAAGGAAGGAAGTGAGGGAGAGAAAAATATACAACTGCCTGTCCCTGACATATTGAATCCAGGAGATGTAGCACCACTGACAAAATGCTGCTTTTGTCAACCTAGTTCCCATCATCTGGGGAATGCATGCAGCAATGCCAATGGAAAGAGTTTTGTGGGCGTTTGCTGTAGTTCTGCATTGACAATCTGCAGATACAGGTTTGCAGAAATAATTGCATGAACATCAATGTCTCTCTGCTCCCTTCAAATCCTGAATGTTGCAGCTCACAGGTATTATCCCTACTACTTTCCCTGTTACCTCCACACACAATTCAGGAACACAGAAAGCGAGCAATGACAAATTAAAGAAAGTTTAGATTTTTCATCGGATTACTTCAGCTTCATTCCTATGCAAATGAGACTTGAATGAGAAATGCACAGGAATTCTATGGCAGTAAAATAATCTTAAACATCTCCCTTTCTCACGTAAGAATTCAGCATCTTCCTTGCCATTTTCAGGTGAGACAAGTGAGGCACGTGGGAATAAGGTGCCTTTCCAACATACTTGTCCACACAGTGGCAAGCAGCATCCAGAAGAGTGGTAATCTCAGATCAGAATGATGGCCAATGCATAATTAAGAGCAATTATGTGGAGGGACAGCAAGAATTAGGCAGAACAAGCAGCTTTCCTCTCTACAGCACCTATAGCAGTGTTCACATCTCACTGCCATACTGAAGAATCCTCAAGAAAGTGCACAGGTTCTGCACTGTTTGATCTACCAGCTATGATCAACGTCGACAAAGGCGTGGAAAATGGTTCTAAAAAGCTTAAGTTACAGAAGATAATTTCCCATTAAGGTAGCATGGCCCAATTTCAGTTATGGAAATAAATCAGTCATAAAAAACAAAGTTATTTTGAAATAATTTCTGGCACAATTTAGCAATGTACAGAGCTAAAAACCTACCAAGATAAAATGATTTTAAATAGTTTTCGATAGTCCTTTCGGAATTGCTATAAATTTACATTGCAATGCACTGAATTTCAGCAGTTGCCAGCATTAGGTGTGGTGCGATGTTTACGAGTGAAGAAGTGGTGCATTGTGTACAAGCTCTGCTAAATTTTCATAGCAGTGCCTATAGAGTAGACCAGTACAGCCCTTTTCTTTATGAACTAATCCTGTTGCTAGTAATAGGATTAGCATCAAGAACAGATGCAGAGTAATTCATAGTGTGTTTTATCCAGATACAAAACTGTGCACAACAGTTACTTTAGCAGTAACAGAAAAAAGACAAATTGATGCCTACTGTTATCTCAAGGATAATGAAATCATGCATCCTTCCAGGGTGCATTCTAGGCTCAGTACACGAGCACACAAGACAGAATGCTTGTATGGGGACAAAGTAGGTGCAGCCATTGTTGCACTACAATGGTAGGTGGAAGACGACTAAAATATTTCATAGAACGTGCTTCTTTCCTGAAAGAGTGCCTTGTTAATGTATTTTTTAACTGTTAGTGGAAATAATACCTTTGCTATTGACCATCTTAAGGCTCCTTTAATAAAAAAAAAGGTTTTTCTATTACAGTACATATAACTATAATACCTATACACCCAGCTTGCTTGCAGTCTGCTCTCTGAAATGTCTCCTGTCCTGTTCTTTGAGAAATTGAAATACATGATAGAAGTCATCTTGTCAACAAAGAAACCAAAGCCACAAATCACAACTTCAGAATTTTCCATTTTTACCTGATATACAGCATCACAACTCAAGAGAACTTCTGAGCTTTCACCTTAAACTTTGACTGTCAATGCCCCTGCTTCATGATCAATCAAATAATTCAAATAATTAGTTTGTTATCCCAGGTCCTTTCTGGATGCTATTACCCACTTTCAGGAATCAATAGGAGAAAAAGTCTATGTATCCCTATTCTGGAGTTCTAGATGAAAAATTATGATGACAAATTTAAGAACATTAACAGTTGATTTTAATGTGCAACATGTTCACTAACAAAAGCAGTAAAAGAAGAGAGCTCTGAGCTGGGAAAGGTACTGGGTTTGGATAAGCCACATTGTAATATAGAACATCTTTTCAATTTTGTTGTAAACTAGGTAGAGTGTACAGAAAGAAACCATCACTTTGGTTCTTTAATTTAATCTTTCATTTCACACCACAATGCCTTAGTAGGGTGAGCCAGCCAGGCAGACCATCAATAAATGGAAAATGAGGTCAAGTGATCTCTTAGGGAATTTGAGTTCATACACAAATCCTATATATTGGAATCACAATATCAAGTTAGTATCAACATTTTTTGCCAATGAGCTAATAAATAACTCTTGGTATTTCCAGCATACTTCTCCCTAAACAAGCTCTGTGACACATTAAATGTATTTTAATTAATTAAGCCTTCCATAGGCAGAGAATTACAAATACTTTATGACATAAAACAGACTGACCATCGCTAATTACATTAGAGAACCTCAGAGAGAACCTATTTGAAGGCTGAGGCCGTGGCTGTAAGGACAGTATATAAGTTAGTAAAGGACCTGAAGTTTGAAGGACCTGAAATTTAAATGCAAAAAGTAGAAAAAAGAAAAAAATAATACACTGTCCTTATTTTCAGATGAAGAATGGATCTGCAGTGAGAGAAGGCAAAATTGGGGGAACAGTATTTTAACAACTGTTTTCTGAAAAATCAGACCATGTATTTCAGGCTTCTGTTTCTCCATCTCCTGTACTCAAGTGCTATGCTAAAAGCCAGGAAGTGTATCTGTGTATCACCAACTCTTTCAGAGTAATAGAATATGACTTAACATCAACATCACTTTCCATTCCAGACCAGATTCAAAGACAAATGCCTCTTTGTTTCAGGCCTTTCAGCAGTGTGAAACTGTTCACAGGTAGCACCCACAGAAGAGGAATGGCGCACTTCAACTTTACTTACCACGTGAAACAAGGAATAGCACAACGCACAATAGGAAGTTGGCATTCATAAAAATATTAGTGATACCTGGTCATTCAGCTTCATTTTTATTATATATTCTTGGCATGTATCTCTTTTTAAAATTCTGAGCATTTTGCTTAATATCATAAGCTTTGGGAGAAGTTGGCTTCTTCTGCACTGAGATTCTTTGATTCAAAGATCTATTTTATTCTCTGGAGGGATGCCACACGTGTTCATTTTTCAGTTATTAATTTTTGCTAACAGTTCAATCTCTGCAAGATCAAAGATAGCTTTTCTATTTAGGTCAGCCATATTTTTTCCCAAAATGAACCAAATGAAAGTTTATGCACAGCGCTATTAAAAAAAAAAAGTCTTCAAGACATTTGCATGCTCTGCAAGAAAAGAAAAGCGAGTTGAAAGATCTGTGTTATTACATTTGTACATTTGTTCCAATAAGACTCATCCAAATAAGGAAAACCCAAAAGCTAAATGTACACAGGTTCACAGGTCTTATCTTGAATCTCTTACACTCTGCTTATACAGTCTAGTGTCAGACTTGACTTGTCTTCTCATCAAGGAGCAAACATTATGCGATAATCCTCACCTGAGGTCAACGTCACACCTTTACCCACAGAATTTTCTGAATCCTCTTCCCAAAAAGTCCAAAAGAATTACAATGAATGATGAATATCTCAGTCAATATCACAACTCCAGTTTTGTTTAATACCAACAACATTATTCACCGGTTAGAGTTGTCCTGACTTCACATCAAAAAACAGCAAAGTCAGTTCTCTAGAACTGGTTCAAGTACAAGGATTTGGTTTTACCTTAATTCCAACTATTTCACACATAGAAATATACAATCTCTTGGGTTGGAAGAACCCCAAGGATCATCAAGTTTCAATCCCCCACCACAGGCAGGGCCACCAACTTCCACATTTAATACCAGAGCAGGCTGCCCAGGGCTCCATCCAACCTGGCCTTGAACACCTCCAGGGATGGGGCAACCACAGCCTCTCTGAGCATCCTGTTTCAGCACCTCACCACTCTCCCTGGGAAGAACTTTGCCCTGACATCTAATCTAAACCTTCCTTCTCCAAGCTTAAAAACATTCCTCCTTGTCCTGTCACTATCTACCCTTGTAAGAAGTTGATTCCTCTCCTGTTTATAATCCCCTTTTAAATACTGGAAGAAATATATATTAAAGGGCTGAGCAATCTGGCCCTCGATAATACTCACGACATGCAGATCGCTAACAGGAAAATCAATGTTATTTTGGCAGCTAAACAGTTTGTGGCATCCATAAGTCAGAATTCATTGGGGATGAAGCTCCATAAATTCAACAACACCTTCCTACTTCACTTGCCTACTGCCTGCCCAGCTGAGCACCCACTCACTGTTTTCTCTTTGCCTGCTGTACCACAAAAAAAAAAAAAGGGGAAGGGAAAAAGAGTAAAAGAGTGCAATGGAATGGAAATACCTCTTAGGAGTAGGGTATTTCCAATGGAAAATGCAGCCTTTGTCAATGCATAGCTAACTCAACTTTTAACCACAGTTTTCTTTATTTCGGGGGGGAGTGGAGGAGGGTAGTAAATAAACTAATTAATCACATGAGTGTTATGCCTTTCTAACATTGTTATACTATCAAATTATTATGTTGTAAAATTAAAGAGGGTTTCTACATTACACACTTTTAAGGTGAAATCGGGCATGCATTTTTCCAGCAGAGAGAGACAAATGCTATTTAATCCTGTACTTCATAACAGACCAGTAGAGAATACAATGGTCTCATCTTCGGGGTGCAGCACTACCTAAAATTTTCTAGGCACGCTTTTCTTCTGGCAACATAAACCTTAAAAAGAGCAGCAGAAGTGAGAGTTGGCATAGCACAGAAAGCAATTTAGTAGATTATCATAGCGCTAAATTGTACCTCCAGAAAAGCATATGTGGACGTTCCAAAAATAATCTGACAGTTTATCAAAAGTGGCAGCCACTGCCCTGGGTCATCAGCATAATGGCTAGAAAGATATAAACCGTATATCACTGATAGAAGTGGATGGTCAGATTGGAAGGAGATGGGGGCAGGGAGAACGAGAAAAAGAGGGACAGGATAATTAGCATGCCAAGCTGACGATGACCGGGTTGGTGTGGCTATAGAATACTAATGCAGCTCGTATACAAGGAGGATCAATTTGAAGTGTTGTTCCCCTTAAAGTCTTACCAAGGAGTAAGGCTGTGTCAACATATCTATTACCAAATATTTCATATAGCGTATAAGAGCATATGCAAAAAGGTGGGCCTTTTTCTTTCCCTACTATTTATCCTCCTGCTCTCTAACCATCTATTCTTTTCCCCATCTCTTTCTTTACTGAACAAAACCAGATAGTTTTTCCCCTGCTTTGTATTACTTCAATTAAATACAATTCTCTCTTTTGTCATTACAGGAGGGAAATGGTAATGGGAGTTAACAACATTAGAAAAGGAAGAATTTTCTTTTTTTTTTTAATATAAACATCAACAACCAAGTGATTATGCTTAGTAAACAGTACTACAGAAATGCTCTTAGGAGTAGAAAAGAATCCAGACATAATGAAAATATTTAATCTCCAACCCCAAATGATAACATCGAAGTCATTATTTACACTAAGCTTGAGATGAGGCAAAGTGCTCTAAATACCACAGGTTCATGTTCCAACAGAGTTTAGAAGTTTTCTTCCCCTCCCTTGTGGTGGAGGAGGGTTCTGGGAGCTGCCACAAAAATCTATGCCTGGCACATTGCTCATCAAGCAGTTATGAAAAATCCTGAACTAGTCCTGGGCATCATGAAGGCTGTGTTTGTGATATATATATATATATATATATATACACACACATACACACACAAAAAAGCACAAGCACCAATTGACTTGCCCAAGGCAGCAATCTCTGTAGGAAAGCCAGAAACCGCTGCCAGCTTCCCTGCATCTTTTTCCATTGCCACAAGGCCCCTCTCCTTGCAAAGCCAAATGTAGTTATTAAAGAAGAGAGGAGTCTGTTCTTTAAAAAGAATTGCAGGATGAATTATGTTTTACAGAAAGAACTCTTCATGATTGCTTGCTGAAGCGGGTTGGCTTCCATAAGGAGACAGCAGTGCATTTCTGGCATCTTGAAAAACTTCAGCTTAAGCCTATTTCTATTTACATTCTTGAACGGCAAAAGGCAAATCCTTTCAGAGGCAAGAGATCTGAACATAAGTTTAGGCTCTCCTTCACATGGCTGGTGGCACTGGCACAGGCTGCCCAGAGAAATGGTGGATGACCCCCATGCTCAGAGACATTCAAGGTCAGGCTACACTAGCTGCTGAGCACCTGATTGAGCCATAGGTGCCCCCGTTCATCGCAGGAGAGTTGGACTCACTGGCTTTTAAAGGTTCCTCTTGATTCAAACAATTCCACGATTATCATTACATTCTAATACCGCTTTCTTGCATTGCGCAAAGCAAAACCTATCTGTTAGAGGTGTCAACATATATGAGAAAGAATTACATGAACAGAGGTTGGTGGGAAGTACAAGCATGTAAATTACTCCTGTGTTTAAACTTAATCAGCACAGCCTTCAGTTTCCAGCTGAATCCCAGTAAACAGCTGCTTTTCCACCACCCTGCCTACGCACCACAGCCCTGCAGCCAACCAGGGCAATGCTGCCTAATCCACTGCTGGATGCACAAGGCCCTGTGCTGCTAGGATCCCCTTTACTCCCAGCAGTAGAATCACTAGGAGTTAAACGCGAGAATGAAAAAAGAAAAGATGAAGTTGCAGAAGCAGAGCAGCCACTGATCCAGGCTCAACCCGCGGGTTTCTGTGGCTTTAAGATGTTTGGCACTTGGACAGAGCAGGGACCGCCGAGCCAAATCTCACACAAACCCCTTTTATTTAGTTGGCTACTCACTGAGGGGGGAAAGAGAGCAACTGTGGCAGAAACAACGTGTGACATGAACACAAAACAAATGCCTGAATTTCAACTAAATTCCCCAAATTCACAGAACTTTATTGCAGAATGCAGAAAGAAAGAAAGCAAAGGACAAGAAGGGTTTGTGTCCTCTGCAGTTGGGATAAAAGGAACTAATAGATCACCTCCAGCATTTTCAGCAGCAATTATTGTAGTGAATAAAGTCCAGGGTTCACCTTCATAAATGTGTATGCAGAGTAAATCCATTGACAGGGCAACTGTGAGTGGCAGACCAGGAACAGGCCCTCTGAAACAAACTGGCGAGTCTGCATTGGTGAACAGCACATACACTGAGAAACAGGAGCACATCACGGGAACCATTCCTGTACCTAATAAAAAAGGGTTACAGAAGATCTAATCCTAACAGCGTCATGAGCATTTACGTGCCTGATGCATATGAAAGTTCCAGACAGCTTTGTACAAATTATTTTGGCACACTATTATTATTATTTTAAGCAAAAAAACTGCAAATAATTTACAGAATTGCATTATTTCAGGTTGTCAAACAGTTCAAAAACCAGAATTGGGCCAAGTTCACCAAAGCAATGTCTCACAATGGCTTGCAGCAACCAATGAGGAGCTCCTTTTGGAAGTTTAGGTGAAGTAACGTATTCCACGTCTGTTCTGCTAGCAAGGAAAGGAAGCGCTGATTTGCACATCTGCATTAGTGAATATGAAAGAGAGACATGAGAAGTTGGGGCACTGCAAAGCCAGATAACATCAGTCTGGTAAACTGCCTTAATGGAAACACTTCAATAGGTCATTTCCTCAGTAGTGGATGGTGAAGCTGAAGGTTGCTTATGTTCAGAATATGAGTTTTCTCCAGTTCTGGCGGAGTTAGGGATTGGTCCATCACAATCACACTTATATCCAAAAAGACGACAAGATTCATCTTAAGTACTAAACATGCATGCTGATACTTCTCATTTTGTATGCCTAAAAAAGATAATTATTTCCAAGCAGCCACTTTTAACCATGGCTGTTCCTGTCCATGGTTGGTTCCAACCAGCTGCTAACAACTGTTAGGCAACACCTGTTACTTTCCTAACGGAAGGAATGACCTCAATTTGCAGAAAAAGACATCAAAATAGAAGGTATGAGCACTCTCAAGATCTCCCAGTGACTGAGTCAGGAATGAAGCTCAGAGCAGGTTTCTAATTTATGCATTCCATCACACTGCTACAAATTCCTTAATAGTTTGAACACCTTCAGTGTAACGAGGTTATTCTCCTTGTAGTGCTTTTCTTGTTCCATTTGCATTAGTCCCTAACCGTTTTCATCTCAGCATCCCTGCAGCAAACAAAATCTTGTAGAACAGCTGATGTATGAAACATCGTTTCGGCCTTATACTGTTCTTAATGCATGTGAGCGGTTATTTCTGAAGAGCTACTTTTTCACACTCCTGTCCATTAAGCCTGAGGGTAAACAAGTGCTCGGTGGGACCTGATTTCATTCTGGCAAAAATAAAATGCTCTTCGACAGCTTCATGTTTCTTACTGTTAAATTCTTCAGAAGATAAATAACCATTTCAGTGCATGCACTGTTAATGAAAGAAGTTTCAGTACTGGATTCAGCAGGACACTGTGTTTGGTTCCTTTGTGAGGCTCCTATTAAGTCTCACCCATTCTTACTGTCCTGTGTACTTGCCAGATATCAATTCTTAGTATGGACATTTTCCAGCATGCAAAATGAGACCTGTTAATCTCAACTCTGCACCAGGACAGATCATGAAGCAGATCCACAAGGTACATGGAAGACAAGGAGGTAATACAGGAAAACCAGCATGGCTTCAAAGACAAATCCTGTTTGACCAACATAGTGGTCTTTCATGGTGCTGTAACTTCACCGATGGACAAGAGAAGAGCCACTGATGTCGTCCACCTGGACTTCAGTAAGGCTTTTGACATGGTACCCAACAACATCCTTTTCTCCAAATTGGAAAGATACAGATTTTGATGAGTGGAATGGTCAATGGACAAATAACTGACTTCAGAATCAAGTCCAGAGGGGGGTGGTCAATGGCTCCATGTCTGGATGAAGATCAGGGACAAGTGGTGTCTCTCATGGATAAGTGCTGGGACTGACATCCTTTAATATCTTCATCAGTAACTTCAACAGTGGGGTCAAGCACACCCTCAGCATGTTTGCAGATGATACCCCAAGCTGTGGGGTGCAGTCAACACACCAGAGGCATAGGATGCCATCCAGAGGGACCTAGACAGGCTTGAGCAGTGGGCCCTGGAGAACCTTATGAGGTTCAACAAATTCAAGTGCAAGGTCTTGCACCTGGGTTGAGGCAACCTCTACTACCAGTACAAGCTGAAGGATGAAAGGATTGAGCACAGCCCTGCCAAGGAAGACCTGGGAGTGCCAGTAGATCTGAAGCATGACGTGAGCCAGCAATGTGCCCTCAATGCCCAGAAAAATCGATCATATCCCCAAGCTGCACCAAAAGAAGCACGGCCAGCAAGGCAAGGGAGGGGATCTGCCCCTCTGCTCTGTGCTGTGAGACCTCACCTGGAGTACTGCATCCAGATGTTGAGTCCTCAGTACAGGAGGACCTGTTGGAATATGTCCAGAGGAGGACCACAAGAATGATTCAGGGGATGTCCTCTCCTACAAGGACAGCCCGACAGAGCTGAGGCTGTTGGGCTTGGAGAAAAGAAGCCTACAGAGAAACCTGACAGCAGCCTTTCAGTATCTATAGTGGGACTACAGGAAAGAAGGGGGCAGACTCTTTAGCAGGGTCTGTTGGTCTTAGGACAAGGAAAAATGGTTTCAGGCTTAAAGAGAGTCAATTTAAGTCAGATAAAAGAAGAAAGTCTTTACAGTGAGGGTGGTGAGGCACAGATTGCACAGAGATGTGGTGAACAACCTGTCCCTGGAGACTTTCAAGGCAAGGCTGGACCAGGCCTTGGGCAACCTGATTTAACTGCACTGTTCATTGAAGGGAAGTTGGGCTAGATGACCTCTGGATGTCCCTTCCAACTCTTAAGGATTCTATGAAAATTCAATCCTGCTCCAAAATATAGGAAGTATACATAAGCTTTTCCTGTAGCCAAAAATTAAATTATGCGATGACTTTAGACAGCAAAACATGTATAAGTTTGGTATTCCTAATTCCCAAATTCCTGTGACAGAGAAATCCATGGTTAAATCATGCAAGGTGGAAAAAAATGTCCTTTCAATTGTTCCAAACAACTCTCATTTGAGGACCCCTATTTCTTATAGAAGGGAGACTATACACTAGTTCCCTATTCAGTTTCTCCACAACATTCATGATTCACAGGTCCTTGTCATTCACAGGTCCTTGTCATATTCTGCAAGTCACCTCTTTCTCAGACACAGTCCTCATCTGTTAAGCACCACCTGTACAGAAACCATTCATTGTCATTCATGAACCTGTTATTTTTTCCTCAGACTGTAGTTCACTTATATGACATGGACTTGGCTGTGACCAAGTCACACCAACCTCTTCATGTTTCAGTGCATGTTAGAAAATGCCATTTCTACTTTTCAAGAATATTACACAAATTCTAGAGAGTCTATGATACTCAAGTGACCCACCTTAGCAACCTAAAACAAATTACATTGCCTACTGCACAACCTTTGAGAAGCAAATCTATTTACCACAAAGGATGAGCCTGGCTATCCACAGTGAAGAATACTCTTAACCTGGTAGGGTTTCATAGGAGTATGTTATATCGCTCTTCTCTTTTTTCTTTCTTTTTTTCTCTCCAATCAAACAGAGGAATTTAGAACAGAGATGCGGCAATGCTTTAACAGCAGGTCTAGCTTTTCCCTTATCTTTTTCCAGAAGAGATTTTAAGAAACAAAGCTATCAAGGTGTTCAGAACAGCTGGAGAAAGATATTGACATAATGTCAAAGAAGTGAGAAGTGCACTTCTTTTACCTCCAAAAATAGTGATCATTACAAACTTGTCATCTTTTTTACAAAAGCAAATCAATGACGCTTGTTTTCTTGCCTTTACAGCATAATCTGTGCTGAGGAAGAATTATACTGATTATTTTGCCGATGTCTAAAAATCATGAAACAGAGCTAGACAGGGCTCTCCATGTAAAGGAACGCATTTAAGACACAAATTCACAAGTTAAATTCCCTGACCTCAGACTCCCTGGCTGGCAAGCACAGGATCAGATAGAATTTGGGGACAAAAACATTCTTTTGAGGTTGACTATGAAGATAATTGAAATCTTTATAGTCATTTCCATTGAAGTCTGTATTTTCAGCCTACAGAAATCAGCTCAGTTACGCTCATTTCTATGATCTGTATGAGCTGAGTAGACAAATACCTTTAGGACTAAGCCTGAAGTCATTTCATCACTGTAAAAATGTTGCTTCGTTCTGAATCAGTTTCAACAAGCACCAACTACCATCAGCACATCCAGATTCACCACCAAAGCTGATACCTGCATTTTTGAACCAACGAAACTATGTACAAATTGAAGTCAGAGCTCTACTTATTGGGAATCTCACTTTTTTTGTTGGAGCTCCGCAGAGAAAACACTCAGAGTTCCCTGCCAGTTGAACAAAAAGAACACAAATATCACCTCAAGGAGCTTAAGCGCCAATTTAAAGGATCAGCTCTTTGCTGAGGTTCTATTTGAGCCCATCATCTTTCTTTTAGAGCTCTGAAGATTGAGGGACAACCACAACCAACCAACCACTTTGGCCCACATGACAGAGAAATGAGGTGATCTTTGAGGTCCCTTCCAACCCAAGCCATTCTACAAGTCTGCACAGTCCTGAATACAAGGTGACCACTTCATATTCCTAACTCAAATTGGAAAAAAAAACATTTAACAAAAAGCTAAACTCGTTGAGACCTGCAAGTCAGATCCAACACAATAAAGAGCCAACCGAAAAATCACAAACCTCCAATTTCAAACTCAGGTCTTATAAATAAGCACTACTAAACTTCTGCAACAGCAGCACAACACAATCCTTCCTTGGGCATACTGACGTCCCTGACTTGATATAAATACAGCAGTCAGAAAGGATCATAATTATCACTGTGTTTTAATGATTTTAATAAGCTCTGAAAAATGAAAAGCAGGTTAACTATTCATATGTACCTGTCAGATTTCATTAAAACCACATGGCATCTTGATGCTGAAAGGTCCCATTTGACACATTTTATCTCCAGGTCAAAACACAGCACTTAGATCTTTTCCGGATGCAATCATATCGCATCTACAGCATCTGTTTTTCTCCATAACAAAGGAAGATTTTAAGAGGGTAACACACAGAAAAGTCCTGTTTGACAAATTAGGTTTAAAAACAGTAATTATCCCAAACATCGCTTCGGTCATTTGTTTCTCCCTCTGCTGATAGCATTATCCATTACTTGCAGTGAGTATTGGTACCTCTGTGCTGGGTGCTGCACAGTCTCCAAATAAAAGAGACATCTTTTGCATTGATAAAGAGTAACGCTATGGAGCGATCCCAACAAGATTAAAAAACTCAATAAGAAAAACTACTTTTTTAATTTAAGGGGAAAAAAAATATTAGGCTTTAAAGATTAACACTTCAAGTACAAAATTCCTAAGTCTTTTGCATTGAGAAATTCTATGTGTAGACCAGGATGTGAAGGGTGTGCCAACTTCCTACCATAAGGAAGGAGTAAGGGATGTGTTCGGAATCCAGAAGATGGAGAAAACCAGCCTCTCATTTTGTGCTTGTGGTAAAAATTACCAACTGAAGTGAAGTGGTGCCGTTCTCTTTTTTTCCCAAAGACAGAAAAAAAAAAGTCTCTTATCCCAAAGGAGAAAATAAAAAAAAAACCAAAAAACTTTGTGCTAGTCTACCATTCCTCTCTGAAACTTCAAGGGAAAAGTACATTTCAGTAATCTTTCTTCCCCTGAAAAAAACGATCTGTTTGAAGACAACCTTTGGCTCTCTTCTTACTGTGATAATCCTGATTTTGTGTAGCGAGAAGTTCCTGGCCTGAAAACAGCAACTCCTAGAAGAAAAAGGAACATGAGCAGACAATCTATTACAAGCAGCCAAAGAAAGGCACAATTATTTTATGTATTAAAAAAAAAAATCTATCAGACAACAGCTCTTTCTGAACAGATATAGAAGTTATAAATATTTTAGATAAAACATTTAAGCATGCCTTCATTTTAAGAACAAAAGATTCCATTTTAAGAGCTATAGATACAAGACAATCATTTGCTAGAAAGAATACTATCTATTTCTTGCCAATAATACAATAAATAATTCCCCGTTACCCTTTTAGCTTGGTAAAGCATTTCATCTCCAGGGGCACAATGTCCCTTACCTAAATGCTTTAGATCTAGGAGGAGTCATTTATTGCTTTCACCCTTTGGGAAAGATGCATTATTCCCAAACATGAGATGTTCAATATCAATAAAGCAGAGATCCAGAAATTTTTGTTCACTTCTTTTGGAAATCTGAAAAAAGACGACTCAAAAGAACCAAGCTGGTTATCATGAAAGCAATTTCAGCCACCTGGCTATATGTTGACCAGGCATTTCTGCAGAGAACGCCATGAGGGTAAGATCTGAGATGTCCAAGTTCAGTTGCAGACTCCCCGTGCGATACCAAACTTGTCGTGTAGACTTCCTCTACTTTTAAGATGAGAAAAGTTAATCCTTCTGCTTGTTGGACATGTTTAAATTTAGAGCTTTGCAAGGATCTGAGGAGTGAACTGCAACATCCTTGGCTCACTCAGGCTCTCAGTGCAGGCCCACTAAATACAGGGATATACGTAGTAACACTGAGGCCAGAAAATTTAATAAGCTTCAAGCAAAGAAGTTAGTTTCATAAAGTTACACCTACATTCATACTACAGAATTTAATCCATCTCACACCCTTCCTAAAGGATGCTTAAGAGTCTTGAGGAAAGAAGTAAAATCTTCAAGGCTTTTGCAGCAGCTCAGAACCTAACAGCTGTGCTTGGCCATGCTCCTCAGCCATAAAACATCTTTAGATTGACAGAATGGCAAACACTGGTTAAAAAGGGGCTACTCCATCTCCAATGAAAATACAATAAGGATCCTTTATTATAATTAAATTAGTTAATTCGCACTTATTAACAGTGCCCAGCACACAAGGAGGGTCTGTCCACCTGGGCGTTTGGCCTCAGACAAGGTTACACACCAGCCCATAGTGCTCACGGTCTGAAAGAGCAGAGGTGCTACAAAGGCTGACCTGACATACACACCTTGAATGGCAATGTGAAGACTGGGAACCTATCCCATCTGTGCTGGCAGAACTCCTTACTTCTCTATTCCAGCATCTCCTTTTCTCCTTTAGCCATTCAAGGTAAGAGGTTTGCCAGCCAAGCTGCTCGTTAACATTCACTGAGGGTACAGAACTCTGCTTCGGCACAAAAGTACAAGATGAATTTCATAAGCAAACACAGAAGACACTGTAGCTCATAAGAAATGCCATTAACAGCAAAAGGCTTTATTAGGGGATAACTTTCTCTGCTCTACAGAGATTCCTTTTCCTTCCAAGGACACTGACACAGACCAGGCCAGAGTTTTCCTGCAGGATACTCAAGAGATGCTTGAAGCTACTCACTAACATTAGGACAGCAGAGGAATACCATAAGGGAAATTACCAGCCAAATAAAGATAATGGTAAGAAATTAGTACCATGAAAGAGGATTAGCTATACTGAGCTTAATAGGATCACGTATCACCTAAGCCAGAAAATGTAAGGAAACACGGGCAGCAAATACCACCCTCCCTGCTCCCTCCCACAGGCAGATGTTGCAGCTAGTTCAGTTGTACCCATGGCATCTCTTTAGAATAAATGTGGCCATCTGAGGTTTCTAGGAAATAATGACTTGCACTAATTACTCTAATGAGGATTGTAGTCTGCACTCCCTGGACTTCCCCCCTTGCTAGGTTTCTTTTCTTTTTAATACAAAAACAGTGTTCAAGGACCTAAGTCTAATGAGTTTGGTGGTGTCAGTCCAGTTTCTCTTGGAGCAACCTCCATAACCTGCAAAGCCAAACACTAATTAGGCCCCTTGTTGCTACTGTCTGCAGTAAAGCCAAGGACAGAAGGGATATTAACCTACCTCCTTTATTAGTGTAATCTTAAAGTGATCCCTGTAGATTTAAACTGAATTAGAGCTGCAAAGGGTCAGTAAGAAAAAAATACACATTCAGACTCCTCACCTCTGTTTGAGGACAAATCAAATATTCCGAGGCTTGATGCATCCCTGACTTATACCAATGTAATTATAGCTTCAGTGAAGGTCATTATATTGATTTGAAACAGGTGAGAATACAAGCAGAGCTTCCCCATCCTCTGATTCCTGAGGCAGTAAATGCCTAGCCAAGGATTTGAGGGGAAAGGAAAGGAAAAAGCCTATGAGCAATGCAGTACTGAATTCTGTTTGTAACGAGAGGATTTTTACTTTTTCTTTTCTTTTTCTTTTTATTTTTTAAACCTACAGAAAAAGTTTCTGTTGTGTCCAATAACTTTCCCCATACTGAATTCTTGTCAGGTACTGTGATGATTCCCTTCTGGGTCTTACCAGAGCGATTAACCTAACATGCCAAACCTTCCGTGCATCCTTTTGATACTTGGGTGGTTGAAGGTGCAGCCATGCTAATGGCAACCAGTCCACAGGCACTGTGGGAGCTGAACTTATAAACTAGAGCACTGGGGAGCAGATATCACCACCCACCCTACTGCCTTTTAGCAGAGGAATGGGGCAGATAAGGCAAGAAATCAGTTTGTGAACCTGAGGCTGCTGAAGATGTTCTTGCTCGTATTTGGTTGCCTCCTCATGCTGGCCCCAGGTCAGCAAAGCAAAATAGAAAGAGAACACTCTCTCCAGGTATCCCAGCAGTGGTTTTTTTAGAGGGACTAGAGACAACTTACCAGTTCCAGACGTGCATTCATAGATACTGTTTACAGAGAGAACAGCACAAAGTTTTAAAAATCAGCTTCTTGTAAGTTGTTCCAAACTGGGGTGCCCAGAAATAAAATGAGTTTACGACAGATGAGTACCTCCTTCTGAAACCTCCTGAACCACAGCTTGAATTATTATTGCAGACAACATAAAGTCAGCAGGACAACCACATGGAGCCTTTGCACACATTGTGATTTCCACTCTGAGCCCAAGAAAAGAAACTTTTGCAAGTTTTCCAACATGACCCCTTTTTTTTTTTTCCTTTTGCTGTGATTTGATTTTTACAGTAGTAGTAGTTAGGAAAATAAAGAACAAAGGGGCTATATTGGTGTAAATACTGGTTCAAAGAATGCTTGCTCTTCAGAGGTCAAAATGTATTTGAGGAACATGCAACAGGAAAGGTGCACAAGAAGCTGGTGGGCTTCTGGAAAACAAACCAATAGCAGACAGGAGCACTTGCATCAATTGTCAGAGTTTTGCTGGCCAGCCAGAACCAGATGGCAGTCACCACCAGACACCACAGATATGTTCTGCACTCATCTGTGCACAGCTCCTGCTGAAGCCCAGGAACACCTAACAAACAGTCTGCTACAAAATCCAACAACTTCAACAGCAGTTTCCAAGCAAGACTGGGGCTTGCTACTCACTTTCCCTATAGCTGTTCACAGTAGGAATAGAGGGGGTGTGAATCTAAGCATCTTCTCTGATACAAAGCCGGAAGTCAACACATATAATAAAACTGAAGGCACAAGACAGCTGTAAGAAAAACATAGCAGTGAGTGCCTCATGCAACATCAGTATAAATGTTGGGCACTCATCAGAATCAAGAAGCAAACATCCTGCTTGTGCTTGACTGCATTTTGAACCTTCCTTGGAAGAGGCAGAGCAAGCTCAGGATGTTTCTGTCTATCGTGCAGTGTGGGAAAGAAAGGCTCAGAATGTGAACATCCACCTTGTTTTCTTCTCCTGTGCCTCTACACTGCTTGAAATCTACCAGTTCATAATCTCCTTTCAGAAGATTTAGCTGGATTTGTATGGCTGAAGGAAGAAGAGGGTGCATTGGGCACTAGAAGAGCAGGGAAGAAAGCAAAGTCTTTAAATTGCCGTCTCTCATCAGAGTAACCAAAACCTAAGGCTGATGACTTCAGGTCAGGATTTGTTTCAAATCTGTGTCGGGAGCAACTGCACGCTTCTGGGGATTGGCAACGAGATACAGAGCCTTTTACCCTCTAGGACACCAGTTCAAACCCAGGTCACGAGTGGCTTTAAGCAATAACAGGGACAGAATGGAAACAGATTTTCCATCGTAATCTAAAAGCAAAGCAGAGTTCTGCTGCAGCTGGCTGCAGTGCAAGCCCTGCTGCCTGCGCACTGCGAGCTCCCTCTTCTGTCCTACTCTCACCACCAGGGACACAGCACAGGAAAGCAGGGCTCACAGGCAGTACACACTGATGCTGCTCACTGAGCGCAAGCATCTTCCCCTTGCTTACAGCTCCCTGCTGACAGAGAAGCCCAAGAAATGAAAATCCCAGCCACTTGCGGCAGCATGAAGAAATGCATTGAACTCACTGAAAAAGAATCCATGATCTCAGAGCATGTACTGAGCCACTGGTCACTTACATTCACATAAGAATGAACAAAAAAAACTTAGGGACTTGTATTGTATCCACACTCCCATGCAAGTATTTACTACCACAATTTAGATCCTTGAAAGTCTTCTCTCTGTTGCAGAGTAGACCAGAAACTGCCCCATTCCATAGCAGCAGGAATTCTTTTCTTCTTTAACCTTTCCTCTGTTTTCAGCCCCACTGTCCTACCAGTTACCCAGAGGGGAAAAAAAAAAAAACACCTAAGAGAAATCATAGAATGGCTTTGCCTGGAAGAGACCTTCAAGGTCACTGAGTTCCAACCAAACACAAAGCTCACCATGGTCAGTTCCAAACCTTTACCCCTTTTGTATGACTGTGCAAGCCATACTAGCCCAGTGCCAACCATACGGAAATGCCAGAAATCAGCACAGTCCCTTGATTGCCATACTTGGCTTGAGTTTGTTGCTGCCAGCTCCTGGGTAGCCTGGCATGCATTCAGCTTGAAAAGTAACATGCAAGCCTTCCATGATTTGATGAACTGGAGATTTAATCTGCAGTCTTCCTAAAATCAGGCATATTTGGAGTAAAAATGAGATGCCGTGTTAGCCTTTTCAGTTATAGCTCTGTAAATTAAGCCATCCCAAAGCTGACATTTACACAGTCTATTTTATCAGCAGAAATGCAAGTACAGACTACAAAAGATGGGCAAAATTAAGTTGAATTCCGTGGTTGATGCAAAGAAAATTCATACACACGGGCTTTCTGGATTTTCCTTAGAAAAGGATCTTAGCATTTAACTTCAATGCTTACTGGGGATCCTCATGTACTGAAAACTAGATGGAGATGCAGCAAGTAAGAGCTCAATTCAGAACAACCCAACAGTTGATGCATGCAGACCCCTGCAGAGTCATGACTGTGCCATCCTCCAGGTGAGTTAGGAACAGCCATTCCCGGGCCATACTGACCAAGGGATGCTTTCAATCCATTTTAGGAGCTGAGTCATTATTTTCAAGTCAACACATTAGGATCACAATATTGAAATGCAGGTGCTGGGAAAAACATTATCTAATTCCAACAAATGAAATAATTTCCATAGAGAAAACTGAGTAGAGCTCCTCCTTGTTATCTGCAAGCTATGTACTCTTATACCTGCAATCTGTGACAAGCACATCTTCACTGAAGCCACTTTTGGGGGAGGAGGAGGAAATAACCCAACCTCTCAACAATCTGAATTAAACAGAAAGCACCTTCTGCAGGGAGAGAACAGCCACGAGGTCGCATACAAAGAATTTGTATACAAGGGAACAACACATCCAGCTGATCCTCAGAATGCCATCGCTAAATATTTGAAAGGGCTGTGATTTCTGTGCTGGTGCACTGAGCTCCCCAAAGCTCAGTTCTCCCCAGGAGCCATTAGCAGGGCACCCAGCAAAGCAAGGGTTGTTCTTCAATGCCTAGCTTGACAAGGAACAAATAACTCGCATTTCATACAATTTTGTTCTCAGAACATGCTTTCTGCTTGTTTTTACAGCAAGAATAATAAAATGGAAATCGGCTTGTTTTGACAAGTGTTGAGTAAAGCTTGCCATGCTTCAAAACATTCAGTAGTATTTTATATAACATATAGGTTAACCAAAAAAAGCACAAAATCAAGAGAAGAGAACAACCCAAATATTCACAAGAGGGCATATGCTCCATTTTGTACACTGACTAAACACTATTTATCCATACAATTTGACACAGTAATTACACCTAAATGTTTCTGTGTGAAGGCAGAAAGTAGAAAACATTCATTGCATTTTTGCATTTCAGGGTGATTCTCCAAATTCGGCTGCCTCACTGTTTGTGTGTCAGTCAGGTGCATCAGGAAAGAAAAAGATGAAAGCACAAAGGTTCTACTGAACGCTCCTTAACAGCAAGAAAATATAACAGATGAGTTCCTTAGGAAACACAGCATTTAGTGCAATAAATTCACCCAACAGCCCAGTTTGCCAGTCAGCAGTTGCTGATTGTATGGTCTCTGCTGGTCCTTTTTCTTAAGGAAACTGCATGCACAGTTGCACAGAAAAAGATGGAAAATCGAATAAATCCAACCACAGCAGGTGATAAATGTGATAAATGTAATAGTAATGAAACAGCATGGGACTTCTCTTAATGAGGAGCACAAATTACCTGTGCTGAGTGACATATGTGAGTGAGGCTGCAGGACCTACAACACGATTCTTAAGTGGACATTCTATTCATGTTCGAAATCCAATCAGTGTGACTGGCAGCTGCAGGACGTTGCCTTAACAATGTTGGCTAGATGAGGTGGTTCTTTTTTCAAGATATTTCTATACTGGAAAATTTCCTTGTAGGAATGCAATTATACCAGCAAAATATGTTTTCACTGGTCTACTTTGTGCTGTTCCCCTGAACTCTCTGGCCAGTGTGCATTCCATCGGCAGGAGACGGTTTACAACACTGTTCTCTCCCATTGTATCCAAGAGAATATTAGAAAGGAGGCATTACCAAGCATCAGCAGGAAACAACACACCCAGCAACTATTTTTTAGAGGCTCTCATTAGAACTGGCTCAAAACTGTATTTTTGTTTTGGTCCAAAATAATTTTTAAGCTGAAAAAAAATCTCTTCCAAATATTAAAAATTATTTTAAATATTAAATTGATTTGACAATATTTAGGGCATCACATTTTTTAAGGGATGCACTTTATATTTATGGACCACACGTAGGAAATTAAAACAAGCAACTGTTTGGTGACCATTTTTCTGCTGTAACTTACAGAGTGTAACCTGCACAATTACAGTCTGTAATTATAGGGTGCTTGTAGGAACTTTATTGACTGGAGATATTTCCATATAACACTATCACAGCTGTCAGACAGTTCCTTCAAGACAACAAACACAGCACAGGTTCATCCCAGTTTTAGAGAGAGAAACATCAGGAGGTGGAGAGCATTTGGGCTGACCTACGCCTGGGTAGACAGGTGAGAAATTCAAGTTCTTCACAGGCAGAATAATGCAACCATCTGCAATTTGTGTATATGCTTTAATTACAACACTTATAGATGCTACACTCTCTCTAGTATTAATTTCTTATCATTTTGTAATACAGAAGATCTCATAAACATACTTGAAACCTTTTGACCACAGTCAGGCCTGTGGTTTCCATAGGGAAGATCAGCGAGATAACTGTGTTCAAAGAATCCTAAGTAGGAATGTCTCCCCTTGGCCTAACACAGTTGAGTGGGATGAAGTGCTCAAACCCATCCTGAACAGTGCTGAGTTACACTTCCCACGCCTTACCCATGGGAAAGATGCGTGCAGATAACTCCTGACTATAGAACTAACCTAAAGAAATCAATTCCCAGATCAAATCACTGACAACGAAACACTTCACCAAGAGAGGGCCAAGGTCTCAATTCCTAGGCATCCTAAAATTCATGGCCTGAGATCACACTGGACGGTTACAGGGCACCTACACAACAGTGAACTTCCCAAGGCTTGCTGCCTAGCCATTGAACCATCCCTTCATATTGCAAAAACTTTGCAATAGCTTCAAAGATACTAGCTGAATTTCCCCCTTTTTTGGAACCCATTCATTAATTCCCATGCCATTTACACTGTATCAGATGACAGAGAGAATACCTAATGACAGGCAAGTTTGCTGAAGCCAGTAGCTAATTTAGATCTGGCTCTCCTTAGCAAACCAAGAATCTTCATCTGTCCTTTCAAGTTATCCTCAAAAGACTATTTCAAGACTGCAGATGAAGACACAGTCTTTTTAAGTAACTGTTTTTATCCTCTTTGGGAGGCAATTAAAGAGTGCAAGAAATTACCACCTTCTGTTTTTATTCTTGCCATGGATGGATAATTGGTTTGTTTTAAGAGAGAAAAACTAGAAATGTTGAGACTGGCAACGTCTGGCTAACTGCTTAGTGATCATCATTGGAAAAACATACTACCAAATTGAAGGACAACATTTCCAGCAGGTTCCCAAACTTCCACACAAACACATGCACACTCCAACAACCTGTTTGTCAGTTATGGGACTGTTCAGGCCCTTGGAAATACACAGCACTGCTTCAGCAGATGCTTTCACCCATAAGTTCCTGCCATTAGAACTCTGTGTAATTCTTCCCTGCAGGACATCAAGTTGTAAAGCAACAAGTCTTTGCAAGATCAGGCCCCAAGCATGCTTCTCCTTTCCTCACCATGGCACTGGCGCCACATTGCTTTACTTGCCAAAGCCAGATGTACCCTTCAGCTGAAGGTGAACACAAAGTGAACTAATGTAGATCGTGCTGATTATCCAATTTAGTATGAGGTTAAAAAGAAAAAAAATGAAGAATTACAAATTCAAGAAGTCAGCCCAAACTGCACAGAGAGAAGGAAATGTTCAGTCTGTATTCCAGAACTGTTCTGTTTGGCAGGCACTGTCAGCAGCAATTAGCAGCATGATCTATGTTAGCTTTTTATCAATACTGTAACTAGTTTAGAGATAGCCCTTCAACTACAGCCTGGGAATCAACTTTTGTAAAGACAAATCTATGCAATCGCTAAAATTGATCATGAGTGGATGAGAGAATTACAGAAAGTTTCTGAATTGGATGTATACACACACTTAAACCTGAAGGCTTTGAAATTCAATTACAGAAGCTAAAATAAATGACTATAGTGTTTTCCATTATCAGACACAGAAATCATTTTCCCTTCCTTCCATAAACAAATTTCAATGGCTTTTCCTTATCAAACCTAACCTTTTATCAGAGTTCTTCAACAATGCACAACTTTAAGTTAAAATAACGTACCGTAACTGCAGAACAGCACAGCAGAGGACTTCCAGTCTCAAAGCACAAGATTCTATTTTCAAAATCAAGTATTGGGTGCTTACTGTGCATCTGGACTAACCAGATAAAAAGCAGAACACTGCACACGGCCCTTCAATGCAGCACCTAGATCGTGGAAAACAGTTGTGTAATTAAGGATTTCTTCACACTTATTCAGTCCTCATCTCAGACACACATTGTGTGAGCTCACATTAAGTCCACATGGATGCTCAACAATCAACCAGCTCTGCAAGTCACGGAAGGGAGGACTTGGCAGCCCAGTTAAAGAACAGCCTTCAACTGAAATGCTATCACATTAAAGGCCAGGGCATCACCTGATTCATTGGCCCTTCGTCTCTCCATGGTTTCTTCTGATGAAAGAAATTGGAGCTTCTACCTCTGATAGCGAAGATCAGTCTTAGCTGATCAAGCTTTTTAGCAGAGGATTTTATTTCAATGTCACTTTAGCCCATGCAGCAAGTCACAGTGACAATATTACCCTGTTTAAAACATTGCAATCACATCTAAGCTGTCTCAGCTACTCCTAAGCTTTCTTTTATAGGTATATAAAATCTACATTAGAAAAGCATTGTAAGCCTTTCCCTCTCCATCCTCCTTCTTCCCCCTGTTAATGCAGTATGGTTGGGACATTAGTTCTATGTCGCCACCAAAGGTACTTTTAGTTGTCAGCAGAGCAAAGGAGAAGAGAAAACAAATGCAGAGTTACCAAGGTTACTGACAATCCCTGCTGAAGGAATGAATGAAATTGATAGGGAGGAGACTGCAATAAAAAGATACTTGACTCTAACTTGATTTTTACATACCTCCTATTTCAGATATGACTGGTCCTAGGCATTTTTTCTTCTTCTGAGGAATTTAAATTGATTTGTATTCATCAGTTATTCATCTGCTGTCTTGCAAATGTGAGATTCAAAGAGTGGCAGTGCAACTGTCCCAGCACCATGCTAAGGCTCCCGAACTCCATGTTACATTCAAATGATATAAGGACACATTTAGATGCTTCAAAAATCTTAAGCCAGAAATAGTAAAGCTAAAAATAAAATTTATTCCTCAGCCATGGGAAAAAAAAAAAGCACCTTTCCTCTTAAAAGTACAGAAAGGAATTGGCTGCTGTGCATGAACCTTAAGTCTGTAATTCCTTCACTGCATCTTGTTGCAAACAAGTTCTTCCCCTTTGTCTCTGACAGGAAGATGAAACTGCCTGCACCGTGCCTTTGATTCTGAAGCACTGATTTTCAGTCACTTGCTGGGGACTGCAAGCTACAGACTTATGCTTGCCTCTAATAAGCTTGTTTTTCTTCGTTACCTTTCACGGGGCTCTCAACACAGTCTTGAGATCCCATGCAGAGAACCACTGTGCTAGGTGACCAAAATCACATTACAATAGTAAAACGCTCTAGAATCAGTTATCTCAAGTCCTAGAAATTAGGTATTTGGTTTCCAAGTCACCGAGTTAAATCCCTCAGACTCTCATTTGGTATCACAACCGAACTGCAAGTCAGCCTCATAGAGATTTCAGTTCCAAAGATCCAAAATCTTCAGACCAGAAAGAAGCTTGGAGTTATCTCAACTGCAGAGTCAAGCTTCAAGCACTGTAGATACCTACTATAATTTGCTCATATACATGTCGTTTTCTATCAGGCACTGGCTTCACTCTGCATATGGAAATGGCTGATGGGAACAAGTCAACTCTGAAAGCAGAAGAAGTTCAACAGGTTCTACCCAGCAGAAGGAAAACTATAATATAAAGTCAAGCTAGAACTAACAAGCTTTGTTTTCATCACTGTCCACCATGAAAGAATGGTAAAATAAAGCCACTGAGATTTGTTGTGCCACCAACTCTTAAAGTTTGTATAGTTAAAAAAAATCCACATCACAACAGGATTTAATCCTTTCTCCCCTGGGCCACTAATTTATCTAATGTTCTCTGTTTCAAGTAAATTAATGTATGGTGGAGTTTGAGCAGTTATTTTTCTTTTTGACGGAGAAAAATATAATTTAGTCAATTTCTTAATCATAAAATTATGAACTTATCAGATTAGAAAGCTCATTCCATAGCAAAAACCATTTGTCAAGTCAGAAGCAAGAGCCTGATGAAGAATAAATCTTAAAGAGCTTGTATTTGTCACAAAAGACAAAGGCCTATAACTGTGTTATACATTGGCCAAGTCAAAGCTTTGATTGCATTTGATCTGCAGTGGGTAGCTTATGCAAGATTCTGTCTTTGAAAATCTAGTGTTCAGGAAGAAAATGTCTTTAAATGAAAAAAGTCCAAGAAAGATCAGTTGGAAATCCAATTGCATCTATCATTAAGGAGCTTGATGCTCTTTTATAACATCCCCATATAAAAGTAGCACGCAAATGAATCAAGTGTTCATAAAAGACTAAAACTAACTTCATACTCCCATTACCCTTAAATAAATGCAGTAAGTGTCTTTAGCATAACTGAGAGTCAATCAGAAGTGGCATGCACTTCGTATAAAGCCAAAGGTACCTAACAGCTCTAACTACATAGGAGGTAGGAACATACGGTGAAATTTCACCATCTAAACGCATTTCATCAGTTGGCAACCCTTCCCATGGCAGGAGCTTGGAACTAGATGATCTCTGAGGTCCCTTCTAACCCCAAGCCATTCTATGATGGGATATGAGTTTGGAACAGACAGATTTTGTTTCATTTCACCATATGCAGTGATGAAATGGAAAGGAGATGCAGAGATGCCCAAACTGCTTTGAGTGCTGAAAGCAGTACAGCCTTCCACTGAGACATCTGCAGGTACCACCTGCATCTTTCTGACATTATCTCCTACCAGTTCCAGTAACCTGATTAGCTAATTCAACCTAGTTTGGGTATTTTCTGTGTATTATTGCTCTGGATAACAGAAATAGAACTTCAGCAAGAAAAAAAAAAAATTAACAGCAGCACCACATCAGGTTACTATAACTAAAGCCCTCTCATCATGACTTGTAGATACTTAATCCTAATTACAATTGTATACTGCTTTTAGATGATGGTTCCAGTGCATAAATACTACAGAAAGAAAATTTAAAAAAATAAATTAATTCCCAAATTCAAAACTCAGAACTTCCTACTTTCTCACCTAAATAGAAGACTAGAATTTAGTACTATGTTATAAATACACTGAAAGTCACACTTTGACACATCCATATGCTACATGCTTCACTGGATACCCAGCAGATTAAGCATGTGTTTCAGCCAGAGTGTAAAAACGCACTTGACTGAAATACAGTGAAGACACTGCATGTCTCTGTGCATGGACATGATAAATTGGACTTGACAAGTTTTAGTAAAAACTTCCTTCAAGTCCTGTTCAAATAACCAGGACTCAGTTACATAATAAAAGTGTTCTTGTGAACAATATCTTTTTTTGAGGCTATACTGAAGAGGTCTCAAATAAAATCCCCTAATAAACCATGAGCTGTTTCATATGAATGTCGAATGCATAAATAGATTCCTCTACTTTTGCCTACTTTTTACTTTTCAAAGATGCACCTCAATGTCATTTTACTAAATGAAGCCTTTCTGTGTCGGATCTGCTTTGAAAAGCATTAGCCACACAACTACACCTCAGGTAAAATTAGCTCACGCAATCTAAACTCATATTGCATGTGACCTTTTCCCATCTTTCTAGTCTGATTTATTTTTGGGCGCTTTCAGATCATGTCAGGATTTGCAGGCATTAGAGGGTGAAGGATCAGAATAAATGTTGATTACAGAGAAGGAAAGATCCATACCTCTAAAGAGAGCAAATATCAATTTCATAAAGGAAACAAACCTCAAGAAGCTGAAACAGCTAAAGGAAAGCTACAGCACCTACTCCCCATTCCACAGAATTTCTCTGAACTACAAGATGTTCTCAAGGTTTTTGACTGTTTGCTTGCTCAAATTTGCATATGTTGAAAAGAACCATTAATTCCTCCTGAACTCAAGAGAGAAACAGAACAGGGATCTGGTATAACTCAGCATTGCCATACTGAAATTGAGGATTTCTTACTGGAGATTAAGAAATAATGACGACTGCTTAAGACCAGTTGCTTACAAATAAAGGGAAAAAAGTGCAGTTTCACTGAAAAATATTTGCCTAGTGACTTTTTCTTTTTGGAATTCACCATCTTTGACATGTGAGTCAGCATTCAGCTCTTCAGATTCTTCTGACTCAGCTGCCTGGAAGCAGGAACACTTGAAGTTGTATGCAAGTGTTTTGCAGAATGCCACCATAAGAGACTATCGTTCAGCAGTTACAGACAGGAGGATTAAGCATCAACACTATTGGTTCTGTTTCTATCAAACCTTCCCAGTCATACTCCTGTCATACCTCCACTAATGCAGCACTTCAGAAGGGAAGTATAGCAAAGATCTGGATCCGTCTGTTGAGCTTTAGGCAACTCTTTTCATTTCCCTGTACTAATGCGTGCTCATTTCTGGAAAAGCTAATTTTTTTGGCCTATTTAACTTGCATATTAATCTCCACTGAACTATACAAAATGAATTTCAATCTTCATGTAAAAGATGGGAGAATGGTTTTCGATTCACACCCCTCTTGATTTTCATCAATCAACCTTTTCTGCCTAAGTACTATTTAATAAAAAAAAAATCCCCAGATGGCTCCTAAGATTTATCTTGGCATCACTGTGATAGAAAATACTGCCTCAGCTCCCAAACGCAGTTGCTCATGAGACTGACTTTGCAGATACAGATATATCTCTTTTGCAACTTTCCTCTATCTTTGAGGAACACCAAAGGCAAAGCCTCATCCCTTCTGATTTGTGCCCTGGGTTTAGCTATGCTCCTAGCAGAATGGCTCTTCCACAGCTCCCCTCTCAAGCTAAGCAGCCCTGCACACACCTCATCCTGCAATATCCAGCCCACATCAGGCATTACCTCATTATCACTTCAGGTGCAGTACAAACAAATCTCCTATTTCTATCCGTGTCCTATGTGATGATGCTATTATGAAGAAGTGAAGTATTGCAGTGGGGCCTGCTTTGTTCAGTAAGTACTGATGGCTGAAGGAAGCTTTCCCCATGCGCCCTGCACCACCAAGCGTGGCAAAAAGTGACCAAAACAAAGCAGGAAAGTCACTGGTCTATGAAGACACAGATGAATGGGGAAAAACCAAGCACAGAATTCACTACAGCAAGGAATTTGCTTCTAAAATACTGTATTATTAAACAGTAACGATAAAGAAAAAACAATGCAATTTTGGCTTTGGAGACACTCAATGTCAGGCTGGACCAGGCTCTGAGCATCCCGATCAAGCTGGAAATGCCTCTGTATGTTACAGGGGAGCTGGACTCAATGACCTTTTAGGATCCCTTTCAACTCAAATGATTTTATGACCCTGTGATTCTAAGAACTTTTGGCATTGCATTCAGGTTTAAACATCTGCCAACAAAACAAAGCAATGATGGCCAAAGCAATACAGCCGTGCCTACTCTGCAGTAAAGTAATTATGTAAAGATGGTTAATCCTAAACAAAAAGGGAAATAAAAGTTATTTGCATAAAGTGCAAGTGTAACACATTTCTGCATTATGGACTATGCTAAATTACATTCAGTGTTAGTATTCTGTGATAGCTTTCATATTGCCCTATGTGTACTCGATACAACAATCAAATTTTGATCTCAGTTATAATAAAGAAATGCACGTTGCTATGAAAATTTAAGTTACTGTATATTCAAGGCCCTTTCCAAAGCTCAGCGGAGTCCCTGAGTGCATTTGTTCTCAAAGTCCGTAGGGTTCAATCATTACAAATCATTAGCAACACAAACTGGCAGTAGTAATGGTGCCCAGGGGACCTGGGCACTCAGCTTCCATTATGCTTCAATTTCACTTTGTTATCTAAGATACCACTGAACTTTTGAAAATACTGGCATAAACAAGGTCTGGGGTAAGTTACAGTACAACAACAAAAACTGAGTACAGAATAAAGCATCTCACAGTGTTTCTTCTTCAAATATGGGAGAGCTGTATCTGTCTATTAAAATCTGCCAAGCGGTCCCCAAGTTATCCTGGGGTTTTCTCCTATGAAACGTATACATTTCCAGCCTTCTATTTGTGATGTGAAAACAACTTGGATCATTTGCTGTCCCCTCAGTGCCTGCAAAATGCACTGATGAACCACAAGAAAGGTCCCTTTGTTAACATTTTGCTTTAAGTTCACTGCTGAGAATTTCAATTTGTGTAGAATAGACTAAAAACAAAGGTTGAAACAACCAGAGTGAAAAAAATTGCACTGCTGCTATAAATGCTGTATAACAAGTAACTGCTGCACCATATGCCACAAGATTGCTCGCATGTCAAGACATTTTGTGCAGAGGTTATAGATGGAACAGTTCTATTGTTAAAGACAAACCTGCCTTGGGATCCATTGATTTTCATATTAGGACTGGCTGAAGATTCGCAAGGACTATCAAGTACACACAGATGCACACATACACATAAATGCTCCTCCCGAGAGCAACACTGATTGCCAGAAAGGATAATACAGAAGCAGAAATTCTGCCTCCCTGAGCATTAACCACTGTAAAAGAGAAGAGCTAGCAATGTGCCCCAGATGTACTGCAAAAGGAATTCAGAGAATATCCCGTTTTTAGATAAGTACAAATTCATTTTAATATTCAAGACATGCAAACAATCAGAAAAAAATATTATACCAACTGCATTTATCATTTTCTTGACGTAATCTGCCAACTCAATTTTCCAATTTGAGATTTATCCCTAGATTTCACATTGTTATGGAAATACAGCTGTTACGTTAATGGCTCCAAGCTCAAAGAGAGCAGATTTAGGTTGGATATAAGAAAAAAGTCATTTACAGTGAGGGTGATGAGGCACTGGAACAGGTTGCCCAGAGATGTGGTGGATGCTCCATCCCTGAAGACTTTCAAGGTGAGACTGGATCAGAACCTGGGCAGCCTGATGGAGCTGTGGATGCCCAAGTGCACTGCAGGGGAGTTAGATTAGATGACCTTTTAAGTTTCATTCCATCTCTAAGGATTCTATGACTCTATATGTATCTGAGCATGTGCACAATGAACATTCAGAACACAGCTTCTCCCTCCTCACCATCAGTCACTAAAATCTCCTATTCATTCTCGAAGCAAAAAGATCTTAAGGGAAAGACAAAAATCTTAAGGCTCAAAGTCACAATAACTAAATAAATGAAAGAATAGAATAAAACTGTAAAGTAAAATAAAAAACTCTAAAACCAAACACACTCCATAGGTAGCTTACAGAAACAGCTCAAACAAGGATGTATAATGCTTTTTCTTGAAAGCTCTCCTGCTCGTGCTCAAGTGTCCTTCCAACAATTGTCAAAATGTTGTGGACATCCACAACCCTGGAGCCTACACTGAAATAGGGGAAAAGTAACACAGCTTCTTTAACTCATCCTGAACTTGTTCTCAGCTCCGGCAGAAATTTCTGCAGTATTTACCTCCAGCTGAGCTCAGAAAAACGTTTCAAGTTCTTGAACAGTGACTGTGGGACATCCTTTTCACCATGACAGTTCATCAGAGCTGCTCAACCACTGAACACCTTCAAGATGCCAGGAATTACAGAGCCAGGCACAAAGAAGCACCACAAGCTCTTTGTAATTTGGACTACTTTGACTACATTCTTTATATGCAAGTCCTCCTGGCATTACTTTTGCCACAAGCATACAACATCATACTATTAATGCAGTATGTTTTTGCACAAAGCAAATGCATCTCTCATCCATTTTAGTATAGAAAACATTATCACATCTAATCTTTTTTTGTGTGATTTTTTTCTCCTTCTAGATATTTCCTATCTTGTTTCCTACCATGCTACTCCACAGAAGTTGATAAATCTTAGGCTACACAGCACTGTCAAAAATAGAGAAACTGCTTCTCACTTCATCATTACAAAGCTCCTTGTTTCTCAGATTTATCTGTGGTATTAAAGCTCTCTTTGTTTTAATTAGTACTGTTGGATGATTCACAGCATTCCGTGACAATAATAGCTGTTCTGGATGTTTTTTTTCTATTTAATACTTCTTCAGATAATTTGTGTTGGCTGCGCAGTGCTTCTGAAGTCCTATATCCATCAAAAACATTAACCTCCAAAGAAAACTAACTTCACTTCCAAACTGTTTCCTACTACTGAAGAAGTCAAGCTGACCATTCATCATGACTATCAACCTGAGGCTTCAGCTCACAGGTCTTGCAAATTCATCAGAAATAATATTTTTCTGTATGTGTTTCAATCAGAGAATCCCAGTTTACTCTGATTCTGTAAACCAGAGGATCAGGATGATCTGTTCTGACTCTCTAACCTGTGAATATACAGAATAAGAGCTACCAGCCACACACTCACAATTATGTGCAGACAGACCTTTAGTCAGAAGCACAAATATTATTTTATTCTATGAATGTTATCTTCTATTTCAGTCTTAAAAATGAGAAGTCCTCAGTTCAGCTCCTCAATCTGCTCACTGCTCTCTACCTCCCTTCAATTCATCTTGCTTTGCTCAGAAGCGTTTCTATGCAGGTGGCACTTCTGTGCTTTCATGTATGTTTCTCCAAAAGTAATGCCTCTTATTTATTTCCTTAGAAAATAAAGCCAATGCAAAGAGTACAACACTATTTGATAGAGGAAATTTTTGGCTACAAAACTAATTTTCAACACAGTCGCTACCATTAGCTGTGCATTTTTTGCCAGCCATGACCAAGAGCTGCATGCTGTGCTCCTTAAAACCAGCCCCAGCAGAAATGAACCACTGCTGTCACTGCCTCAATGTGCTCAAATGCATTATTTTGTCTCCATAAACGCTCAGCAAGCATCAATGAGTGTCAATGGGTAAAATTTTTTCCACGTGGAAAAATGCAGTGACACACCTTTGCTTCATCTACATTGCCTTGTCAGACACCATTCTGTCAGATTATCCCAGTCACACAGCAACAAAACATAATGGAATACTGGTGAGAAAGTTCAACCTCTACTGCCATGCCACCAGCATCCACTTCTGATGTCACAGGCCAACATAATAAAAATAGGAGGCATTACTTGTGGAACAGCTCTCCATAGCACACATTGTGCCTTGGGGACACAGAAATCCTGCAGGAATCAGAATCTGCCTCCTTTTAACTGAAGCCCAAGTTCAAAACAAAGACTTCCTTGACAGTAGAACTCCACATAAAACACTTTCCAATAGATTTAGTCTGCGCTTTGTATTTTCTGAAGGGTTTGCTTACATACAGGTGATTTTCTTCTGCAATATTATTGTACTAATGTACAAATTGCTGCACAATATCCAAAAATCAGCCTATCTGATCCTCCCATGCATGTAGAATACTTTTTGTTTAATTTCTGCCCGTGATGATTCTATTGGGAGTATGGATGAAACCATTATTACCAGCAGATGACTGCTAATGGTTGAGAAGTGGGAAGAAAATGCATTTAAATACACTGTGCCAGCCCATCTTTCTAGCTAGAAAATATAAGTCTTTTTTTCCCCCTATGTACTCTTGTACACTTCTGAAACAAACTCATGCAGATTTGTACTGAATATAAGGCAGAGAAAACTGCACTTATAATCTGCAGTTTTGAAAATACATGTGGTCAAGAACACAGAAAACATCACTGGGGAATTAGGGAAAGGATGCAGTGGTTCTTTAACTGAAAGTGAATTGACAGCATTTTATTCACAAGGTCGTGGGTTTGTTTCCGACTTCCACTGCCAGCCTGTTTGATGCACCATACACACTTCACTGTCTTCAAACACTTCCTCCCCAGAGATGGATGTGCTCCTGGTCCCTCTCTTACTTTTTCCATTTTCACAGCACGCTGCCCTAGTTGCCACCCCATTTCCTAAGGGAGACAGCTGCCCTCTCCGTGTTCCCCATGCAATCCTCCACCTCACAGTGCAACTGACCAAAAGCTTCGGAAGAGAGGACAATTCATTGCAATGCTAACATCCTGCTGAAATTCATGCCGTTCAGAATAAAATTCCCTACTTGGAATCAGTGACAGAACAAGCCCAGATATGCCAAAATAGTAGGGTCAGCAGCAGCCTTTCAAATTTGGATTGAAATCCACTATCAAACAACGCAGAGAAGGAGCCTTTGAGCCCTGCACAGACCCAAAGCTCAGAGAGTGCATCTACAGTGACTCTTTCCTCCCCCCAGAATGGTCTCGCTGTGGCATTGGCCACTTTTAGACGTTGTCTTAGAAAAGAACCTGCAGCTTTGTAACCTCAACTTGTGTATTCAGCCTCATGTGCCCCAGGAAACTATCACCGAATTCCATTCACCCAGATCAGAGCTCTGAAAGACCATCTCACTAAACAAAAAGAAACAGCATTCCGTTTTCAGTGCTACACTGCAGTAGAGAGATGCAGTAACAGAAGGGATTGCAGAGGAGAAGATTTGAAAGACCCAACAAGGAAATGACAGTGATTAATTTAGGGAAAAGTTGACTGTAGTGAGACATAATAGTCACCTTTAAATATGTGAAAGATCTAAGCAAGGAGGAAGTGAATCTATTCCCCTATATCTGTGGTGGACTGGTGTAAGCAATGGGCTTTAAAGGAAGATCTAAATTAGGTACTGAGGAAAACTTTTAATCACGATGATATCAGCCCTGAAATAGCACCAGAATTAATGCTAGAAAAAAAAAAAAAAACTAGTCTTTCCATCACTGGAGGTTTTCAAAAACACAGAAAATAAGTTTTAGCAATAGCACAGGCACACCACTGCCGCCTCAGGGCAAGCGAGTTGAATGATTTCACATCCCAATAGTTCCATTTGCCATGATTCTGCAATCATGCATTCGGATAGCTTTCCTATAGTTGAATACCAATGGTTAGTCTATTTTGTGAAAGGAGACAGTAAATAGCCTCCCATCCTTTCTTTGAAGTGATGGAGGCATAAATCCAAGGCACACAGAGGAAGTTCTACCAGTATTATCTATTCCACAGCTCAAATGAGGATTTTGTCTAGAAAAGAATTAGGTTCATTCCACAGCCTGGCACTCGTTCTTAAGCACTATTAATAATGTGAACTACGAAAGCCTCCTCTAAATTTTCCCTTATCATAGTACATACCCCATTGACTGTGTAATGATGCTACTACATACACTGACACGTGTGACATTTAAAACAATTACTATCAAATGATAACATTAAAAAGTTGGAGATGCCTCTGTGACACTGTTTTCCATTTTCTAAACGTCGGGCCATAATGGTTCATTAAGTGCTGACATTTGCACATGCATAACACAGGTGACACCTCCTGCTTTGGAACCTGCTGAAGACTGGGGCTTGGCATCAATGCATCTTAAATCTTACGTATATGGATATACATAAAGAATGTGTTTTTTTCCTCCCAGCCCATCACATTTGGCTCAGACCTCTGTTCAAGCAATGATTTCTCCACCATCTTCTAGCAGATGGCTTGCTGCCTGTACACTTGAAAAGCTGTTTATGTTTGCTCTATGGTGTAAGGAATGCTCTGGAAGCAGGAAAGACAAACAAGAGGAATTATTACTACATTATTTAGTGGGGTGCATGGGTAGTATCCACAGGAGTTGAAAACAACAAAAAAAATACCTAACCTACTTCCAGCAACCAAATATTTCCTTGACACAGCAAAACACAGCCCAGAAGTATTCACTGAGAGTATTAAATAAGCATTGAGGGGCGGAAGGGATGTTTGGATTTAGAGGTCTGGAAAATACACAGCTCTCCTGAGACAGTTATCCATACTGCTAATCCTCACAATCTATTTAGGACTTTCTTTTGAATCTTAGTGAGGTTTTTAAGCCTTATCTGATGAGCGTAATGATATTAAGCTGTTTTTCATTACCCATAAAAAATGAAGAAAAAAGGATGAAGCTGCAAGCATCTCAGGCTATTTGGAAGGAATCAATAGTCCAAATCCCTCAGTGCATCCTGCTCATAAAGAAAACATTTTCTTGAAACAAAGGAATTGTTTGGACATGAAAAAACTAGTTTCACAGAAAGCAGCTTCACAAAAAGATATACTTTAAGAGTGTAGAAGAGAAATGTAACCTAGGATTTACATACATCATTAGATGTAGATCTATCACATATGTATGATGCACACGCATGCATTCGTACCATTATAGATCACAATTGTAGAGGCTGGTAGAGACCTCTGGAAATCAAGTCCAGACCCTCCACTAAAGGGCAACAGGTCACACATGCAGGCATCCAGACAGATCTTGAATATCTCCAAAAAAGGAGACTCTACAACCTTCCTGGACAGCCTGTTCCAGTGCTCTGTCACCAGATGGTGAAGAAGTTCTTCCTGGTGTATTAGAGAATGTCCTGTGCTGCAGTTTCTGCCTGTTGTCCCGTGTTCTAACATTACTCGCCACCAGAAAGAACCCATCCCCATCATCTTGACTCCCACACTTTAGGTGTTTATAAATGGTTAAAAAATCTCCTCTCAGTCTTCTCTAGACTCAAGAGCATCAGGTCTCTCAACCTTTCCTTATACAGAAGATGCTCCAGGCACCACATCATCTTTGCAGCCCTCTGCTGGGCTCTTTGTAAGAGATTCCTGTCTGTTTTGAACTAGGGAGCCCGGAACTGGACACAGTAGTCTAAATGCAAGCTCACCAGGGCAGAATAGAGGGGAAGGATCACCTCCCTCGACTTGTTTGCCATGGTTTTCATAATGTAACTCAGGGTCCCAGGGGCCTTCTCAGCCCCCAGGGCACACTACTGGCTCATGGTCAACCTGCTGTCCACCAGAACCACCCAGGTCCTTCTCAGTAGAGCTCCACTGCAGCAGGTCCATACTTGCATAGATGCACCTGAGGAGGAATGACAGCATACAAGACTCTACACTTGCTGCTGTTGAACCTCATCAGGTTCCTTTCTGCCCAACTGAGTAAGTCTCAGTGAATGGAAGCACAGCCTTCTGCAAATCCTCTGAGCTTTGTACCATCAGCAATGTTGCTGAGGGTGAATTCTATCCCTCCATCCAGCTCACTGAAGACGATGTTGAACAAGATCAGATCCAGCACCAACCCCTTGGGGAACACCACTAGTTACAGCCTCCAACCAGACTCTACACCACCAATCACAGCCCTGAACTCTATCAGCCACCATTTCTCAATCCACCTCACTGTCCATTCATCCATCCCATACTCTGAAAGCTTCATTACAAGGATGTTGTGGGAGACAGCGTCAGACACCTTGCTGAAGTCAAGGTACACAAGCACTGCTCTCCTCACATCTACTCAGCTGGTGATGCTATTAAAGAAGGCTAACAGGTTGGCAACACAGAAGAACCAAATGCATGAGGCTGGATGAAGATTACAGATACAGTCAAACCAGAGCTGAAGGAAAGTGACCGAGTTACAGCAGAAGGGAATGCAGTAAGTTAGAGGCATCACAGCAACAAGTCAGAAACAGAAATCTGCACCTAGAGGCATCAAAACATTAATTTCTAATCTTTCCATTCATTTTGCTCCACTTTTTACTAGACAGACACACAATCCTACAAGAGAAAGTTTCACAGCAAAGTGTTTGCAATTAAGATAAAGAAGCAGAGCTAAGCACAAAGTTCCCAGCAGAAATATATATGTTTTTTAAATCTAAAAATATTGATTTGTTGGAGCAGCAGCTTTACACAGCAATGCATCCATTTCAGGAAATAATCACAAAACTATTCGTATCTGACACATTCTGACGGTCAGAATGTGAGAGAGAATGGTTCTAACAAGAATAATGTATTTTCTAGGCACTTGCCTTGGCTATAAAATCTTTAAAAAGGCTCCAGACTGTGCTCAACGAGTTACTCTGTGCATTGACTAATTTCAGGCTTCAAGTTCTAGCTTGGTTTGATTCACAGCTGGGCTTAGGTATTCCAGGCAGCTGCTGAGCAAATTCTTGTGAGAGCGTTAGCTTTCCTGAAATAGGTGTTTCTCTTTTTCTGTGTAGCATTGGGGAAGAAAAAAAAAAGAAAAAAGAAAGAAACACATTCAGTACAATGAAGAAACTGAAATTTCCCAACAGTTTTATCAAAGAAAGCAAGCAGTTGTTTCTCAACAGTAATTAGAGGTGTTGACTTCATTCTCACTTGGTCCATGCATTGGACCATGGACTTGAACTGGGTGTTCATCTGGTTTGTACGGAGAATGGGTGGAGATAGAGGCAGAAATTTAAGCATCACAAATCTTCATGATTTGTAACTGAATCGCTCTTCTATCACTTCAGAACTATTTGATCTCCATTCTTTGAAACAGTGTATTTTGCACTGACTGATTAATATCATTCCTTTAATAAAGAATTTGTACATATTAACTTAGGATATTCAAATCTAAACCATCTTAAAATAGAAAGGCTTAATCCTCCCATGGTGTAAATAAGGATAATTCCTTTGAAGTCAATGAAGCTAAGACAATTTATACCGACTAAGGATCAATCCTGCATACCTCTAAGGCTTAATTAACTGTGTACCTTTTCTAACACATAATGCTCTCAGGTGAATTAATATTTAAGCTGTTATCACCTGTGAGATGTGAAGCATGTATTACTCAGAGCTGCATGAACAGGATATTATTCTATTTATATTCTGGTGACAGCCTCCCTGGTATTCAGCGAGCTTTCCTTCCCAGGAATAGCAACAGTTATGTTACTTATGCATTCAGTTCATTAAATAATAATTAAAATACCGCCCCCCCCCTCCCAAAAAAAACAAAAACAAAAACAACAGAACTGAGCTTCAAGCCTGTCCATAGGTAGTCCTTAGAACTGCTTCTATCTTGTGAAAATCTAATTCTCACACCTACAAAAAACACAGCACCAACTACCAGCATCCTCCATCAAACTGGCGGTGCTCATCAACACAGGAACTTAGAAGTAAACACCAGCCTGCAAAGTACTCAAAAATGAGAAAGTCTTCATTAAAAAAAAAAGCTTCACTAATAGAAACAAAGACGAATTTAGCAGTTTAGGGAACAAAACCACCACCACCTGTAATTGCACTTTTTATCCAATATCCAGTATTTATTTGGGGCCACAAGAGGGAGAACAGTTTTCAGCACAGTTCACTGGAAAGTTGATCAAGCTGGGTATTCAGAACCTCCCCATTCTCAACAGTATCACCACTTTCTTGTTACAGCCGTGGAAGTAACTCCAGAACATCTGTACTATTTTTAAAGGTTTTTAATCTTTATTGCTTTCTATCTTTGGTTTATTCTTCCTAGTGAAATAAAAAAGCACCATGTTGTTCTAAGGCTGCATATTAAATTTTCATATGCAGCTACTGGAGACAGATTTATAAACTAATTAAGTGTAACAATCTCATAAGCACTGCTTATGTCTGAAGAGTCTCGTATCAACCAGCTGAGTTATTCCAATGGATAAAAAAATGTATTCAGTAGGAACATGTTTCAGAATTAGGCCAAAATTATTTTCTGTCTAACACAGAGCAACCCATGTGTAAACAGCTCGTGCAAACACCTCCCTCAGCTATTAAATTATTTGATTTTTGAATAAAGGATGCTCGGAATCATTGTTATACTTTTATTAGTTTCCTTTGTTACTGTACACACACACACACCAGTTTTTCCACTATTTCTAATTCAACTAGAACTATGTTGCACAAGATGACAGGAATTGCTATCTTTCCCTCTGCTACACCTTCCTTAAGTCTAATCCACTGTTCCTTTCTTCACACTTACAATCCAGTCTTTCTGGTTATCTTTCTTGGGTAATGCTTTAATGCTTACATACTGCACAATAAAAATCTTATGGAGGCACTCAAAATAATTAACATGTGAATAATGAGCAATATTCTGCATTCAACTTTACTAGAACAAAGCCACAAAAGCAAACAAAGTTAGGAGAATTTAGTACTTTGCTAGATTGGTAGCAAGTTTCGTAAAAGGAGCAGATAAAGCTACCTTTATTCCTGTCTATATTTTTATTTTCAATGCAGGAACACACTGCAATCATTTTGTTTTATGTTAGGCCGTACGTCTAGCATGTATTTTCTGCACTCTTATTCATTTCAACCTGCTTAATTCTTACAAAAACTCCATAGCAACAAATATTTAAGTGCCTATTTCTTCCATCACAATTTTATTATAAGCAGGTAGTGAAGCAAAAACCATCAACCACCATTAAATGATGAGGAAAAATCTCAGGCTGAAGCTCTTCTTCCCCATTGTTCTTTTACCATAACAGAGACTACAAAAAAAAAAAAATCTTATGTTTTCTTGTAATAAATTTTGGTTCTTTTTATCTGTTCATAGTCAATTTTCAAAAGGGATCAAATGCCTTCTCAGAAGAACTGAATGTTATTGGTATAGTGGCTCCTGTACTCAAGAGACTTTCAAAACTGTTTAGAAGTGGTCTCATCTTCCTAAAGCTGCAGTGGCAGTACCAGTACATAATCTATAGGGCTAAGAACTACAACTGGCCTTGGGATTCCCCCTGGTGGGGTCAGAAGAGTAATTAAGGAATTGGTTCTAAATTAATTCTGTTGCTGAAATTCCATTTTACTCCAAGCACATCATTAGTATTAAGCACACGCACAACAATATAGTACCTCGTCCTTCAACATGATTTCAGCCAACTCCATAGAAACATCCACCCAAAGGCTCTTGAATTTCCTGGGTCTAAAGGACAAAAGATGAGTAGGAAAGAAAACCTCGAACCACCACTTGTTCAACTACACAGAGCACAAGGTCTTCAATACACAAGGAGCCTAGAAAAGAACAACCACTTACCATGGCACATGGTCATGCTCTTTCCTTGTCAGCAGACCAAGATATTACTTCTGTCTGGCTCCATCACCAAGCTTAAGCAAACAAGATGTTATCTTCAGGTTTGCCTATAACAGTAAGGATGTACAACATGGACAGTGCCTTCAGGCTTCTAGTGATTAGATCAAAGCTCCTTCTCTCACATAAAAAAACTCTTGTAAATATAAAGGCACAAACGTACAAGCTCTTTCATAAATACAGTGTGCACCTGTAATTTCTCTTCAATCTGAACAACTGATTCCTCCCCCCACCACCCATTATAAAATAACAAAAATCACTAAATGCTTCTAAAACCAAACTGGGCTGTAATAATCCAGTTATCAGCCGTCTAATACAGAGTTTCACTGTTAATAAAACTCAAATTATGATCACAGCAGGCAGTCTTGAGTAACAACTGGAACCAGATTGCACGCAGGGACCTTCAGTGTATGTGAATCTTAAAATCACAGAGGAATAAATCCATTTATGACTGCTGACAAAGGTAAAGATTTAGCTAAGCAACTATTTGACTTGGAGACACTTTCCTAAGACTGCTTTGCTTGACGTATATAAAAAAGTCTTGGGGCTCAGCCTGACCAATGATTGATGCTCTTCTATTACTGTTCCAGAATCAGTAATGTATAACCTATTGTTTAGGTAATAACTTATGTTTTCTTACTTTATAAACCTTTACAATGTGGAGTTTGATGTATGAAGAGTTTTCTGCCCATCTACACAAAATACAAGTAATCCATTTTCATTAAAGAAGACTCGCGTAAATCATTTCAGAAGAGATTCTGACATCTTTATTCTTTTAATAAACATATAACTCTGTAACTCCTACCACGGCAGTAAGTGGGACACCTGGAGACATCCAAGGGATTCTCAGGGAACCGTAACATATGCTAAGACCTGCCTCACCTTTTCTTTCTCCAAAATTAGATTCAAGGCTGACTTAAGCTCCAAATTACATGACTCCAGGGGCCTCTGTAAAGCTCAGACTCTGCCTATACTTGTCTACCCCAGAGAATCACAGAACAGTTTGGGTTGGATGGGATATTTAAGATTATCTATTTCCAACCTCTCTACTGTAGGTAGGAACACCCTACACTAAACCAGGTTGCTCAAAGCAACACCACGATTTCAGTAATCAGTCCAGCTTCTTACCAGCTTCTTCAGATAAACTGTTTACAACACAGACAGAACAGGGACAAAAGTGGTTCCAGTTCTGCTCTCCTATCAGAATGGAACAGATTGATCAACTCTGCTGTATTTATAGAGATTTTCTAGATTTATATTGGCAGAATGGAACAGAATTCATCCCAATGTATTGCAGGTACAAACAAATGTGATCATGATGTAACATCTGTGATCTTTCCCAACATCCTCACTTTATTATTTAAAGCTAATATGGTAGAGAAATACATGATCATATTTAATTGCCAGGCACTTGCTTATTGTAAAACCTTTTCTGACAATAATTTCATATTCCTTGAGGTGACACATTCCTCTTAGCGGAGCTTCTAAGCACAGATTCATTCTTACGCTCTCTCTTTCTGCTCTGCTGACCTCCATCAAGGTCTTCAGCCATTGCTGGACAGAATAATAGAAATCTGGCTACAGTTCAAACATTTTGCAAAATAGGCCTTCTGATTTTTGAGAGGAGATGGGCTATGAAGAGGCATCTGCTTTCGCTGTTCTCAGTTCTCTCAAGAAACACAGGGATTAGACAGCAGATGGAGGACCAAGTTTATTTTGAACTTCAGAAAGCCATTTGGAGTGACACTGAAGTATTGTAATGCCAAGTAATTTATGCATTTCTAAACCATGATTTAATCTTGCTGATAGATAACATAGGTCATGTGAATTTTTAAGTACTCTTGTTAAGAAAGGGTCTTTTTTAGCTGTTTCTGTTGAGGGTGAGATTGTGTGTTGTGGAAAGAAGTTCTGAGTTCCATTTTTCTCCCATGGGTTTCTCTCCTAATCAACACGAAAAATATTTTATATCTGAAGACACGGGAAATTGCTCACTGAGCACTCACTCACTCCTTACAGTAGAGGGGAAAAAATCACTTTTCCCCTCTGCTAATCCTGTTTGAAAAAAAATCTTTTAATATTTCTATCTTTTTGACAGCAGACTGAATCCATTAACAAAGATTGAGAACACGGCTGAGAAATCCCAGATTTGCTCATCTGTGCGTTTTTCCTCCTGTTTGCCCACTGTCCATTTCTATTACTAATTTAATCAACTTCTAGCACATGTGCAGTATTCATCATAAGCTCGTTTACTTTAAGCTAATGACTCTAAAGAAACCATAAAATCATGGCATTACATTGATCAGAAATAAAGGTTATTTGAGCCAAAATAGTTACAAACTGATTTAAATACTAATAAGGCTGACAGTTACTCAGCAGCAGAATGAGAGCAGAAAATAGCAGTGGCTTTGCTGTATTTTGACTGCAACCACTACAAGAGAAAAATCTTTACTATCATTTGACTACCAACACCTCTCAGAAAGGGATGAAAATGAGAACTCCACATGTCCATTCAAGCTTCCAACTTGCTCCTTGTACAAATAGAGTCTCGTGCTCTGGAAATGATGTGTAATTGGATGTGAATTAAACAAGATCTTTTGGGCAGATTAAAAAGAAAAAAAATCAAGACCTGTAATTTTTAACTTGTTTCACTCTAATTTTCCTGCTTCAGTGAATTCTCAAGGCTATCACTTCACCGATGCTAATGGGAAAGCACCGTGGGTATGCAATGAGTGGCTGGAGGATCTATTATCCTCCTTACAAAATGGAAGAACAGAAGAATATTAGCCTCATATCAAATAGAAGAGATCACATTTAGCCTCACAACGGACTTAAAACTTTGGCACAAAACTACTAAATACTTCCCAAATCTTTTTGTGGAAAAAACTTCTCATGGCTGGAATAAAAAAAACAACAACTCAGAATAGGAAAAAAAATGAGGGAGGGAAAAAAAACAAACAAGAAAATAAAACAATAAAAACACAAAACACCTTTTTTCTCCTTAACCTTCTCCCCTCCCCCCCAGTACACTCTCTTTTCATTTTATACCTCCTTCGCTAAAGAGCTACGCGTGCATATTCATCTTACCAAAAAACAAAGTTTGCTGCATTCACTGGAAATTCTGTAAGTAAGCCTTAAGTTTATACACATTTTCTTCCCTCTCAAACTGCGTTTTAGGGGATAACTTGCTAACAAAGAAAAATTAACCTCAACTGCAGCTATTTCAGCTTCCATCAGGTGAGAACAAAAAACAAGCCCCAAAAGACAATCAAAAAGCAAAGAGTTGTCAGGATGACTTTTCCCAAAGGTTAAAAAAAAAAGCTGACAGTTTCTACCGTCCATCCACTTCAATAGAAATGACTTAGAAATTTACATTACACACAGATGGCTTAGCTTGACCAGAACACCTCCATCTCAGTGCCTAAACATGGGAACCACGTGGCAGCAACTCAGATACCCATTGGTGCTGCTCAACAAGAATGGGATTATGAGTTATCTTCAAAGGAAGAGATGTCTGCTATTAATATTGTATGTATATATGTATGAATGTATATATGTATGTAAACATACAAAGAGAAGCAGCTTTATCAATACACATTGGGTTACATTACATAAAAAGCTGAACTGGAAGCTCATCAAAACTTAATCTGTCATATGCAGCATGCAGTTTATTTAGGAAGAAAATAGGATTTTGGCTGACACGACTGTAGCAGGCAACGCAGACAACATTTAATTATTAAATTTATTCTATCTACATTTATAATTAGATAGAATATTTTTAACAAGTAGTACCATTCTTTCCATCTTCCTCCTGACCTTTCTGCTTGGATTTTCTGAAGTATTTACTCTTCTGCTCACCTTTGCACTGTCCTTTTAACACTGCTATTAAATATTTTTATTGCAGTGGAGCCCATATCACTCGGTCATGGAAAGCACTGTGAAATCACATAAAATGGCAGATTTCGCAAAGCAGAGCCATTAATTGAAGCAATGATAACATGATAATATAAGAGAAAAAGTACAAGTGAAGTGAGCCAGTATTTTCACCTCAAAGCTAACTGCAGTAAAGCCACAAAAAGACTTTAGACCTTTACACACAGCAGCCTCTTTTTAAGCCCTGACGTACCTTGACCAGTGCTGCACAAAATTTCTCATCTTTCTAGTTGTACAGTTGCAGCTTTAAATCACACGAGCAGCGGACGATTTGTCAGCCAGCTTAACTAACAATCTATCAGGACTTCTTTTCCACAGAAAACCTCTGAGATGATCAAAATGCAGGACTGACAGAGCACAGTGTCTGCCAATCAGCATATGCAATACTCTGAGGAAAATATAAACGTATTTAAATATATATTAACATTAAATATTACATTTAAATACATACTGCTGCTGACTGTGGGTGAAGTAACCAGGTTACTAGTTAATAGTAAAGCATATAATCTTACCTGAAACAAAAGCAGTAAGATATGAATGCATAAAAAAAATAAAGCAGAATAGTCAGCAAAATACATCACGACAAAACTACTGAAGTTAGCTATAACGTACTTAGAAGAAAGTTAAGTTCAAGGGTTTCATACATGCCCTGTGGCCATCATGAGGTAGGTAATTAAAGACATCTCCAAGAACAGAATAAGATAACTCCATGCATTAAATAAAATAGCTTTCGAGATTTGTAATCTTGCTCCTCTATTTTATTTCATTTAAGTTTCTCCCTGTCCCGAGGAATTCATGATCTTCTACCTTAGTGCTGATAAATCTTCACAGGAGTAGAAATGAGTAGAAATGGCTTATGGGAACTGTAATTTCAGTAAGATTTGCTCTTATTCCAGACAGAATAAGAGCAAACAAAAAGCAATGGCAGACATTCAACTGTCCTTAAAGCATTTCTCCACCGCATTACAATATTCTCATCTTCCAGGTCCTTTTTTTCCTGTCCTTCCCATTCACACACGGGGGTTGGACTCAGACTCTGGAGGTCTCTTCCAACCCCTGCAATTCTGTGATTCTGCAATTCTGTGACCTTCTAAGTACACATCCAAAATTCAAATGAATCTAAAAAACAAATTCCCTACTGCTTTCCATCTTTTCAATCTCACTGTCCCCATTCAACTTCACTTAATTCATCTTGCCCAGGTATTTTACTTATACTTCCCTTAGATTCATTTGAATAGTAATACAAAAAGGAACAGCCTGCAGTCCAGAAGCTCACTTAAGTAATTCTTATTACCAAGGTCTATCAACATACTAGACTCAGCCCAACACTTGGTTGCTAGCAGCAATGACACAGAGGTCGGCCAATGGAAAAGGCACAACTCATATCTCTGCTTGTATTGAAAAGGGTATGGAACCAAAGAATTTTACCAGGAATACACCGAGTACTGTTTGTACAGCTCTTCTTCAGTTTGGAAAGTCTTTCAAGTGAAACAGGAAAAACAAGATCCCTTCCTGTCCAAAATGATGATGTTACTTAAAAAGACCTCGTGACGCTTTCCATAAAAATTGCATCTTGGTTTGGCTTGCTTAATGTTTATGTTTATGCACGTTTAATGTTTATGGCCCAACATGGAAAGCATCTGCCACATAAGAAACAAGCATATTCCACCAACAAGTCAAGCCTTCAGAAACGAGATACTGAAATACTGTCCTGATAAGCTATTTCCTTGTAATCATTTTTTAGGGATCACCTATCCTACCTACTACATCTCCCAAAATTTCTTTCCCATGCCTAACTCACAGAGAGACCTTCAGCTATCTCCATTTGCTGCTAATTTGTCCGTACCCCATTTGTATGTGGGAAGAGCCCTGTGCTCCTAGCTGATGAGCAGAACATCACATAAAACAAATAGATTCTGTAATTATAGAAAAACTAAGTACCAAAGTAATCGTTAAAAACTGCATTCACCTTCAGCAGGTAGTTTATCTTCTAATCAGGTGACATGATAGTACTGAGACATTAACATAAAGCATCTGTTGCCATAATCAGAAACTTATCTAATGCTTCTGAAGAAACCTATTGTAGGAATTGTTAAAAACTAATTGTTTGATTTTGGAGAGAAGTTATATCAAAGTCCTAGAGAGAACCACAGTCTAAACTTTGTTCTTATAGTTTAAGAAGAACAAACTTGCACTCAATATCCATGTTTAGGAAAGGAAAACATGAATCGTGCTTAGTAAAGGAACAACAATGCAGTTCGAGAGGTGGTGAAACCTCTCCAGGCTCAGTTTGCTTTGAGTGCTCACTAAATTGAAACCCACATCAGAATGAAATCAGAACATCAAGATCAGGGTTCTCAGGTATTTTTGCAGTAACGGCTCTATTGACAAGTTTGTTGTTGTTTTTTAAATACTATTTGTTCCATACCATGCAAATGCTTGAACTGGATGTTGGGTGGTGAACAAACAGCAGCAGCACTTCTTGCTCTGGAGGCTGGCATACTCCAACAGTCTTACAGCTAACAGCACCCAATGACAAGTGGGGGCTGCTCTACTAACATGCAGAAGTTGACAGCATCATGTGCCAGTTTTAGCAACAGCTCTCTAACATCAAGCATTACCAGGAGATGCAACAAAGGAAAGTCCTTGAATCCAGCCTATCTTCTTGATTGCAGTCAAGCTGTCCTGACATAAGACAGCCCAAAACATATAAAAATCTATACTGTTAGTAAATAAGGTAATGATAAATGAAGGTAAACTCACTGCTTGTCAGCATTAACACTGCACAGCTAGAAGAACAGCTGGATTTAGAGATTTGGTCCTTGCATACATTCCCAGCAATTAGAACCCACCAGTTAACTGTCTGGAGCAAAGCCCAAGTGACGGCTGCTTCTTATGCTAAGGCCTGACATTTGGGTGTATTTATTTCATTTCAAGGTTATATTCTGTTTATATCTTTTTTTATTAGTCCTGCAGCACAACATCATAATTGGACATTTTTATGATCGCACTGATTCTTACGGTTATTTTTATGGCAACAATTGGTGGGTACCTACTTTTCCTCCCCCGCCTTGTGCCATCTTATTAAGCCAAGGCTGTTTTTAAAAGTCAGATGAGAATGGAACAGAAGTGCTGTTTTCTAAGCAGCCACTTTCAGGGAGCTTTCAACACAGTCTTTATTTCTAACCTACCAAGCATTCCACAGTAGTTACTCCATGTCAACTATGTTCTGAAACAGCACTGATGCTGATGGAAGTCAACATTTCTCAACCTGCTTTGCAGTACTACACAGAACAAGATGACATTACAGTCCTGTATGAAATTACTATATTGCAGACAGAGAATATACCAAGCAAACCTTGGCATTGCCTCTTTTAAGAGCATATTACATTAAGCTTGAAGTAATGGACTGAATCCCCATCCCCAGGTAGGGGTCACTGGCCCTGGAGGTGTTCGAGGAACATTTAGATGTTGTGTGGAACATGGTTTAGTGAGAACTATTGTTGACAGACTGATGGTTGCACTAGATGGTCCTGAAGGTCTCTTCCAACCTTGGCAATTCTATGAATCCCAGAGAAATGCCTTGGTTTTGGAGCAAGCCTCAGACTTTCAGGCTAAGTATTTTATCACACTGTGGTACTGAGGATCCAGAGGAATAATTTACAGGATAGCAGAGGCACACAGCACATCATATTCAGCACCTACAGAGCTCAAAAATACACTGTTAAATAACAGATTCAAGCTGCAATTCAGCACCTGCTGTGCGAGCTTCACAGAATAGAACACAGAAGGAGAACCCAGAACTGCACTATATGCAGTTCCAGAACTGACCAAGCAGCAGAAATATCTTAGTAAATCAGTTAAGTACTCATCCATACTCAAACCATGGAATTATAACATCTCCCTCCACCACGTGCACACAAAAAGCACAGGGGGCAAAGCAGAACACTTCCCCTGCATGGTGCCAATCTCCCCATTGGCAGCACACACCTTCCCCGCTTGTCCCACCTCAGATGCACAGGTCAGGGCAGTGCTAAGAAAAAAAAAAAAGGCTTATCTATTAAATGAGGGTACTGGAAGTTCACTTCAAAATTTACAGTTCCAGTTTCAGAGCATTAGGAACGATCTTCCCTCCCTCATCAACAAATGGGTTTGATGGAAAGTCTCCAGGAAGGTTTACCTTCTAGTGCTGATAAACTAAAGAAGCTCAAAGAACGAAGCCACAAGCGAAAAGTGTGACACCACCTGAAAGCACTTGCACCCAACACATTAATATGATGCAAATATCTCGTTAACTTCTGTAACTCCAAATAAATAAGAGCTATCTTTTCGTCCCCAGAGGTGTTAACACTACAGCATGCTTGAAGGTGAAAAATACCAAATAAAGCTCAAAAAGAAACAACCATTTCAATATATATAATACCTTGTACATACATTTTGACAGGGGAGACCAGAACACTGCTTTATTTTTTTTATTCCCCACTAGTTTTTTTTTAAGGCATTTAAAAAAAAACATTTCCACCCACAGAGAATATCAAACAGTTCTGTAAATTACATATTAAAAAGAAATCAAACTTGGCTACAAGTGATGCGCAAAGCTGCAGCTTAAGGAAAAAACATTGAGCAATCTGTTTTGTTTTTTTTTCCTGCCACACACAAAATAACAGGCTTTATTTGTTTTAAAGTTCAGCTTTCATTTTGTTTGTAAAGTATTTGATGATCGTGCCTTGAAAAAATGTCAGGGGAAAAAAATAACACAGCCTTTAATTGGAGAAGGATCCTCCTGTGGCCCTCAAAGAACTTATGTTGTTTTATTTAAATCTTCAGTATTATTTATTAAGTCTTACTACTTACAAGGTAGATAACTGAAGCATATAAAGACTGTTCCAAAAGTAATGCCGCTTCTTTTATGCTGTTGTCCCCCAGTGCCAGGTGTGGATGTTGTTGATATGGCAGTAGAGGTTGAACTCTCCCATCAATATCCCCTTACATCTTATTACTGCATAACATGGCAGAAGAGGGGCAGCCTGACAGAAGGATGTCTGACATGGAAGCGTGCATGAAGTGAAGGCCTTGAATAAAAGAAAAGAGAACAAACCAACTGATGTACCTTGGTACTAGTGATTACACTGAAAAATAATGTTTCTCAAAAACAGTAATAGGGAACTTGCTCAAGCAAATACTCTTGCCATACCCTTTGTATCAGTTGTAGTTTTCACAGAAGTAAATAGAAGGCATTACTTTTGCTGCCATCTACATATAGGAGCCCAAAGACAATTCATCTTCACTCAGTACAGCCCAGACAAGCAAGAAGGATGAACAACTCTGGTCCACACTATTCATTCGCTCACTCTGTATTTCACTCCAAGACTTTGGTTTCTTCTAAGATGAAACCTGGGCTCAAGTGATGGCACACTGCACTCCAGCACAACAGTGCACGTGCCCAGGGTGGAACATTCTCCAGGGAACAGCAGCCACCAGCCCAGCTGGGCCTCACTTAGCTCTAGAATTAGCCTTTTTCTTATCCACAGCTGACCACAGGTAAGTTACTTCAATTCTGCTGCTGACTATAAAACCATGATGCGTGAGCGATCTTGAGAACACATCTAAGTTTTGCAGCTGGCAAAAACTATGCAAGAAACATAAGGTTAGCATAACTTGGGTGAGCTCTTTACACACTCCCAGGTAAGCTACGTGAAGAGAGGAGGAAAGAATTCAGACAGAGAAGTGGCTGCTTTCAACCAGGAAGGCTGAAAGAGACAAAGGTTGTCTTTGAATAACACACATTCACATGGAATACTTCTGCTAAGTCATCATTTCTACTCGGGGAAACTAGGAAAATACTTGGGTTTATATGTAAAGGGATGGTCCATGTTTAATGGAATACACTTTCCTGTTCACACTTCAGACAACATTGCTTTGAAAGCCATGAGAAAAGAGAGCTAATGCTTTCTAATAGCACATAAAGATTACATCACCAAGATTGACAGAACCATTGGCTTTATGTCACAGAACACAACTGCCTTTTTTCTTCTGTATGATGGTCTGTGCCACAGAAATCCCTTGAAATCAAGAAAGAAAAACATCCAGGGAAATCATGCTTCTAAAGGGAAGCTGAAGAATTGAACGTTTTGTTTTTAAATTAAAACAAGCTTAAATTAAAACAAGACTAAAAACACTATTACACCCACAAAGTGATTTAGAGTACTTAATTGACTGAAATTCTCCACAACATGGACAGTGATAGTGGGTACACTTCTCCCCTCGGGGAAATCTAACTGAACAACAAAGCCCAACTGGATGGACGCAACGATTGCATTCAGGTTTGAGATGATGGATGAATGGCAAACTTTGTGATCAGAAAACTTGAATATAAAAACAAACCTGTTTCCCTTCTGAGCATTTTCCTTCCTACCACATCATGAAGAACATGAACACAGAAAGAATCCCAGTTGCAGAGAGCTGGTGCGTATCCTGAAGATGCGTACAGTCATCAACAGGACCATGAAAGGCCCGGTACGCTTAGCAGCATTTTGGAAGTTTGGGTCTTAAGTCTGGAAGAACAACATCTTGAACTTAACGATTATTTCTGTTACCTTTTGCATGAAGAATTACCTCTTTTTTACTGATCACTCTTACACACTTGTTTCACGCCCCTGAGAGTTGTACCAGAGAGCAGATTCTAATGGCACGTGGTTGGCGAGGCTTTCAACAGAACCTCTGAGCGAACAACCTGATCCTTCTCCTTTGAACAGAGGGAAAAAGGTCCCTACATGAGAGAGGCTAAGAACACAGAGTCTTTAGGCATTCTTTGTAGAAAGCATGAAGTAGGATAGAGGAAAAAAGTCTCTATTAGTATTGTTGATCCACATTTTGATGAAAGCTTAAAATGTAAATGAAAAGAGAGAGAATAAGGATGAAGCATCTTTAAACTTGCAGCAAATCATTTTATATTGATAGAATCCTGGGCTTAAATCCAAGCACAGCTATTGCCTTAATGCAGACTGATTTCAGGAGACTTAAAAATAGCCAAGATACTATGGTGATTGGCAGGCATTGTAGAGACAACTGCCAAAGTCAAATTGATTTTTTTCCTTTCCCTTTTGAAGGACTCCAGATAATTTAAGCAAGACTACAAATTAAAGCACACAGACACACGACTTCTGGATGGTTTAAAAAACCAGTCCCCCAAGAGGGGAGCTGTTTCCCCACCTTCACCTTCCAAAAGCACAGGGAATCCATGTACAGACTGACCCGTGACACTGGCCAGTATCCAAATGAGCTGCTTGCTGCAATTTCGCACTATACGTGATCATGCCCAATTCAGCTGCTGTACTTACAGTTCAGACACGTATGAACTCTAGGGCTTCAACAAATGGTAATTCCTAGTATTATGCACTATTAACAGATGGGATCATCTCACAATTTCACTAGGCAGAAAACTCAATTACACTCTGTATCTACTTAAGGGAGAGCTGCAACAGGAGGTCACACAGGCTACACAAATAGGCAGAGGTCATGAGTAGAATGCACTAGAAAACTCCAACAGTAGCTAAGCTAGACAAGGTCCCAAGGGTAACAGAAGGCATGAATTTGGTCATGTTGTTTTTTCCTTCCCCTATATCAAAACCTTCAGTTCGTACTAAAATGTCAGGCAGGCAAAGGTAGAAAGGACTCAGGGGAGGGGAAAAGGGGTTTGAAGCATTTTCTAATCCACTGAGAACACTGCCTGCTTACAGCATTCACACCTGTCTAAGGCTCTTGAGATATTACTTCCAACAGCACTATAAATGAATTCAAGCACGCATTACAGGTCTGATTAATTTTCAGCTAGTGACATTTTTAAAATAAAATACATGTCAAGTAGTCGCCCCATCTCACAGAATACGATACGCCTCCAAGCGCTGGTACTTCCCCTATGCAAGGGGTGTGCTGAAAGCCTCTGATTGTTGCTGCCTGTTGATATTCCAGAGAGGTTTTCAGTAAGTGATATTGGACACTTGCTCCAGCAGGGAAGGCAACAGAAAGGAATACCAACCCATTCAGTTTACAAGTACCTACAGAGTATTACTTGCCATACAGCTTTTGCACGTGATACTCTTGGCGTTCAGTTTCATGCTACAGAGAAGCTACACATAATAGCTCTGTACAAAGCAGAAGAGCCCTACAATCACCTTTCTGCACATAAAACCCACACTGATATGGGTGGATAATTGCAAACGCTAACGTTAGCCCTGTTAAGCTCATCTCAGTTTCCCTTTGCAATCAGAGTGCTCAATGCAGTTTATTGCATCCTCGCTGCCTATGGAGGGAGCCAAGGAAGATCAGTCTCACAGCCATTTGAAGTACTGTTCACTAGTATCAGAAAGGACAAGATTATTGCCTTTGTATCATAGCACCACCCTCTTTCTACACCCAAATTGCTCCCTGTAAAGGGAGCTGAGATGCCCCTCAATGAGATACTTGCCAAGTCTACTAACCAAGGGTGAATTCATTCACCTGACAAATTCAGTAAACGTGATGACTGAACAGCAGTTTGTACACATTCCTGTGTTCCCAGAAGTACAAAAAGCCTAATGTGAAAAAAGTTCCAAAAAAATAAAAGCTTACTAGACAGAATAAAAGTTATTCCAAGATTATGGATAGAAAAAAATCCCAAGACATTTTTTCTCTGAAGCACACTATAACTTGTGACGCAATGAACAGATGATCATAGAATCATTAAGGTTGGAAAAAGATGTCTAAAAATCACCAAATCTAGCACCAGCCCATCCCCACCATGCACACTGACCATGTCCCTCAGTGCCACATCTCCATGGTTCTTGAACACCTCCAAGGATGGTGACCCCACCACTTTCTTGGGCAGCCTTTGCAATGCATCATGACTGAGAAAAATATTTTTGCCAATATCTAAACTCCCCGGATGCAATTTAAGTCCATTAGCTTTTATCCCACTGCTTTTACCTGGGTGCAGAGGCTGACCCCCATCTCCCCTCAACTTCATTTCAGGGCACTACAGAGTGTCTTCGCTACGTATTTAGTACAAACAACTAAATACACTAGTGTGCTCAGAACAACAAACAATCACTAAGTACTGCTTATCTTCATCCATCTGAGCAGATAGGGACAAAGTGACACAGGTTTGGGATGGTAATTACTCCCTACCAAAATCTTGAGTGGCCAGAAACTCTTTGATGTCAATTGAGATTTTAACCAGAAAACTTATCTGCTTGTTCTCAAGGACCTGGATTTCCCCATGCAGCCACTCAGGCTAAACCCAGCATCTGTCATACTGCAGATCTCAGTAGCCTTTTTTTATTACAAATCTTTATGCAGTTGCAGGGATGGGTGAGAAGACGGTGATTCCCCATTATCAATTTGCCTCTGTTAAAGCAGCCCTTGTGCAATCATTGAGTAGGATTCCTATTTAAAGCTCACCTTTCCTCGGTCCTCCAAGACCATTAAAGCCTAAGCATCCATTATGTGTTCTGCCCAGCCTATTCTAAAGGTCAAATGTTGTAAGACAGCTACCATTCAGCTCCAAACCTAATTACACTTCCTGAAAATCATCCTGCTCACACTCTTTTTGAAATACATAATGAGATTTTCATACAGAAGCAGCACTGCAGAAGTGATCAACCCTTAGTATAATAGCAAGGCTTAGAAAATAACATCTCTGCTTAGCCAAACACTAGACAAGAATGACAAAGTCCCAGAGAAGTTCATTAGGAGCGTTTTGAGCCAGAGCTAATACTAGCATCAGGAATGGATTCATGATACATCAGAAAAATCATTACAATTAAAACTGAGTTTAGCGTATCTTTAATTATCAGAAGGAAAACAAGAGTCTAATGTATAAATTTAGGAGGCTGGGTACTATGTTTTACACAAAAACAGTTTTCTCATTACTTGTATCACTATGGCCATCTAAAAGCCACAGAACTGAAGGTAAGCTTTGTCTGCTTATGAAGCTATTAGGACACATACACAAAAACAGCCCCCAAGCAAAAGAGCTTAACCAGGCATCAGAAAAAAAACGGCAAGAAATTGTCAAAAAATACAAATGAGGGCAATAGGCCAATAAGGTGAAAGTGGGAATATGAATCAGTACATGAAAAATAGCGTGGCAGAGAAACAGAAGACACGGCTCTTCATCAAATTCAACATAAATCCAAGTTTCTGACATACAGAGGTATTATCATCTCAAATAACATCTTTCATTACATCTAAAAGGAACATTCTGATAAACAGAGGTTATATAATGTGCAACCAGAAAGCTGAGAACAAGCAGCACACCTGACACTGACAAAACTCAATCACATTCCCCATGTCATAAAAAGTAGAGGTTGTCTGAGTTGCAGAGACTCAGTTCTGCCACTTCTAATCCCATAATGCTGTGCCTGCGTCATCACAAGTGTCTGAAATAAAATACCTGGTTGAGATGCCAACTGCTGAAGTTCCAAAGAGAAACTGGGATGTTTCTCAGAGACCAACTTAACATGAAAGGTGGTTTGCCTCTGTTCAGTAGAGAGGCTGAAATCTTTGACAGTTTAGACCAGAAATGAGAACAGCTGGCTTTGTTAGTATGTGGCCCTGAACACTTACCTTGCTTTATTCACACAAGTGGCGTTTTTCAGATTAACATTCTCTCTGTAAATTAAGATGCTGACCTACAGCTTTTGAGTGCAAGACGTAGGAGTCACTACTCCTGTTAGAGGAAGAAAGAATAGCCTGAGACTCAGATCTTCTATGATACTATTAGCAATGTTATCCAGAACAATGATCTGAAGGCTTCAGAAAGTACATACACTGCAGAGGAAGACTCCCACAGCTCCTTCACATTATACAGAAAGAACCACCAATGGTGGAAAACGCCTCCAAGATCATCCAGTCCAACCATCAACCTACCACCAATATTTCTCCACTAAACCACGTCCCTTAGTACAACACCTCAACATTTCTGAGCATCTCTAAGGACAGTGACTCTAAAATATTTATATTACAATGCAGCATAAGTACAAGTGCCCTATGAGTTCCTGTAAGAAGAACAAATTCAAAACAAAAGAGCACCAGAAAACTTTGTTTCTCAATATTCTTCCCAAAAGTATTCCACCTGTGACAGGTGTCACACTCATGACAACCATCCTCATCCCAGCAGGGGAATAACCCAGATGACTTCTTGCAACTTTGTCATTACAGAGCCAATGAACTCCTGTTATTTGAACATCACATTCATCTGTCTGCAGACAACTTAAAGCTCAGAGTTACTAGCTGCCAAAGGCTCATTGGTATATATGTTCCATATGGTGATGTCAGATGAGAACCCATGCAGAAGCCAAGATTGCAATGCGACAGAAGCTGCATCTCTTAACCAACAAGATGCAGCACATAAGCAGCAGCTCTACGGTCTGTTTCTCCTAACTTGCCCTTTTCAACCTTTCTTTTAGAATTAGAACCAAGAATCCTTCTGACCAATAGTCTTGATTTAAATAAGCAGGAATTCTACAACCAGTGAAATCTCTCTCAATATTCCCAATAGTTTGCAATGACTATCTGAGTATTTTAAAAGCTCCAAATAGGGACATCACTACCAATTACACTCTGGATGGAAAGGCCTGGGGAAACTTTTCATAGAAAATTATCTTTAAAAAATTGCCATTGAGCTAGTAATAATCCCAAAGAAGTAAAGCACGTCCCTTTGCAATAAAAACATGTCAAAAAATTACTCAGAAATGCACACACTGACACCATTTTGGCAAAAATGCATTAGAAAAACAGAGGGGATAAACCAAGCTAAGTGTTATGTTAGTATGTTGAGAGAGATGGAAGAAATTTTCTTAAGGATAAGTATTTGAATGCAAAAGTTACACCACCTAAGACCAGGATTTCATGAAATCAGCACTTGCCTTATTTAAGAAAGAAGGTAGGAAAAACTGCTGTTTTAATTTATGCATAAAAGTTTCAGCACTAACACTACGCAGTCAACAGAATAACTTACTGCTTTCCAGATACATATTGATGATGACTAATGGTCAAAGTTCTCGATGAGAAACTGTGCAGTGACAGAGCTCTTTTAGCCAGGGTGGGAGGTTTGTCACAGGCTACACCTTCTATTTTCATTTCAACCCACAAAGGCTGAAATCACAGAGAAACAACAGAAGGTCATACAGCACCTGGAGTTGCCAACTGCAAAAAAACACTTTTGCTCCTGTGAAAGACATGATGAAGATATTATGGTAGACAAATATCATTGTGTTTAGTTTTTAGAAGATTTGCATGATATCTCCTCCAAAATTTCCAACCAGTTTATACGCCTGCCCACGTAACTCCTCACAGAGATTAGAGAACTGCACATGAATTAAAAGGCAGCTAGGCTTCCATGCCTAATCTGGCAGATATTACAAATATAATCAAATGGAATCGAGATTTCATCTTAACATCCCCAAAACCTTCAGGGCTGGTACTCGGTGAACAGCTCAGAACTGCTGCTCAGGCTTTAGTGAAGGTGCTCTGCTAATTTGCAGTATTATACAGTAATAATTTGCAGTAATATACAGTAAGAATCTGGATAGTTAAGGACAAAATATTAAACAAGAACAAACAGAGAAGAAAGCTGATCCAATTCTGTCATTACATTTTGGAAAAAGCCATCTCTATCAGAGTTACATCCTTGTAGAAGCCAGAACAGGGTGGAGAATCAATTACTACCACATTTGGGCCATCTCAAGGTCTCCCCGCTCGTGTCTGATCATTTCATTGTTTGCATGGGAAAAAATACAGATCTCAGTTCCAAGGAGATGCTGTCCTTTCGTTATATTTCATGTAGCTACAGTGTCAAGCACAGAAAGATTTCTTCTACTGACTGGAAGGGACTTCCATGGAATGGTATTTCAAGCAGTACAAATAAACGCTACTAACTTTAAGTATGAAACAATGACAATAACAACACACCACAATACTCCTTACACAATTTTTGACTTTTTCTTCCACTGTCTTGTGTTTAACTGAAGCTTAGAAAATTTCCCATTAATCTTCAGCAAGCATTTCCTCTCCCTTTTGTTTTGTAGGCTAAAACCACAAATAATCAAGAATTTGCTTTAAGGGCTATTTCGTAGTCACTCATAACTTAAAAAATGAGCAACATCACTCCAGCCCACCCCCCAACACAAGAAACCCAACATATTAATGCAGCATTCTATATTTCCCATTAATGTCATCTGCTCCCCTGAGGAGTTCTCCTTCACATACTGTTTCATCATACGAGACGTTTCCAATGTGACCTTTTTGCACAGCTGTATTGCAGTAAGCAGGTACTACACCAAGCCAGTCGGAAGTAATGGCCAAATAAGATTTTCTTTTACAGTCACGTCAAAGCGTATTTTCATCCTAATCAGGATGAAATGTTGAAAGCGGAAAAGAGAAACTCCAGACAAAAAGAGAAATGAAGTATTTCAACTGCCATCAAAAAAATGTGGAACCCTTTTTGTTTATACTGATACATTCTACTATATAAAGATAGGGCACAGTGTACCATAATGTAATTGAATTAAGGCAAATTTGGAATTTATGCAACTTTTCCATTCCAAAGTAACACCAGCATACCCTGAGATTCTTCAGTTTAAACCTTGTGCCCTGCAGAACTGCTCTCACCACAAAAATCAAGCCCAAAAATACAGACCAGAATAAGGTTAGCCAACATACCCATAGTACATTAACTCTTCACTTATGTTAAACAAGTCACTTTCCATTTTAGCTGCTTGTCGACGACCTGTGCTGCCCTTGTCAAGAGGACATTTTCAGAGATGCTCAACTAACAGCAGCTGTCCGTATTCCCCTTAGCAACCCCCTGGTTCACCATTCCTCCTCCAGCTTGGCCTGCTCAGTCCGGTATTTTATGTTACACTCTGACCTCAATTGTTTGCCTCATTATACTCTCTTTTTTCCTTGTTTCCACAGAAGAGTTTTTTTCCATCTGAACCATTTTAAAAGTGCTTCCTGATAAAGTCATTCCCCATTCCACTCCTTTTCAGGTGAATGGAAGAGCTGTCAGTGTTTTCAGGAGCTGAATGCAGAGCCCAGAAGAGATTCATGCAAATCCCTCATGCACAAGAGCTCTCATCCTGCTGCCATGAGCACATCTCCCAGGGATCACAGTAGTCTACAATCATCCCCGAAAACATCCATACTCATTTGCACTGAGGACTGTGTTTCAGTCATCCCTGTAATTGCGTAACGAGCATCAACTCTGGCACATTTAAACTTCTATCCCTTTTCCAGGCTAAGTGGATAGGAGGAAAGGGGAAAGAAGGCCTTCAACTGAATCCAAGGTCAGCATTTAATACTCCCTTTAATGCAAGACTATCAATGTTGGAGGCCTACTTAATTCCTTTTAAACTGTCACTTAACAAGAATAATCCTTGTAAATAAACAAACCCTTGTGTGAACAGGCTCTTTTGATCCTTAAGAATAAGGCTAAACAAGCAGTGAGAAACATCTGAAGTCTGATGTGATAATCAAAGCATGTCTTCTGTGCGTCCTCTGAGCTGGCAGCTAACAACAGCTTCAATGCACCTCCTGAGCAGCCTTTCTTCTGCAATGTTTTAATAAAACACCGTATTTTATTTAAACTTCGGGGAGTTTGAGCTTTATTATGTATATCTGAAATCTCTGCAAGCCTCCACTCCTACAATAATACATTCACAACACTCCTGGGAGTTTTGGAGACCTCCACTTACCCCACTCACTTTTTACTCAGATTAGAAGTACTAGAATCAATCCACTAACATTAACGTTCTGTTCACTGTATGTCATCAAGTAACTGAGCCTTCATCATCTACAAATTAGGATTTTGATCCTCTGATCTCATGAATTCAGTTACATGCTGTCTGTTCTTTACCTGTCCTACCAGCTGCTGGCCATTCCACTTCAGCTATGTGAACTTTCAGGAACAGCTGTTTGTTCTGACATGCATCACAGCACATTTTCTATGGAGTAAACATAAAATAAAAAATTTGCATGCGAACCTTCATAATTATCCCTATTGGTGGGAATATAAACTCAGCCTTTCAGTCCAGCTATTAGACTTCTTAATGATGCTGAACCATACATATGCTAGGATAGCATCTCATTTTGCCTCTGCTCAAGCCACAGGTGCTCCACAGACCCCTGATTTCTTTGTTCTTTTAAGTTGAAGTCTGGATGGGCATGAAAGCTAACAAAAAGGATTACAGAGGGTTACTCAGTGCTGTCAATGAAAGAAAATCCCTCTCACTGCCAGATGCATTAAACTACTTATCTCACAATTGCATAAAATCACTGCCATTAAACCTATGCTAATTTAGCCCAAAGAAAAGTTATTTAACCCAGAGCCCTTTTCCAATGTCATTCAAAAGCTCTAATTAGAGAAACATTCCTGTTCTCCCATCACACTGTATTATTACAGGTAGTATTTAAAATGTAGTATTCATATTCATTAAAAAGATGAGGATATCTGGAGGGCACTTGCTGTTTAGACATAACCGGTCACAGTTTTGTTTTCTTACAGAAACATTCACTGTTTGCTACACAGGTTCTTGCTTAGCATTATTCATGGGAGAGGCACAAAAGCGGACATCGCAAAGTGAGCACCAACTTCTAAATACAAACAACTTCAATAGAATAAAGGCAGAAATCTTCAGTCTGTCAAAGTGACACATCCAGTATTACTTAGAACCAGGAGTCAGACTGAGCCATAGGTTGTACTCAATGATCTCAGTGGGTCCTCCCAACCACAAGATATTTTATGATTCTACAATTTCTTATTGTTATTTAAATAATTAGCCCACAGGATGCACAGAAGGACAAACAGTGTTCCATACTGGAAGCTATTATGATCAGACAAAGCACAGAAGAGATCAACCAGTAAGAGCCCAATTTTACACCAAAGGATACAAAATGGAATATTTAGGGGCTCAGTTTGAAGGTGAGTAGGAATTAAAATAGATTTTTTCATCACAGATCTTTCGATGGAAGTTGTTTCTATAGAGGCCTACTGTTGGTCTCCCTTTAAAGAACTTGGCACACATTGTGTGAAGGCAGACGATCCGACTAGATGGATCACTAGCCTGATCTAATATGGCAATTTCTACGTTCTTAGAGGAAAAAATAAAAAGTAGCACACCAACACACTCCAGGGAACAATCTAGCAAAACTTAAAAATTAAAATAAAAACATAAAAACTGCTATAAATTAATTTCCCCCCTCCCCGTGTTGCAATGTGAGTTTATGTGCAACATTAAAACCACAACATGAGTTATCTTTTCAAGCCTTACTTGTAAGGGACTGTGAGCAGAGGCAGGCATCTGAATCTTGGTGGATGAACCAAGTTTATATCCATTCTAATTACGTTCATAATACACTTGTTTGAACTACTGTAGGTATTATTTAGATGTATGCTATACATTCTGTCTAAAGTAAATTGAAATAAAAATATAATGCATAGCTGAAAAATATACTCTGTACAAAGTACTGTATCTCACTGACAAGTACTTTAAAAAAAAGGCTAAAAGTAATAAAAATTACTGCTAGAAAAATCGAAGTGTTCCATTCCTAGATTTTATGGGGGTAATAAAAAATGAAAAAGCAGCTCTAGTTAAGCTAGACTGATGAAGTGATATACAGCCAGAAAGGCATTCAAGGTTGTGTTGAAACAGATTTAAAATTGATATATATCAAATACAATAATTCTGGTGCATATTAAACAGAGCCTAGATAGAATACCATTGCAGACTTTCAGCAGATGATGGGGAGTTAAATTAAAAAATAAAGTTTGACCTAGACAAACTGCCGTGCCCAAGAGCCTGAATGAAGTTGTTAATAGCTGCTTTAACACATGAAGTGCCGTGCTTCAGAGCAAAATGGGGACCTTTTATTTGCACAGTACAGAATTTCTGCCACTTTAACTCTTTTTTTTTTTTATTTGTAATGAAGATGTGTTTCTGATTGCTGTGGAAAAGCACATGGAACTGCTTCGCCTTTTGTCAGGCCTGCCAAAAACATGGTCACGTGTTACAAATTATTTCCAAGGTTAATTCCTGCAGGCACAGCTTGAAGAAATACATCACTTCCAGGGCAGTAGTGAGCAGAGACACAGTGACAAACATGAAATGGATGAGTTCAACCACTTCATCCACATCTATGACTCAGTTACAGGTAGAGCAGTAGGCCAGTTAAGAAGGTTATCTCTGGGAGCAAGGCTCTGCAGCATAACATTTCATTTTTATCGTAGAGTCAGAGAGCTCATCAGTGCTTTGAGTTCATGCAACAAAACTGAAAAACAAGGCAAGAAGATCATTAGCATTCTGTCCACATTCTGTATGGGTTCAGGTTATGACACATCATTTATTCTCTTAAGCGAGATGCTTTAACATAAGTTCACACGGAAGAATGAAATGATCTTTTCAACACCACCCCGTATTCATCTTCCTCCTGCTGGAACCAGATAAACTTAAAAAGGCTTAAAAAAAAATTCCCATTGTGACTGCACAAAACAATCAGGAAAGAGGTTTTCGGAGTGTTCCAACACACACGTTTTCTTTGTAGTTACTTGTTCTGAAATTCAGCCTCAGCAAAGGACCAGCACAACAGCTACACACCACTATGGTCATAACAGAACCAGATTTTGAAAAAGCAAATAGAGTACAAAGTCTATTCATGTCTGAACGCTTTCTCAACTAAGGGGATGACTTGAGCTTTTTCACAGTTTCGCCAGCATTTACCTAGTTCCTTGGGTCAGGTGCATATAAGCAAAGTAAACACTGAAATGCTACCACCATCCCACCAGCGCAGTACAGGAGTTTTGCATTGGCTGTACCAGGATCACCAACTTCAGGCCTACAAGTAGCACCTTGCCAATGTTGAGATTCTTCATACAGAAAGGAGTCACCTAGAGGTGTCACTACCTTTGCTCAGTGCCTGAACAGAACACTTGCCCCCAGCTACATTCAGCAACACCCACACAAGTGCCATTATGGCACTGTGAAATGGGTGAACTTCTACCAACAGCCTTCCCAACTCAATGACATGAGGTAGCTTGAAAAACAAACGAAAAAAAGCTATCAAACAACACTAGAGGTAGCAGCATTCTCTTGTCTACAAAATTGCTCCAGCCACCCATATCAAGGAGCAAAACTCATCTGTTGGCAGTAGAAACAGAAAAACACTGTCAAAGATAGATCAGGCTAGTACCTGGCTGACTAAGCATGTTGTACCAATTATCCTTATGAAATTGTAACTACACTGTCAGCTTTGTAGAGAGGACATGCATACTCTGACAGTGACAAAGCAAGAGTCTGCTTTTGAGATGTTCACACCTCTAAATGCTCACCAGCCTATGATATCCTGCAAGAACAAGTTGCTTTGGCAGTTCAAAATGGAAAGCATCCAGGCTGGATGTACACTAGAAAATGCTAAATTAGGAGCAACAAAGTGTTATAAACTTGTCTCCTTGACTACTAATCTTAAAGAGATTGACTTTATAGGCTACCGATTCTTTTCTAGTTAAAAACATTGAAGAAAATAATGATTGTTGTTACATCCATCATGCCTGTGTACAATCACAGTATGTTCCAGCCAGCCTTAAAGATGCAGAGCTGCTCCCAGCCTCTGCACCAACCCTCCCATGGGGCAGTTTGGACACAATACTTCTTGATCTAATCTCTTACATACATAGAGAATGGCCCACTTCCTCCCACACCGTAGAAGCCTTTTTCTTTTGGGAAGACTTCAATATGCTACCCTCAAATCCCCATGCAAAGCCAGCCAGGCTTCTTTTCCTCCAATAAATTACTGTTGGAGAATACAGATCTTTACTATGCATATATAAATGGGAGCAAAGGCACAGATTGATCCACCACAAGCAGGAGAGGCATTCCACTAGCTGTTTAAGAATATGGTAGGTATGGTTAGTGCTATGACTCACAATACAAGTTCATAAGAATGCTAGAAGAGTTTGTTTCCTACTCTAGCGTTACCAACCCCTTGTTACTCTACTGCCTGAGCTCCAGAGTTCTTTGCATAGGAAATACAAAATGGGAGAATTTCAGTCCTCATAACTGCAAAGAATTTACAATATAAAATCATTTGAGTTGGAAGGGACTCTTAAAGGCCACCTAGTCCAACTCTCCAGCAATGAACAGGGACATACATCTGCACTCAATCAGGTGCTCAAAGTCCCATCCAGATTGACCTTGGGCATCCTCAAGAACATGAACCTCCAAAGACCACAGAATGCTCTGAAGCCATAAAACAAATGATTTTTAATGCAGCCTTGCAAATATCTGAACTACGCAGATTTAAAGAGAGATTGGAGAAACTGTTAAAGGGCAGATTCATTCACAGCACTGACTGTGTGATAAAATAACTGCAACTGCTGAATTGCCACCTCTGCCTGCTGAAGTTTCTGAACCACTGTTTCAGAAGATGTATTAAGATCTCACACTGTTCTGTAGATGTTCTCCCCTCTCATTGCTTTTCCTTCACACTGAGCATCAGGCAGTATCACAAGTGGGAGCACTCACATTTCCATCTCATCTCATCAATCATGGCCTGAAGATGTGGAGATAAGGTACAGAAAACTATTTAAGTCAGAAATTGCACAGAAAATCCACTAATTACAGAACAACATTACTCCAATACTGCCCTTCATGCCCTGTATTTTACAGCAAAATTAGAAGTATAAACAAAACCTCATTATCACAGAAGTTCTACAAATCAGTGCTATACCCATTCCAAAGAGAATTTGGAGTAAGAATTTATTTGCCAGATCAGAATAGGGAAAAACAAAAATAATCAGAAGGATTCGCTCAGAGAAAAATACTGTGTGCAAATGTTAAAATTTACCTCTTGTTGAAGGACTTTGGCATTATCACATAGCTGGATACAGCTCTGCTGTACACTTAATTACAGCATAAAGCTGCTGCAAGCTGTTTCCGAAAAGATCTTCAACAATAACAAAAAAAACAAAAAGAAATGTAAGAGACAAGAGGGAACTGAAAACTGACATACCTCCACTCACATAGTTATCCAGTAACAAGGCTCCATGTAATCCTGGATTCCAATCAACAACTTCATATTGACTACCTATAAGGAAACTGTGGCTTGGCCACTGTAAGAAAAAGCACTGGAAAGAAAACATCCTCAGAACACAAATGCCCCTGTGTATATTTTTGTCCGCTTGTTCAATTTGTTATTTATTTTTATTTTTTAAATCATAGATGAGGAGCTTTATCTCCAGCTATAGAATAAATATCACAACAAGGAAGATCCAGATAGAATATACAAGAGCTTCAAAATCACAGCAAAATAGAGAACCATGCGGATAAGAGATCTGTCTCTTAAAGTAAACCAAGGGGATTAAATCAAACTCTGAAAGAAGACAAGGAAATGATAAATGACACACGGCTGTAACAAAACTAAATCTTTGGTGTCTAAATGAAATACAGAGGGCTGAAGAGATTATGCAAATTGAAATGAATCAGACTGAATCAAGACTTACAGCCAACCTAAACTGCGAGGGAACATGCTGCAGTCTGAAGACAGAACAATTATACAACCTGGGACTGAACAGTTGACCAAAGGATAGAGGATGGAAGTTGTATTTAGTTCTCCAAAAATAATGGTATAAGGGGGGGGTGGGGAGGTCCATGTCTATAGCTGTTTTTGGAGGAGTGTAAGAAAAAGAAGAAAGCTTTATAAAACATGTATTAGAACTCACATATGTAAATACAAGCATACTCTCACTGCAAGCCAGCTGAGGTCTCAAAGCCATCTGGGGTCAAAGTCTACTAAGATTTTTCCACTACAGTACTTTTGAAATGGCAGTTCAGTTGCTTTCAGCTGAAATACTCCTATGTCTTCAGTAGACACTTGGATACTTTTTAAAAAGCCTCCTAAAACAGACTGTTCCATATTATTAGGGCTAATCACTATATTCTGAAATTGTATTCAAGATTCCTCATAAGAATTCAGATCTTAATTTCTAGTTTATTCTCCCTCACACAGCTACTCAGTTAAGTACGTACTCACAGTCACACAATGGAATAGAACCAGTAATATGGAAGTTAAGCAGTGTGTTAAATGATCCAAAATCGTGCTGTATTTACTTCATTCACCATTACCAGCAATTACAAATCATAATACAAGAGTCTTTTGACCTTTAGAATAACTGACGCAGTCTTTTGCAAGCTGAGCAAACCAGCTTCCCCAAGACCATGGGGAAGGGAAGGACGAAAGTCAAGTGCTGTAATTAGCTGCATAATTATTTTCCAAAATAAAATGTGCAATCTTCACCTCTTTGGCATTGAATGGCATCATTGGGGCTGCTATCATTAAGCTGCCATCGCTGTACTATCATTACGGGTCTGATAAGGAAAGACAAACACTTTGAGATCCGCTAGAGGATGCATTTATTTCCCAACTTCCCTCAACTAATGTATTTAGGTACTTATTTGTGGTGGATGATGGGACTTTGAGGGCAGGAAGGAAAGTCACTGACATTGGAATCAGCAGGGATAAATACATGCTTTTCTCAATAGGAATCGAGTCTGGGTTCTGATAATCACAAGACATTACATTCTAGCTTTTACTCAGCCAATGACAAAAATCTCATCAACTCGAACAGGATCAAGATTCTACTTCAGGCCTGTGGAAACAAGAATAAAGTTCAACATACAGAACTCCAAAAGGAACGTAGGGGGAAAGAGGGAATCCAGATCTTCAAGAAAAACTGCTTAACGCGCCTTTCTGAATCTGCTTTCCCCAATCAACAACCACCAAACAAGGAAAGTCCCCACCACTAAGTATTTAATTTAATTCTATACCAAAAAAAAAAAAGCTAAATTTTACACAAAAGTTATTTGTGATCACAAAACATGTGATGAGACTCCAAGCAGTCCACTGCAGCATAAGCAGGCAGGGACAACCAGAGCAAAATAGCTTCAAGTTATCACACATTGAAAGGAAGGGATCCCTAATTACTTTTGAAAGGTTGGTTTAGTGCCATGACCTGTTGAAAGTAAGATGCAGGTCGATGTTTTTGCAGCCAGAATCTCTCATAGCTACCAGGCATACAATTAAGAGTAGACATTTACTTGCTGAAGAACTGAGTCACTGAGTTGAATACTATGCCCATGTTACTTATTTACCTCAAAACCAAAGTTATGCTTTGAATTACAGCAACAGCTTTCTTCCCTTTATATTTATATGAGGGAAGAGCGGATTACAGTGTCAGCATTAAAACCCTTGCACTTTCTTAAATATGTTTGGGAAGGAAAAAAAATCCCTCTCATCCACATGACTGATCACACAGAACTGCCAGCCTAAGGCTGACCACGCTTCAGTCTGAGGTGGAGCGACTTATTTGATGTGAATCTAAATGCTATTAACTCTTAACCTTTAAGCCTCCACAGGTTGCTTTTGTAAAAAAAATCCTTAGAGAAAACAAGATCTACAGGTCTCTACATAGACAAAGGAAAGCAAATTAACACAAACGTTCATGCTCAAACTAGCTAGAATAATGTGATCAATGCTGACTGTATGCAGGTGTCACTATCAGCTTTCTGATTGCAGGCAATGCTGTCGTGAACCTGAATTCAGCATTGTGCTCAGCATTACTGAGGGACCAGAAATTCACTTACATCATCCAAGAGCTGTACCAGCGAATACAGCAGAAAACTAAAAGAGAACTCATCTGATAGGAGGAACGTTGGAATTATGAAGTAACTACAACACATCTCAACCAGTAAACCAGACACCAAGACACAGGGTTGTTTGGTTTGGGTTTTTTGTTTGTTTTTTGAAGTGTCAATAGTGGCTCTTCAGTGCAATCAGTAGGAATACCCACAGGCCCAAAGAAAAACACTTGAAAAATCTGCTTGCAAGACTAGAAAATTACTTAGACTTCTAAAACCCAAACAGATGGGGTCTGAGTCCTTGCCAACCCCTTGGATATCATGCAGTATCCTCACGACTTCAAATATTCCTGCTAGGAATTCTTCTCAGAGAAAAGAAGGCAAAGACAAAAACCCAATATGAAAGTAAGAGCACTTTTCTCTCACTGGATTTGAGTATGAAAGACCAATAGGAGAAGGACCGCTGGGAAAGGTGAATGCTTGCAAGGACCGTAAAACTTAAGGAGAGTAGTCAGAAGAATTTTTTCTTGAAATAAATTCTGAGGAAAAGCAATTGCCAAGGGATGAACACAGTAAAAACCTTCACAGCTTTTGAGTTTCAGGTGTTGGGGTTTTTTTTTTGTTTTGTTTTTTTAAATGAAGATGGAAAGATTTAATATTTCAGAAACAAAAAGAACTGAAAGAATCTGTCTATTAAAGTGACTGATGAAAGTTTATGGTGGTTCTGAAATACTTAATAGAGCAGAATACTTCATGCAAGCAATACCTGTGCTCACAACAGAGCCCAGTATTACTATTACAAAGTGAATACATGCATTAAAACTAACTTTCAAACTCCTGCAAAGGAGTTTTATCTTCCTCTACTATGTTTCAAAACTGCTGTTAACAGAACAAAAACAAAGGCCCGTGCAACTAAACTTCCACATCATCAAGTCTACCCATAGTAATCCCAACAACACTACAGGGACTCTCATCAAAACCTATCTCAAGACATGGATTGTTTGGCATTTCATACTCATTTTCTGACTCCTTCCATTACTTATCTCTTTCAAAAAGAAATCAGACTCTTAAATACAGATTATATAAACACATTTTCTTTGCCTAAGACAACAAAAAACAAATTAGAAGTTGACACAAATACAAGTTCACAAGCAGACTCAAGTAGCCAACAACATTCACCTGTATTCGTTTTTTTACAGTATTTTTCCCATCTCTCTATTCCATACTTCCATTCTCCAGTTCATGAGGTGTCAAGCTGAATTAACAACAATATTAATGCTGCTAATACTAATATGTGGAAGCCTCAGGTAAACACATGCATCTGTAGGAAAAGGAAGGTCCAGGGCAGCTGATTAGGGAATAAATAACTTATTTGCAAGGCAAACATGCTAATTATTTTCATTCAGATGCTGCATTACTATCAACATCTTTTTTAAGCCCGTATTAGGCTTTCACTAACCATATTTAACTTGAAGAAAACACACTACATGTAAACTCTAAAAAGCTATTTTCGATGTACTCACAGATTCAATTCTCAGTCCATAAGAATTCTCTATCAAGACCACTAGACAGAATGCAGCTTCAACAATAGCTAATACTGTTCAAGACAAACAAATTACTGAAGCACTGCTCTTCCTAGCAGTAATCATCAGTATTTGATTAACACACACAAGAAAAAAAAAAAAAAACTGAAAAACAATACTAAAAAGAACAACAACAAAAACTTTTGGGAAGATATCACTTTCTGTTCCATGTATAATAGAAAACGGTACAGTTTAATGCATTGTTCTGCACTTTGTATTCCTTTTAATCCTAGGAAAATCCTAAGAAAAAACTCAAACAGAAACATTTGCAGTCATTGTATGGCCCACTCAGCAGAATCTCAATTCCAACCATGATTTCCAGCCTCACAATGACAAAACACAGCTTTGTTTAGTTAAAAAAAAAAAAAAAAAGTAAAATTCAGCTTTGACTACTCAGCTTTTGTATCAACTCAGACTAGGAAGTTTAAAAGCCTATTTAACCAACATTTGCAAAAACAAATAAAAAGGAAAGAAGCTGCTTACCCTCACATGTAAAAGGATCTCCAATAAGATACCAGTGCTTCCACTGCCAACTCTTAAATGAGGTCTGGGAAGGGGTGCATCTTGGCTCCACCCCTTCTGGTCACTCAGGTTCATTGCATGCACCTGAGCTCCCCTGGGTTGGCCCTGCCTTCCCACCAGGTGCTCAATCACTGCTTCAAGCCATAATTTAATGTTTCTGCTATGCTTCCTTTCTTGCTTAAAACCATCTTTCCTCTCTAGCCTGCAAACATGAGCTGAAAAAATATATCATATCAGTAATTAATTACTAGTAGGGTTTCTACAACCACTGCTGAAGAAGTCGCTATAAACTGGAACATTCCATAACTTGAACACACATTCAACATCTGAGGTATACAGGCTGCCCAGGGAAGTGGTGGGGTCACCATCCCTGGAGGTTTTGAAGAAAAGGGCACATATGGCAATGAGGAATACAGTTTAGTGGGGCATCTCTTCCAGTCCTAAAAATTCCAGGATTCTATGATGTCTAACTGGTCCAATCCTTTCCTTAACAGTCCTTGTAATTCTTTAGGAAAGCCCAGAATGTTTTTGTCCCATTTTTTGCCTATTTTACAATATGATGTTTTCAATATAGGGGATGATTCTTCCCATTCCGTGTTATGCTTCTACTTTATATAGAGTGCATGCAAGACAAGGAATGATACCTTCTAAATCAGTTTGTGCTACAGTACCTCCTATGCCACTCATTTACCCATCAACGCTATATCCTGAACTTTAGCTTCATGCTAGTTCCTGCTCCATTACTAACGTTATTGCTTTGCCTTCTGTTCCAGGAAGCAACCTCGATTAAGAATTTGAGCCTACCTTGGCAGCTGCTAGGACTAAAGACACTGTAAAATGAAAATAAATTTTCTCACAACCACACAACTATAGTCATTAACATAAAAAGCACTTGGTAAGAGTCATAAGAAACTGGTAATACTGACCAGGATTTCCAGTTACACAAACATTAAACAGAAGGACAACAAAAGTCCCAGGGGGCCACAAACTGCAGTAGGACTGACAAGAGCTGCTGTTGTTTTCCTGCAAAGGGGCTGTGTGAAAATGAGCCACTCCACATCACAAACGTTGTACTTACCCAGTCAGCCCCAGAGGGAAAAATGTGAACTTTCCATTCTGCAATGCCTTTCCCAGTGCAGGCAGGACTTTGGGCTTCTGCTTAAATACATTAAGCACGGGGTCATCATTTTAATCAAATGTGAGCTACAAGAGACTGAAAATCATTCAAACACTGATTCATTGGCAGGATCGTATGCGAGACATCTTGCTAATCCAATCTGAGCAGCTTGCATTCTGTACCTCCTGAAATAAACTTAAATATACTGACTTATGAACAGGAAAAGAACCCTGTTAAGCAGATCAAGGTGAATCTATTGCTGTCATTAGTGAAAACAGCACACATACAAAAAAAATAAAAGGACTGAAGAACAACTTATGCGTCTTTTTCTCTCGCTCTCCCTAGAGAATTTCTGGTGTCTACAGAGCACAAGTGTAACAGCAGCATTTACTTTAATATACTTAACAAGAACTGGAAAATATGGTACATTTATAAACACGTGTATCAGCCTGAGGTAGGTTACCTGTCCGTACTCAATATGTATGATCAGGAAAGTACAGTTCTGGCTTGAAAAGAGAGAGACTCTGGGTATCCTTTCACACTGAACACAATAGAAGAAGCAAAAAGCAAACCAAGCTTATAAGCAGGAGGAAGACCAACTTTTTACATGGTCTGATAGCGATAGGACAAGAGAGGATGGCTTTTAAGAAGAAGAGGGGAAAATGAGGTTAGACATCAGAAAGAAACTCTTTATTCAGAGGTGAGGTGCTGGCACTGTTGCCCAGAGCTGCAGGTTCCCCATCCCTGGAAATCTCCAAGGCCATGGATGGTGCCCTGGGAAGCCTGGGGTAAGCAGCCCAAGGCAGGGGAACTGGAATTGGGTGAGCTCTGAGGTCCCAATCCATGACAGTCTACAATTCTGTATGTTCTGGAATAACATATTCCTAAATACATGGAGTTATATGACTGCTTTTTGAGGTGAGCTGCTTTGGCAGGAGAACTGTGAGCAATGTTTGTAAGATGTCTGGGATGCGTGATCAAGTAGATGCAGTTTGGGAAGAGGAACACCTAAGCATGGTTTCATTTGTCTTCATAATCCTGGGCAAATTCTGCAGAAAACCTCCCTGGGCTTTGAATGAAATGTAAATGACAGGTCCCCATACCCTTGTGAGGTGTTCTGGCTTTAAACAGGCTCTGTGTGTCTTTCTCAAGCACTGAAATTAAATGCAGACTCAAATAACTTCCTCGAAACAGGCAGAAATTTTAAATCAATTTCAACATTGGCTGAAGCAATGTTCTGTATCTAGCACTTCACCTTGGGAAATGGAGAATTGCACAAGGAAAAACACCGATGAAGCATAAACCACATAAACTGTCAGCTCAGGGACTGTAGTCACTGGAACTCATCCACAGTGATGTTCCCGCACCCATGTAGGTTACTTGCTGCACCATTCCAGGTCAAGATTAGTTTTTCTGTACAGCTGTGTCACTAACACTGCTGGTGGACTACCTAGGCTCAGTCTGTAAAGTATGGAGACATGGTGAAGGGGGAAAATGGGAAGTAATCTGACAGCACATGAACAATACTGAACAAAGAGCAACAATCTCTCAAATATTTTGGAGAAGATAAGGATTACATCCTGTTGGTTATGAAGAGGTACAGAGGATTTTTCTCCAGATGTCAGCTGGCCTGTTAAAATGATGCTAGGGGCACTGTTGTAAATGATGTTTGATGATATTTGATGTTTGTGGCACCAAGAGATTGTCTACATCACACAGTGCTCCATAAGATACAAGTAAGAACTGGGAATAATTAGCTCAAGGGAACTGTTAACAGCTATACTCTATCTGGCACTCAAGCTTGTACACTTGCTTACACAGAAGTTAGCTTTGAAGACATACAAGTTCATCCATCGCTAACTCAGGTATCTCCAGAGCCTTGAATAAAGGTCTTATTATTAAAAATTCCTATTCTTGATCTCAACGGAAAGGCCAGACAGACAATTACAGTATTTACTGTTGCAACCTTCTGTCAAAGTGAGAACAAGTGTGTCATCACAAGCTACTTGCTTTAAGATTCCAGTGCTCCTTTTCTATTAAATTTTACCTTAAATTCAAAAATATATTCTCCTGTTCCTGACATTTGCTATAGAAATGCTGCTTCTCTGCACTTCTTTTGCTCTGCCCTTCATGGACTTCTTTCCTCTACTTCTTTTCCCCTCTTACCCATACACACACCTCTTACCTATTTAAATCTTAAAAATCTTGAAAATAGATCTCATGCATCTGCAATACATTAACACAACTCCATCATTTTTTTCTTGAAATCTACGTGCTTCTTCTACTGAAAGTAATATTTCTCCTTCTCTGTGAATTTGTCTTTAAAAGCATGTCACTTAAAACGAAGACAGAGTGTTTTCTTTAGCATTTTTAAGGTAAATGTGCAACAATCCTGCTCACCTCAATAAAATAAAAATGCGTAATTGCCAGCCTTAAAGCTGTAATTTGCATTAATATTGTGGAGTAAACTATGCAGTGCCATAGTGGTAGCCTCAGCAGTTGTGTCTCCTTCTAGGTGGGAAGGGAAAAATATTGCTGAACACATGCATCATTGCTGACCATCCCTGAACAGAATTTCACTGATTAGATTTGGGAACTGGCAAGGAATTGACTTTATCTATGGACTCCATTTCCTGGATAATGTTATTAATTTATTCATTAAAATGTTATCAAATTATTGAAAAGAAATCTCCAGCCTGAGTGTTAGATAACAGCAGCTCTGCTTCCCATCTCAACGGTACATTCACTTTAACAGGACTTTTAACTAGCGATATTGTTTCATGATTTTATTATTACCATTATTCAATTCAGCCAAGCTTTTTTCCTTTTCTTTTTTTTTTTTTTCTTTCCTTTGCACTCTGTTTACACTTTTTAATGAGGTTTTAATCTTCTCTGACATGTTTATTCAGGTTGTTTGTTTTACAAAACAAAAGAGCTTCGAGTATAAATGAGTAAATCAATATTATTTAAACCTGGGTCCAAATCTTCTGTTCAAACATTCCTCAGACTCGGCCAACCAAAATCAACCATAACCATCTATGTGAGTTTTGGAGCATGCATGCACAAAGGTTAGGGTTTTTTTACATTAATTCAAACAGAATTCCAATTCTTATGGCAAAGCCATGAATACTATAAGTCCTCAGAAGAGTAACTGATTGCAAAATTAACTTGGGCCGTTAGAGATTCACAGATTAATTTAAAGTATTTTTAAATAAAAATGCATGAAGCAGTGTGGCAAACCTTAAGCTAGAACTGGTTGACAGCAAATCAACATTCCCTTACAATCAAGCTGTGTGTGTTCCTTCCCACTATGCTCTTACAATCATCCGCATCCCTGTGTTGGGTTTGGTTTGAAAGCAATCAGCATGTTGGGTATATGCTGGATGGACAGCCTGAAATATCCACCTGCAAGAGCCAACAGGTTGGACTGGATGGACTTTACATGGAATAACATGGTGTCAGCTCTGGAATACTAGCTCCTAAGAATTTATCTCCTTGCCTGAAGTGACTCACAGAAGAACAAAATCCTACACCCATGTAAGACCATCAGAACACTGAAAATGATGCAGATGCACTAAAGCCTTGAAGTACTGACATTTCAAGCAAATCTTATCCCTGTGCAGAAGCTGAAAATGCCGAGTGATTGGAGTTTTGCTGACATATTTCTTGAATCAGCCTCTTAGAATGAGTTCTTGATACTGTCTCTATTCTGCTACCATTTTCAACACTATGGAAATGGAGGTGGGTCCAACAAACTCCTTAGACAGGGACTTAGAAGTGCAGCCACGCTGCTACATTAAATCCAAACTTCCAAAGATTATGCCTATTACCCCATTACCCAAATTGAAAAGTCAGTGGGCCTTACTGAAATATACTGGCCATCAATGCTGCTTTTCACCAGTGTGATAAAGCTCAATGCAAGAGCAGTTACAAAGCAAGTTCCTTGCTCTAGACCTGCTGTTGCACCTTAGCAGTAAACAAGAGGGCCAAAAGTCAAGAATTCAAGGACCTTACTTACAGTGACTTCTGTGAAGAACTTCTATCCTGTAGCACTTGTCATGCTGAATACACACATTATTACCTTACATGTAAGATAGCTAATAAGATGTTTTCCATTTAATTTTCTGAGCAGCAGAAGTATTTAAAGAACATTAATGTAGTCAGACTTAATTTACTCCTTTTTTCTTCCCCATGACTTGCAATCATTTTTCACCATCCTCATGCTAGTTAGCTATTATTTTGTAAATGAATGACTTCATTTAATTTAGTTTCAGATTTAATTGTTCCTTATTGGAAATGTCAGCTTTCACAGTTCATTAATAAGGGCACTGGTGGAAAGAATGCAAGGAAAGAAGTGGGGATAGGGAGAAATAAACTTATCTTACAAGTAATGAAGACCTTTGGCTAACTTTATGTCCACATATTTATTTTAAGCCTCTCTTGAACCTCAGTCTCTAGATTAAGATTACTATGGATACCTGATGGAATTCAACAGACTGCCTTCTATGACAGATGCTGCTTGCTGACAAAAACATACAACACAATCCTTGAACAGTTAAGGCTCTCCTCCCAATTCAGTTGGCAGCAAAACTGGGAGGTGGCAATCAGCCATCTTCCTGAGACAGCGGTTGATATATTCAGATGGAAAAATGGTTCTCCCAAGGAGGAGCAAAGGTAGAAAAGGGGGATTTCCTGAGTGATACATGCTTTGGAAGAACTTTGAAAAATGTGGAATACTTGTAGTTCTGGTTATGGTAGACAATCCCATTGCATGAGGGAGAACCCATGGTCATCTACTAGATGCTGGTTTGCTGGCTGGGTAGCATCACACTGCTGAATGATAGCCATGTTCTTTAATAAAGAAATATTCTCTTGAAGCTCTATGACCTCTGTTACACATGTGAATACATGAACAAAAACTACTCCCTGTTTTGATAGATTTAACAGTAATAAATTCATTAATCCAACCCATTAAATGTTACTGTGCTGCATCCATTCCTGTAGGTAGTCCCAAAGTAATGTTTTGGAGTTTTAAGTGCATTTATGTGATACAAAGTCAAATAAGTAACAAAAGTACTATTTCTTCCTTTGCCAAGTGACGAAACGATCATTCTCACAGTTTTATCTTCAGTGATGATTTTGGTGTGTTTTCTGATTTTTGCAGAGCCAAAGTGTCTTTTCAAAGTAGTGAAATAATTATGAGAATGACTGAGACATAATAACGTCTCTGTCCATTAATTGGAATTCATTAGAAGTTTAAGCTTGATCAAAATTTGTCACTCTCCACCACCAGTTATTATTAATAAAGTGGATTACTGGCAGAGAAGAAAAAAAAAAAAGAAAGAAAGAAAGAAAAAAAACAAGAATAATCTATGAAATCTTTATGACATAATCAAGACTAGTAGTTAAAATTGATATATATATCCAGCAGCATAACACTGCAGTAATATATTATAAAAGAAATGTATCTTACAATCCATCCTGTATTTTGGATATTTTCTCTGTAAAATGCTTTCTAAGCTCATTTAGCTCAATTAGCATTTATGAAACACTTTCTATGAAATGGCTTTGACTTTGTGTTATTGGTCTGCCTTATGCTGCTTGCACATGCTTGAACGAAAGGTTCCCTACAGCTTTTGGGGGAGAAAAAATGCAATTTCATTTCTTAAAAAAGTAAATAGTGCATAGAGAATTGCAGAAGAAAAAATAAAATAAAATAAAATAAAATAAAATAAAATAAAAAATAAAATAAGAAATAGGTTTTTGTATATTTATTCAGAGCCTCCAAAAAAGACAACAGCTGAAAGAAAACAGGGGCTTTTGTATGCGGAATATATTACACATCAAATGAAGCAACATCAGCTCTATTTACCACGTATGGGAAGAAAAGCAAGATACTGCACACTGCAGAAGATATTAAGAATTTGACTGAAATTGCAGGGGTGGGGCTGGGGGGAAATCTCTGCTAATTTTCAGATGTTTTGGATCCAGCCCTAAGAGCTGCACACCAGTTTTGCCATAGACTTGCCCCCAGTTCAACACAACATTCCAACTACCACCTGCCTTCAGCAAACCAGTTAAGCAGAGGGGGGTATCTGAGGACACCACCAAGTTGGACCACTGGCTTTGATCGTGGTAATGGAACCCTGCTTCCAGAGATGCACATCATGTTATTGCCTCCATTTAGTTCAAGAGAAGAAACAGTGTACCCAGGAGATTACTACCTCAGTTTCCTCATGTATGCAGCAGTGGAGTAATTTTACACAGTAGGGGTATTGACAGGTATTCAAACTAGTGTTTCAAAACCACGTTCAGATTTTAAGATGAAAAATATGACATAAATGCAAAATATTGTTAAAATAAACACTGAGCTGTACCAACCACAATCATCCTCTTTTTTTTTTTTTTTTTTTTGCCTTTCAAAACAGCAAAGAAAAATATAATATCAATACTTATCAAGGTGAAATTACCCTGTCTTCAAGAGACCATGAAGGGAAAATTCTAACATGATATTTTCTTGGATGAAAGCCCCCGCGCAAGTGTAAATTATTATCATTAAAATAATGAATTCTTTGCCTGGTTTCAGCTTTGCTGCTCACTCTGGAATTGAGAAGTGCTCTCTGCTCAATGGAGCTCAGGGGGGTACTGTAAATTTTCCACAGCATTTGGTTTCCGACTACACTGTACAGACAAACGTGATGAGGAGGCAAAACCCCATTAAAAAAAGACTTGTGAGTAAGCACCCAGTAGCTGCCTTTCAGTTTTAATTCCTGGATAATGTGGATGTTGGTCATTACTAGAGAGCACTTTACAGCCTAGCTCATCATTTCAAATGTGGGTCAGAAAGGATGTCAGGAAGATCTCTTGGATATCCTACATCAGATGCCACAATCCTGGGCAATTCCCCAGCTGACATGCTGATGTATATAGAAAATTGTCAAAATATCTCACCAATTTAAGATACTCTTGTCCTTCTCAGCAAAGAAATGCAGAATTAAAGCAAGCACTGAGTTGGAACTGACTTCTCAATACTGAAAGTGTTCGCTCCCTTGGATGTCAAGCTGAGACACACTATCCAGCACCACATTCACATGCTCTCTTGACTTCACTGGTATTAAAAATGCTAGGAAAGTATAAGAGAGCAGTGTAGATACACTTTTATGTGCTGACTGTAGCCAAGGGAAATGTTTTTAACCTACCTAGAAAGAATGAATCAATTTGTTTTCAATTAATTCAAAAGTTGCACCCAGCCAATGTTTCAAGATCTAAAACACAGAAAACACACAGCAAAATGCTTTTGTCATTAAAAAAAAAAAAAAAAAAATAAATCGAAAATGTTCCTTGGCCATCTTTATTTGAGGGAGAAATTAAAATTCATAATCTCAGGATGAAAATTCCCTCAATTTTCCAGCTCTATTTCTAGATTTTCAGTTCACTTTGCAGTGATTTTACAGCACTAAGTATCTCTCGCCAGTCTTTGTAGACCATGAAGGTGGATTTGCTGATTTCAGTTGGATTTGGGGATAACCAAAAGAAATAAAGCCTAGATTATCTAGGATGCATATACAGTGTTCAAAATTAAAGGCCACCTCTGACCATGTCCAAATTCACTTTAAGAATGATTATTCATAAAAAGGAGGTTTTAGGATGAGCTTATCAATGATAAACAGATTATGTTAGCACAGTGGCAGCATCAGTAGCAGTCCATCTAGAAAAGTTATTAGATGTGAGTATAACCCACTGCTCTAAGCACTGTCTTCACTGATTCGATCCCTCAGTTACAGCAATCAATTGACATTAATACAGCAATTCCATGACCTACTTTTGTAAAGAGGTCAGACAAAATGATTGAATGGTCTCTTCCAGTCTTCAAACCTATAAATAAAGATGTATTAAGATAGCTAATAAGCATGTATTAACTAGATTGAACATAGAAGCCAAGCCGTCTGAGTCAAGTTGAATAAAGATTTGCAGTTCAGTCCCTGAATCAACACGCTGGTCAGGGGTTGGAAAGTGGTCATCTGTACATTTACCTCAGCCTTCCCATGCCCCCCAGCTTTGCAAGTCTGAAAATACTCTATCTTTGTGTGAAAACTTTTAGTAAGCCTCAAAGAAGCTCATAGAAAGGAAAATCAATGGCCTGTTCATATATATATTCATACAATTGCTCAGGTTGGAAAGGACCATCAAGAACATCAAGTCCAACCTAATAGTAATCCTTCACAGCCTATTTATGAATGAAACTTAAATTCAGATTTTGACACAAGGGTTTAGGAAAGTTATTGCAGTAGTTGGAATAATGTCCTTGTACTATCATATATATATTGTCCTTGTGCCTATCATATCTACCAACTTAATTAATCTACACAACACTATTTAATAAGAGATTCTTCCATTCTTCTCCCAGTCCCTTAACTCTCAGTGGCTCATAAGCCATCAATCATAGCCAAAGTGCAACGTAATGCTTTCACATCGGATGCAAGTGTGAGCGTTGCAAACTTTGCCTAAGAAATGTGCCGTTGTTTATTGTTTATGGAGAAACATCTCTCTGCTCACTAACATGCTTTTGTGTAGCCTAATTGCTTTCTGTGCTGAAAACTATAAAAAAAGGTAATTAAAAATAAAGAAAAGCAAGAGGAGTTATACCCGACACTACTGACATAAACTTGCAAACCAAAGGCTTCAATGTAACAGAAACAGATGAAGTCATTTTAGCTGCTGCTTTGGCGCTATGAATAGACTTGTCACAAAAATAAACAAACAAACAAACAAATAAATAAATAAATAACAGGTGCAGATTATTTAATAACACATATCTGAAGAAACTAAAGGAGCCCTACAAGGAAGAAGATACGAGACTATTCAAAAGATAATGACCCTTATTTCCAATGCTCATCTCAAGCATTATTTGTAGTGGTAGTAATTGCAGGAGATAACATGTTCGACTGGCAACAGTCATCTCCTTGACCTCAGTTAACTGCTGCACTCCTACCAAAGCTATTGCTGAGCACTTGGTCCTGACTTCCTATTTCTGCTACGATACAACATGCATCCTGAACATGTTCATCTGAATATTTACAAGTTTTCTGCTCTACCACTTCACCAGGTGAGTTCGCTAACGTTTAATTTCTCTGAGATTTCTTAATTACAGCAGAATTCATTTCATTCTGCCCAGCTCTGATACATGCACAGCTTGTTCCTCCATTTGGCGTTAGAATATACAAAGCTGACTACGCATCCAGCATGCATGGCATACATACCATTTTCCCCTATGTTCAGAACTGCATGTTTCATAAGGCTGATAGAGAGGCTGTGCTGGATAATGCTCTTGAGACATGCAAACTGAAAAGAATGGACCGCAGCACAATGGGGACACAGCAAGGACAGTGTCAACTACTGCAGATCAACGTGAATTTCCAGTCTCCCTCCAACACCAATGTGCACCTAACAAGGAACAGGACTGCAGACAGAAAGCATGCTTGGACCCTACCTGCTTTTACTCCTCCATGTTCCCAGCCACCCAACTTCACCACATATGTTCATGCATCAGCAGCTTTAATGCTGTAAGAAAAAAAAAAAACCAAACTCAGTGTTAGTGTATTCTGGAAACTTTGCAAGAGAATAGCCCTTGGCATCCAAAAAAAATGGCAAGGAAAGCTCATACGAAAGCAAAGTCAAAAAAGAGGACAGGTGAAAGTCATCCCAGGAAGTCTAAATCATGTCTTCTAATGATTTGTTAAAAAAAATAATAATAAAAAAATTGATTACTAGCCTGCAGATGTTCCTGAGCAATTCAGAAAGAGGAAAAGCAAGTCTTTTGTGTGTACTATTTAATCTGCAGTATTTGGCATTCAGCAAGTAAGGTACTTCCATTCACAATCACAGTTATTGCCCTTTGCTGACAGCTGACCAGAGTGTGGGGAATAGAGGGGCAAGGAAAGAAGAAGGGATACTGGGAGGGATGGTAATCATCAGAATGCATGAAATTTCACTGCTACCTCTGCAGTGAAATGGCTGGAATAGCATCAAATTTAGATTCTATGCACATGTATCTCATATGCAAACACCATCATAACTGCCTGGGAGGAAAAGTCAGTTATTTTCTTTTTCTAAATCTTCTTTTTCCTTATCGCCTATAAAACGTTACAATAAAAAAAAAATAATAATCACAGGGGTGAACTGAAGTTGCAGAAGGTGCTCGTTGAGGAGAAAAATAATTGTTAGCCAGAGCTGATTAAACAGCACTATTTTCACACAGAAAGAAATGATGGCTGAGAAATCATCCAGGAGATATTAGCTTCATTATTCTTATCTCATCAATTATTAATTTTCTAAAAAAAAAAATTTAAAAAAGTTGTTGCCACCTTTTCTCCCCCCCCCCCCCCCCCCAGCCACACTAATTGTTTATTAGCATACAAAAGAACCAATGACCTTTCAAATGGCATGCTTATTGTCCCTTGTAGGCAGAAGAAATGAGCCTTGGCACAGTAAACATTACTTGGTTCCTTTTCATTTTTAGGAAACTAACCTTTGAAGCAATGAACTCTTCATCAGTTCTGTATTTAATGACCATGGAAGTAAAAGGAACTGTTACCTTGCGACTTCATCTTTGCTATTTCAAAAGTTTAAAACAAATTAAGGCTATTTTTAAGCGTTACATAATTACATGTATGGATGGAAGCATTGCAGGGATTTAGAACTATGCTAAAAAGTTCTGAAGTGCTTCATATCAAACACTAGAGCTGAACATTTCTTGTTCTTCCCATGCAAGTTTGAGAAAGGTATTCACAACTTGGACAGTTTTTTCAAGGGATCACATTATTCCTCCACTCAGCAGTGTAAGTGATGGAGGAACCTGAGTCTCACTTTCAAAAGCCATTTCAAAGTCTAGGACAGTTATCTTCATTGCCTTTCAATATGGATTAGATTCCTAAATCACAGAACCACAGAATAGCTGTGGTTTGGAAGTGACCTCTGGAAGTCATCCAGTCCAAAGTCCTCCTCAAACTAGGATGAGCTATAGCCGGCTGCCCATGGTCATGTCCAGGTTTTAAATATCTCCAGCAATGAAGGCTCCACAGCCTCTCTGGGAAATCTTTCACAGTAAAAAACTCTTTCTTGTGTTTAAACAGAATTGCAAGTATTTCAACTTTTGCCCTGTGACTCCCATCCTATGAGTGGATACCACTCAGAAGAGTCTGGCTCCATCGTTTTTACTCCATCCCATCAGGAGCCATGCTGGTAATATCCCCCTGCTTTCCCTTCTCAAGAACATACAGGCTGCTTTCAGAGAGCTAGTGCTGACCACTTCCCAAAATAGAAAACAACAAAGTCCTAACACTGCTTTTGAAGTTTACTTGACATGGCTGTAATCAGGGAAACAGAGAAACCCGTAGAGAAACTGGTTCCATCCATATTATCCTTGTAATGCTGTGAAATTCAGTGGAGATGCAACATATCGTTAATTAAGGTGGGCACATCATCACACAGTGTTCTTCTGTCTGGAGGCCTGAGTTGATATCATCCTTTGAAGATTTCCAACACAGGTTAACAAGAGCTCAAGAACCTCCCATACACACAGTCATTGCTTTTTACTTTTAGAAAAGTCTCCACAATATGTGATGCTTTAAGACTGTAAGCTCTTTCTTAGAGACATGAAATAAGGTCGGACTCGCTGTGCATTCAATACCAGCCTGAGGAAAGAAATATTAGCAAATTCTGATCATTCTGGTTAGCAGAACAGATAACCTCCCCAGCCCTGTAAACCAATATTAATTAATGCAATGGCCCAAAATATCTGGCAGCCCTGGGAGTAAGGAACATGACTGCAGTTCCTTTGTATACGCAGTACCGAAATCTGCAAGAACCAGCTTGTAAGACTGCAGTGCTACAGTAGATTTTAAGGATCCTAGATAAAACGTTTTGTATCCTAAATAAATAAATAAATAGATAGATAATTGGGTTTTGGTTTGTATGCATAGCTTACCAAGCATCTCTGGAAAGCTGTATGAAATGACAGACTTCTGAAAGAACCTCAAGCTGCTCCCCTGGCCATAAGCTTGACAGGATACAACATAATGCTTAATGCATCTTTTAGCAAAGTGAGCATAATGAAAACAATGATGTGACTTTTTGTTGATCCTATAGCAGGAGTCTATCAAGGTTCAGTTCAAGGCATTCACAGCAGAAACAATTTTCAAGACCGAGCACAGAGCAGACAATCTGTTAGATGAGAGAGCCTTAGTCCATTAAGTTCCTGAGCCAATTCATGATAATGTTATTTAGTGTAAATTTCCATTTGGATGAATGGTAAGGAGCTTGATCTATAACATCTGTAATTGAATTAGCAACCTCTTTGTTTCCCTATTCTTTTTATGACCGGGCCATGTATGCATTTTGTGCACATTCTGAATTACAGCGCTCAAGTCATTAGTGAGGAAAAGTGCCACATAAAGCGCTTTTGGAAGTGGATCTTTATTCCATTCAATTTTATTTTTTTTTTTCTTTTCCTTCCTGGAGAGGTGGTGCTTTGCCTCTATTTAATTCTGTTTGTTTCACGTCAATTCAGTTGGATTCCATAGATCTGCTTTACATGGCTGATATAATTTGCCCCTTATAAGCCTAAAGCTAGGGCTTCAGGATTCATTTGTTTTCCCATTATTTTTCTGGACAAGAATAGTAATGGTAGATTAGGAAAGAAGAGACTAATTTAACAAGGGATTTAAACACTTGCTTAATTACATCTCTGCTGAGGGCAGCACTGATTCAAGTGCTTAATTGGGTGTTATTTGAAAATACGGAAGGATTGCATGAAAAGGGCTTTGTAAAAGTACCTGAACACATTCACCACATATTATAAGGCTCATCATTAGAAGAGGTCGACATTTTGAGTTTATCTAGAGGATCCTATGCTGAGCAAAGACTGAAGAAAATGGATGACAGGACAGGAGTGAGGATAATTCTGCTTTTGACAACATATGAATGTTTACCTTGGGTGACTTTCCCATTTTCCAACACAATTTCAGCAGTATGAAAACTGTCATCTCTTGAGTGTCCAAGAAATTGCAGCCCATTTTTATAGGTATCTACATACCTCTCCATCAGGATCAAAAATTGCTGTGCCAGGGAGGAACATGATCCTGGCCATCTCCCAGATCGGGGGGGAATCAAGCCTGAGAGTTAGCAGAGGTTAAAGCACAAAGAAAAGAATACAAACATTACCGTGCCTAAATCAATTAGCTCAAAGTGCTCAAGTATTGTACACTGCCCCTGAAAGCAATGAGTTGTCTCTTCAGTTGTTCACTATCATTTGGACTACCATACAGACTATCTGATCCCTCCAGCTTCCTGAGCATCAATGTCACTTTTATAACTGAGACGTATACTCCTAAATTAGTAAAGTACAAGTGAAAGATTTCCCTGTACTCCAGCTAAATTTCCATAGGCAAAGCCTTAGCAAAGCTTACATTTGCACTGGTGCTTCAGGACAAGATTTTAGACAAAATTCTTTGTCACATCTTTTAAAGCTGAGATATTGGAATCAATGTACAAACACACCAGTGGAAACAAACAATTCTTAAAAAAAAAAAGAAAAGAAAATACGTACTGCCTGCATGGATACGTGATTATTCCCACACCAGTACAAGTAAGGTGAAAGAACAGCTTGTCTGAAAGGTTTAAAGGCTAATAAGAGTGAGATGTCGCTGACGCTGGATAGGGTAAGCGATAAAAATTTGCCTGTGAATTTAACTTCCTAAGAGGAAAATGGCATTCAGCAAAATGCTTGGAGCTTTTTCTCTTGTGAATATCTTTATCGAATGGGGCTCTGGATCGTATTAGCTTAAGCCCTCAAGGTAGAGCATTCTTCTTTCCCTCCTTTGAGGTGTAAGTCCTTAGGGCTCCTGCCAAAACGTACATTGCTGAGAGGCATCTATGGGAAACAGAGCCAACACACACACTACAGCTGGGAGAACAACTGAACAGCCAATTCCTTCAGGGCCCAATTATCTGCCACAAAACTGAAGGGCTGGGATGCATTTCTGGCTTTAGACACCTCCTAGCCCACTTTGTTTTTTCTTCTGCACTTCAAATAGTAAGAAATAAATAAAACCATTTACCTATAATATGTTGAAAGATCCTTTGCTGAGTTTGAGGTTATTAGTATTCAAGTAGAAAACACTGGATATTCATGTAATCAACCTGATTATTGTGAATATGACACTACTAAAAGCTAATCTGCGCTGTCCAGAATCATTTAAAATAATGTCTTTCAAAAGCATAAATATATTTTTTACATTAGTAATCATTTGAGTACCTGAAGTTAGGATTGCTGCCAGAAAGTGATTTAAAAGATGTCTCATTTTAAGGGGCAGAAGGAACCATTTCAACTACCAGAAAATGGCTGAACTTGATATTTAGAGAATGCTGAACTCATGCTTCAGGAACCAGCTTTTCTTTTTAACTCCCCAGCTGGAATCTTATTGAATACATATGAAATACATCTCACAAATCAGTAGAAAATAAACCTGTATATTAAGCATCTTTGGGTAGAGCGGTTGCTATAGTTTGTTTATAAGATTGCTAGTAACTGAAGTGGCTTCCAACATTTGTGCTAGCATGTGTTCAATTTGTTTACTGCTTTATATTAAAAAAAAATTAAAAAAAGATCCAGAAAGGACAGATTGTCATGATCTCAAAGGAAAAAGAACCAATTTGCATAATGTGGCAGAATAAAATAAAAATATAGGGAATTTTAGTCACTTTAATTTAGCAACTCCTACAGTAGAAGAGACAGAAGTTAACTACTGATATATGCAAAGTAAGATACCTTTGGAAAAAAAGCTTCTTCAATCACAGTCCATCCTTTTCCTCTGCAGATAAGACACTTGGCATAGGGCCTTCCAGTTGGTCTATAGGGCCTTCCAGTTGGCCTCCTCATGCTTCACTCTATACATTTTAAACAAAACAGACGTAAAAGAACATTGGAAAGCCAAGCAAAAAGTGACATAACTATCATCAAATAAGAAGTGCTACACATCTGCACTGTAATTGACAGGCATATGTTTGACTAAATTATAACTCACGCATGCCAAAGTCAACTAAGTAGCAAAGGAATCTGTAATACGAGTTACAATTACCCAAATTAATCAGCATTGATTTTTAACTTCCTTATTAGGTTAATTATATTTAGGTATTAAAAGAAAGAATAGCACTAGTTTGTAACAGAACAGCTAAGGGAAAAGAAATGTTCTCTAGCTGGAGTCATTTTTACTTGCTCATAAGACTTAATGTTATCAGTGGGAATCGGGACCAATAAAAACAAGAACCCAACCAAGAAACTAGACTGCTTACTGCCAAACCTTAATTAAGCAAAAAAGGAAATAAATAATGTGAAAACAAAAATCATACATGCTGTGTATGCAAAGATGAGACCAAATCAGGCTGTGAAAATAGATAACACAAAATAATTCATTACAGCAAAGCTGGATTCCAGAAAAGAATTGGAAACGTCACTGGTTGAAGGAATTCTCATGATTGCCAGAAGTGACTTCTGTGGATAGCCAGCCACTACCCTAATTCCAGTTTTAATATCTCAATATACCAGTTTATAGAATCACAGAATCACCAAGGTTGGAAAAGACCTCTAAGATCATCCAGTCCAAGCATCCACCACCAATATCTTGCACTAAACCATGTCTCTCACTACAACATCTAAACATTTCTTGAACATCACCAGGGACTTCAGTGATTATTTCCAAGAGTGCTAAGAGACACAAGCCTGTGGTGAAAAGACACCCACAGAAGGCTTGCCCTGTCTCATTACATTAATGAGCTAATGTATCAACAAGCAAAGTATTTCACAATGGAAAATACTGTAAGGAAGGACTTACACTTCATGGTGCATAGTCCTTATCCTTGAGGAATATGGATAGCAGATGAGTAAACATGTCCACTTAAAAATAAGAATTAAAAAAATAAAATCTTCTCATATATACAACACAGTACTTCCTCAGTTGTTTATGAAACCCCTCATCCACTAGAATTAGTGATATTTCAACCAAAGGAGAAAGAGCCACTCTTCCTAGACTCTCTCCATCAAGGCATGTCCTGGTCTTGTTCTTTCAGGCTATTATAAATTTGTTAAGAATTATGGCCAGGACACACCCACATAGATCTTAATGATATATGGACAGGTGAACATACTCAATGTTTGATTTTGCATGATGGAAAACCCAATAAAAATGTGCCAATGGGATAATCACTTTTTAGAAGAGAACAAGAAATGTTCACATTCAGAATCATTATACACAAAGCTGGAAATGAGGCATGAATATTAAAAATAACTTTTCATCCGCTGTTAGATCTTCGCTTTATCACTTCAGATATATACATGTTATTTTAATTAAGCAGCACAATTCAGGGTCAGCCCCTGCAAAATGCCAGGCATGCTAAACCAAAAATGATCTGCATGTAAGGAAGCAGAAGTTGCTAAGATTAAATAATAAAATAGAATCATAGAGTCATAGAATGGTTTGAATTGTAAAGGACCACAATGATCACGTAGTTTCAACCTCCCTGCTATGTGCAGGGTCACCAACCAGCAGCCCAGGCTGCCCAGAGCCACATCCAGCCTGGCCTTGAATGCCTCCAGGGATGGGGCCTCCACAGCCTCCTTGGGCAACCTGTTCCAGTGCCTCACCAACCTCTGGGTGAAAAACTTCCTCCTAATATCCAACTTAAACCTCCCTTTCTCAGTTTAAGACCATTCCCCCTTGTCCTATCAGTATCCACCCTCATAAATAGATCCACCCTCATAAACAGTAAAATAGTTCTTGACATACATTTATCTGTATGTAAAACCCCAGTAAACAATCAATAAGAAATCTGAGGAGAGCACCAGTATTTACTTAGAAAAGCTGAATACATTCTCTCCTTCCCTTCTCCCTTTTTTCTTCACACCCACACAAATCTAATGTCAGAACATTTTTATGTTTGCATGTAGATTGAAGTTTTAACTTGTTCCAGCAAGAAATGAAATTTTCTGCTGTATTTTCAGCATTTTCCATGGAATGAAATTCTCCATCATGACAAACAGTTGTTACAGTAGTACCAATCCTCTCTGACACAGGAACCAGGATGTACGCATTCAAGCAGTGGATTCTGCTCCAAAAACCCTGCATAAAGCATTAATACTCTTCCAAGTCCAACTCTGTGTTCCACAGTCCAGTATACTAAATATTCCTTACCATAGTTCTTCTAAAGAATTACATATTCTATAAGGATTCCTCATTTCTTTTTCTGTGTAATAGATCTTTGTTATGATCTACTAAGTTTATGGCAGCTTTTTCAGCTCGTGATTTGCGTACTAGAATGTATCTAGTGTCACTGCATCTCAAAGATAGATAGAGAGCAAAGAAAAATACACTGGTGCAAGTATGAATTAGCTGTTTCCTACCAAACTGAGAGCCACTCCTGTGAAAAGGGCAGTGTGGATTTCACTCTCAGTTCCATTTGGGCTCCTTTACGCTCCTGTGCAATGAAAGGTCACAAGTGCTGAAATGCCATCATGTACCCTAGGACTTGGATCACGGCCTCTCAATTCTCCTGTGCTTCTGATATGCTGAAAGGCATTGGCTCAGTCATCCGGTGCCTGCACCTTCACTTCCTTCGTTATTGCTCTCGTCCATTCCCTTTGTTGAGATTTCTGAAGAAGAAACAAATCCCCCTCATGAATAAATGCACCGGGTAACAGAGGTGAAAAGAAGAGAAAGTCTGTCTTGGGGTATGTGAGCTACTGTGTTTATAAGAATGGAGCCTGACTGGCCACGGTCCATATATGTCCCTGAAAAGTACCCAAAAAGTCATGCATCAACTTAGACCCTGTCTAAACATGGCCTGTAGATGATGACAAAAAAAGAAGCCTCAACAGAAAAAATCAAATTAATGCTGTAGGTGTCTTTTGGCCAAAATGCTGCTGTTAGGAGGACATGAGAGACAGTTTAATTTACAATGGAAATGACTGAAGAGAATATCAGAGGATTCAGCTGTCACATCTATCAGACCACCAGCTGTATGCATGGCCCGAGGCTATGACGGCATTACTGGTTTGATTTGTTGTTGTTGATTGCTTGCTTCATGTTAATTCATTCTACTGTACTAGAATGTTTCAGGGGCTCATCTGTTATTATTAATATTAATAGACCAAAGCACTTTCGACCAAAGAACTCGAGGCACTTTACAAACATTAATTAAGCTTCACAACACCCCTAGGGGTAAGTAAACTTTTGAGATCTCTTGAAAAGGTCAGAGAGGGCTTGGCTAAAAGTAGCAGCCTTGGTTAAATTCAATGGACTGAGTAACAGGAGACTGGAGTTCAAGTGTCCTTTTTATCACTGACACTCTCCTCTGAGAAATGACTCCGTATCTCTGTGCCTCAGTCTTCCAGTTGAACAGGATGGATTATGGGACAGGTCTAGCTTATGGGACCTGTAGGAAGGACAAGATGACAAATTATCAGCAGAAATAAAAAAGATCCTGAAAGCATCAGGCTTGAAAACAGAAAGATTGATATTTTTCTTCAAAGCAGTACCTGGAAATTCTCTTCTAAACTGTGGACTTGAAGCAGTCCATAAATCCCATGGGAGTTTCTCAGGGATAAGAGAACGTGATCCAAAGGCAATGGAAATTGAGGTCCTTGAGGGCTCACAATCAAGGTCTGGTGCAAGGGTCCCTCCATTACCCAGAGAACAACCATCTGCTGCAACCAGAGCCATGCCTTTATACAGAAAAGTAAAGGAAAACAAGATCTTTGTAATGGGAAAAAGGAACTTCTGCAAGGTCTCCACTGCTCCAGTGGCGGATCCCAAAGAGATCAGTGGAATGGATTGGACCAGAATAAACCCTACCAGATGGGTTACGCCACCAAATGGACACACAGACTCTCTCCCACCTTAAAATTCGTGACGCTGTGCCAAATGAGAAAGCCCTCATCTCTTCCAGAACTAAGACAGAAATCTCATCTCTTCCACTTGGTTTGTGAGCAATAATTCCCCTAAATGCAACTGCCTTCTCCTCATTTAGCTTTGCCGTTTTGGATTTCTTTTTATTGCTTTTCTAAAGCAAACAACCTGTCCATTCTCATCATCAGTATTTCGGGGAAAGAGATTTTACGTTTGATGGGAAGAAATGAGATACTATGGAGATGGGTAACGAGATAAAACTGAGGTAAGTGCATTCAAAGCGCCACAGAATCCATTAGGGGAGGAAACACCAAATGACTACAAATAATTGTTTAATATTTTCTTATTCCAGGAAAAATCTCTGATGTGTAGAATGTGAGAGATCACATGGGCCAGGTAATTAAATGAGATCTGGGAAAGCTGCAGCAAAATGTTTCATTTTGGAAACTAACATTGAAAAAAAACAAACAAAGAAACAAACAAAGCCCATGAAACTGTTTTTCCAGCATCCAACAGGAAACCCTCCCCTGGAAAACAGAGCTGCCTACTGCGAAATTCCTCTTTAACTTGAGAATTCAAGAATTACACATTCAGAGCTCATAGGAGCACCTTCTGCACAGCACAAGGGCTGGGTGTTGCTGCTACACCACGCAGGACTCTGAAAGCATTTCCATGAGCTTGCAATGCATTTTTCCTAATGTTTAGAAAGGAAAATTCCTCCTAACACAATGATGAAGAACACAATGGCTGTAATCTCTCTTTACAAAGATGAGCAAACCAGACTGAACAGTTCATGAACCCAGAGAGCTCTGCAAGTACCTGAGATGGGAACCTAATGCTTCTGGTATTGTTGCAAATGTATTGCTGTAATTCATTAGACTTTTTAGTAACAATGTTTCTTTAAATATATTGTTAAATTGGCCATGCAGGAGTGGTTAGTCACTCCTGAGATAAGGGCTGGTTTTGTGTTTTTGAACTCCAGTCCTTATCTTTTAGACAAGCACAGCAACACTCCAGCTATTCACTAAACAAAAAATTAAAACCCAAACCAAAACACGCTGCTGAATTAACATGCAAGCTATCTGCCACAGCTTGAGCCTTGCCTTGGAAGCTCTATGGCAGCAGAATGTTCACCGAAACCAGCTGCAGCCCTGTAATTCAAAGGATCATACAGAATCAAAGCCGTACAGCACAATTCAAGGAGAGTATTTCCACCGATTTCAACAGGGAGACCTGGGTTTCAGGCCCTAAACAGCTAATTAACTGTGAAACAGGTAGACAATGCAAAGACAAAAGCTTCGCAGTAGAAGTGCACAGATTAGCCAACTGCTTAATAACTGTAATTACCCTCTTCCCAAGTGCTTTTTATTTTCACCGCACAACTCCTCTGCCTCCAGCTCCAAGATAAACTTCAACGTAATGAAATTGGGCAAGAAAAAATAATAATAATAATGAAAAAAAAAACACTTCCCACACTTAATACTTTTATGCAAATGACAACCTTTGGGTCTTTTTTGCATCCAAAATGCTGAGTGTTTTAATAAAGCAATACCCAATGCGTTGCACTGCCATTGTTCAGAGATTTTTTAATGTTATGTCAATTAATAAAAGAGCCCAAGCCACAGAACGTTCAGGCTCTGAGACAGCAATGTAGGGAACAATAAAACGAGTTCACAAGGTGCATGAAATGTATTTCACAAAACCTTCTGTAACATCTAAATGTCTCCATGTTCACATCATCTATTAACAACACCAGCTAACAAACAGCTCCAGCCAAACATCAGCTTTAGACTGGTGCACAAAACAAACTGCTGGTTCCTTCTCACCTAGCCAGGTGCTTTGTCAGCACTGTGAAATCCAACACAAGCATCATCTGCAGATGTCGTTCCAGATCCTCCTCCCTGGGTTTGTGCACCACTGGTTGCATTCTTAAGAGCCCACTCCCAGACTTGTGTGTTGCCATTTGTTCCTTTGGTGATAAGGAAAAATAACGCAAAGCAATCTGTTCTTTCACTTTGGAGAATTATATACGGTGAGGGGCTCCAAAAGGGATAAAAGCTTCCTGAATACACACAACCCACACTTTGATCCACGAGGGATAGTTCTATTGGTTCGCTTTCAGCCTGCCTCCTTCCTTCTAAATAGCTTCAGCATAAGTCTGCTAACAACACCCTTATTCCCCCAGCACCAACATACCTCCACTCTCTGGACCTTCGTTCCTGTTGTTGATAGTTGATCTAGTTTTGGACATAAAGTTGAATGAAAGGCAGGTGTGGGGTTTTGAGGCTGTTTGGTTGCTTGCTTTTTTTTTTTTTTCCCCCTAAAATGACTGTTTGGTGTCTTTCCATCCTTTCTCTCACACTCTGGGAGCTCAAAGTGAATTGCCACTGCCAACTAGTGACAAATATGAATAGTATGTGCAGAATTATGCTGACTGATTTTGTCAGTAATTCTTGAGCAAGATTAAGAGATGAAAACCCAGCCAACAGAAAAATAAAATGTTATGATGTTTTGAAATGTTGCTAGATTGCAGCTAATTCATAGTTACTTCAAAGTTATTACACGGCCTTTAATTTCCCAAGCTAGAACCAATCTGAGATTCACATACAAGAAAAACACAACAGTTAGCAAATGTTTAGGATGGCAGATGCAAGTTGTACTCCCACCAATAGAGACACTGACTGTTGCCATGACTGTTACATAATTGCCAGGATTTACCAAAAAAAAAAAAAAAAAAAGAAAGAAAAAAAAAAGACAAGGTTATTTTAGAAACAACCTTCAGTAGTCCTCAATTCTTAGCAGGATATCTGCCAGAAAGAAATCTGACCTTCAGTAGCAAACTCAGAGCTGGACTGCTACAGTGGATGGGCATCTCACCAATTTTGAACTGATGACTAATGGAAATGATTGTCAAAAACATCCAAGAGGTTTAGGAACACAACTTGGTAAAAGCACAGGTTCACTGAGTCCTGAAACATTCCTGTAGCACAGGCTGAATTTTGAAGAGCTAGAAATGTTTTTAGCTCACCCCACTAGATATACCACCTTCTCCTCTCTTCTCTGCTGTCCATTCTTCTGGTTGTTCCACTTGGAGAGGTGAGATAGGGCAATGTTCTGATCAGTGTTTCTAGGATTGATGCCTGTATTTCTCTCTCTAAAAGACAGTCTGGGGAATTGAGAAAAAATTTAAGCCATTTTCCTAACCTCGTGGCTCCCAGAAGGCACGAATAAAAGTCCCATATTTTTGTCATCAAGATGATAGCAGCAATCTTCAGATCTGTGTGAGTCCACAAACATTTACCTGGCAGAATCCCTATAACTCACAATAAAAAGATAAGCCCAGAGCAAATTCCATTTCGCTGGTAGTGTTTCTGTTCTGAGCTATTTCTGAGAGAACATAAATGGGAGTTGACTATTTAAACCCTTCTCAATAAGTGGCAAATTCTGACCCTTTGTTGTGTTCCTTACGGATGCAACAGCAGAGCATAAGCACAGCTAAGGTTACAGAAGCTTTCCTTAGCTGACACATCTCCAAAGGCTAAATCTCTTCCCCAGGATGCAAGATGAACTTTGGGTCTTCATCAAGAACATGCAAGTCTGAGATAAAGGTCTCTCAAGTGGCTGTTCACACTTTCATGCTATGTGTCAAGCAATCATTTAGCCTCTGTGCTGCAGAGACATCGTTATTTGACAGCTCAGGACACCACCCCTGTCATTCATTTCCAGGGAAGCCACACTTGTTACCTTGTGCCTCAATTTTACACTTCCTCAAAATGGAAGATAATACAATTTTCCCTGAGTGGCTTGTTGACAACAAAGTCCATAAGGAGGCATCATTCACTGCCAGTGATGGAGTCAGGATAACCACCTGAAGAACAGCTGTGGAAAATCTTTGCACTTTACTCCTCCACCTAAAGCAGATTGCATGGGCACGATACATCAGCTTAATGTAGCTTCAAGGATGCACAATCTGTGCATTTTAATTGTGTTTCTTAACTGTTCCATATTTTGCCTGTGAAGGACAGTTTGTTTTAAAAACTCTAATAAAAAGCTTTTTGCATTGCATGGGTTTGTTTAGTAAACATACAGAACAGTGAAACCCATGACAGACAGAAATCTTAATAAGGAGTTAATACTGAAGCAAAGCAAAAAGCATCAACCCATGCTAGGACCTAAGTATAAATGACAGAAACTATTGCCTCATATGTCTAAAACTGTTTTTGGTATATCTGCATCTTGTAAAGCAATGTAATTCCATTTTCATTTCCATTTACTTCCCTCAATAGCTTTCCTGTTTACCCCCTCCGAGCTCTACTTTATTTACTGATTGCAGAAAATACAGGTTGTTCCATTATTCCTTGTTCATGGCTAAGAAGCAAAAAAAGTTTTCCAATAAAAGAGAAGAAAGTGGGAAAGAAACAGGGGAAAACAAGCAGACAAACAAAAACAATCTCTGAGAGAGAACTGGATAAATAGTTTACTTTGAAAAAACCAGTAATAGCCTGTAGATGGTGCCTACCTGCTGCATGAAAAAATATTTCTATAACCACACACTATTTAACTCTGACTTCATTGCTCCATTGGAACAGAAGATCCTCTCCCATCTATGCCATCTCCACATCTCACTTTGCTTGTAGTGGAAAACCAGGAGTGCCATTTTGAGAGTTTCCTTCCTTTTCCCATCCTTTCACTCCTTTGTAAGGAGGATTTGGAGAAAGGGAAGAACCAGAGGATAAATGGTAGTGAGAGGACATGGCTGTGCCACTGCTAAATCTCAATCTGCTCCTTTATCTGCAAGGGCAGCCTCCCTCTAAACCACAGACAAAATTCTTAGGAGGACTAAAAAGAAATTTCCCCCATCATAATGAGGAAATTCAAGCAAAATCTTAGGCAGAATTTTGTTTGTGGAGTTAATCTACTATCAAAAGACCTAAGAACAGCATATTTTAGAGAATTTACCATCGTAACATCCACAGCAACAACAATAACCTTGTAGAACTGCACAGTATTACCATACTCTTAGAAGTAATAAACCTCATACTGAAAAAGCTGCTGTAATTGCAAATGTAATAAATAGCTTGAGAAATATTACTGTAGCACTGTGTTATATGGGCAGTCCAGGCAACACAATCATTAATCAGAATTTGTCAATACAGTGCGAGATAATCACTTTTAAAAAGCTATCTATGCTTGCCCTCCTTTAGTTTCTCATCCATGGAACTTTCAGATGCACTCAGTGCTGCCTGTGCTTCATTCACACATCTCCTGAACCCCTTGCAGACAGAGACTGGTATGCAAAAGGCAACTGTATTTCCAGGAGCCTTAAATCCATCCTCATGGGACCTAAAAACCTGTTTCTGTTTCCGCAGTGCATGGACGTTCTGCAGTGGGCAACCCACAGGATCACTGCCTTCATTTTAAGAAGAGAGCAGCAGAAGGTGGATAGAAACTGAAGCAAAAAGAAAGTAGAGCTAATACAAACATGAAAATAATGTGTAAGGAAATGCACAGAATGGTAGAGTTGTTGGGAATGGAAAAAAAACACTAAGATCATGCAGTCCAACCATCAACCCATCAAATATTTTCACATGAGATAGGAAGGTAGCTGAACTGAGACAAGTGTGCTACATATAAAACTGATCAGCAATCCAAATACATTCAGAAATAACATGTGGTGACAGAATACAAAACAAAGCCCAACCAAACAGCAACAGAAGTTGGTCAGGAAACAGAAAATTGTTTTGTTTTCTGAGGGGAAGAAAGGCAAATATATTACTCTCTTTGGAACTGTGGCATGCAGCCTGCTGGCAGCTGCAGCCAAGAGATTGCTGCTCCTACTGTTTTCTATGCAGGCTGTGGTCCCAGGCTCAGCTCCAAACACAGGACACACACTCAGACCTCAGACCTGTCATGGTGAAGAAGGCTGCACCTTGAAAGGTAACTGCAGCCAGGGAGCCTTGCTTGCCTGGGAACATCATAAACCAGCACGGGCAGCTGCTGTGGTGTGAGAGAAGTTCCTTTTTCTTGTTCTGTGAGGATCCAGAGGAAAAATATCTTCCTTTGGAAAGAAAAGAAGAAAAAAAAAAAAAGAAAGATAGGAAAAAAAAACTTTTGTGTAGATAAATTAGGGTTTAGCAAAGACCAATACTGAGGAATTCTTCTGCAGGGAACTGCAGAATGCAACAGCGTTGGCAGAAAGCTAACTTATTTCTAAGAAACAAATGATTGTGAAAGAGCAGAGATTGCACTGTCTGCCTGTTTTTAATCCAATTCCTGGCATACAGGTCAAGGATATTGCATGCTGCAGACACCGCCGTCAGTCCTTCCTGGGAGAACTTATTCATGCTCAGAGCAGCAATGAGGTGTGCAGGCAAAGCAAAGCTGCGCAACAGCAGCCTCAGCTGCTTGTTAACTTAATTCAACTCAGCAAACAGGGGAAAAAAAAAAAAGTTGTTAGCATTTAGCAGATTATCTCTGCCCAGAATGAGTGTGCTAATGGATACAGAAGCAAGAGATTTTTTTTTTTTTTTAGCTGCTTTTAATTATCCACATAAAGTTCTCTCCCTGCAATCCTTTAGAGATGGTGTTTTATATGCATGACCCACAAACTCTCCATACAGATGACATTTTCCTCTAGAGCAGTTTCAGGTTACTAAAAGAAGAGAAAAAAATAATAATAATTACAATCTATCTATTCTATTTGGATATGAAATACTTCAGGTTAAAACTAACCCAGCTGAAGTTACACTCACATTTAGGTCTGCTCTGCGGATGAAGAAGTGAAAAGGACAAAGCTGAAGGGAAGAAGAGCTGCTTTTTTCTTATTAATACTACCACTGTATGCTTTGAATTTTGTCATTTTTTTCTGACAAAGCCCTGATGCTATTACAATCCAGACTGAAACAGGATTTATTCCCCGAGATAATCCCAAACTGGTTTTCTTACTTCTTCTCTTCGAGAGAAATATACATGAGTTGGATGATCAATTTTGTAATTTGCGGCTGCCAAGCAGCTTTGAAGCAATTTAGTGATTTGTATACTTATTTCCTGTCCTCACCGATGGCAGGAGATGATATAAGGATATTGAGTCTTAATAATCTATTCATTTCCCGGATCAAACTGGGGGAAGTAGAATCAGAAGCATCTTTTTGACGTACATTTTGTACTTACAAGAACCTGTTTTTCTGTTGTGAAGTATCTGTGCATTCATTTAAGAATGGCACTCAACCATAAAGGCCCAATTTGAAAAAATACCCAGACACCCCATTACTTGCATCTTGCAACCATCTTCAAATGGCCATTCAGGATGTTTCATATGCATTAATTGCAATAGTTAGGTTAATGAACATGAAACAAATAGCCATGTGAACACTGTCATTCAAAAGTGAAGCATCTTCTGCTCACTGCAGTTTAATCCTCCTCTGAGGATTAATTTCAAACATATAATTTAAATTCACTAAACACCTTATCAAACTGGGATTCACTCCGTTATTAAACATTTATCACAACACAAAAAGCCTACATTAATTCTTATCATCCACATCCCCCTAACCACCCCGTATAAGAGCTCTACAAATCACATCCCATGCGCCAGGAGGTAAAGGAAAGGGTCCAGCACCCACTGCTGCAGTGATTAGCTTCTGGTCAGCAAGGAAATAAGGAACAACCTTCTCTCCTATCTCCTGGGGTGCAGCATTCCCAAGGGCTTCTGCAGCATCATGGGATGGGACATGGTTTAGAGGCTAGTATTGGTGGGAGGTGGATGGTTGGACTTGGTGATCTTAGAGGTCTTTCCCAACCTTCATGATTCTATGGTCATCTACCCACAAAAAATATGAGTTTAAGGAGCTAAAAGTCACTAATTAGTAACCAAAATAAAGAACATTCTTCCCCCCAATCCTTCAAACTGATTCATTTGCAAGCAACAGCTCATGCCTGTTGTTTCCCCAGTAGATTTTGTTCGAGTTGCATTTTTAAAAGGACAGGAACGTTTTGTGAAGAAAAATACACAATCTTTCAATTTAAAACAGCATTTTGAAGAAAAGCAGAGGGGAGGTGGATACAGAAATTGGTAACACGTCAATATGCAGCCAGCATGCTTTACCCCACAGCACATTCCAGAAGCAGCCACTTTTATAGGCTGAGGATGGAAGGAGCTGCTGCTGCTTGGAAAGCAGAGCTCCCAGCACTCCTTCCTCCAGCCCCTTCTCTAAATGCTTCATCAAAACTCCTCTGCAGTGAGCTGAAATCTCTGTGCTATCTCAGCCCATTGCCACCGCTTGAAAAGAAAGCACTGTGCAATTGCAAAGCTCCCAACGCTGTGCACCTCTGATCCCTAATTAGTTTCCAGCCGTTTCTGTAATTTAGGTTCTTGCACTTCGGGTCAAAGGAAGCACTTGCATTTCAGATGAGAAGCAGTGAATGTGAAAAATATTTCTGAACCAAGAATCGACCACTTCAGGAATTAAAAATAGCACAGGGTTATGCACAAGTAGATGCTGTGAAATTTTCTTGACACAGAATCCCAAGCTATAGGTATCTCTCCTCTCCGTGTACTCAAGCACATTATCTTCTATTCATTTAAAAGTGATGTGGCTATTTTCAGATGATGTATCCTGGAAGACAAAGGCAACAGGCTTTAACTAGGTCACCCAATTCTATTTTTATTAGTAATTCAATGTCCTTTCTTCACATCAAACATTTGGTTTACAGTCACACTAAACACTCATTAACTTGTTACTTGGTGCCATCCCATTTTCTCACTGCTCACTCCTCGCTGTACAAATAAAATACAGAGCAGCCCCTCTCTGGAGCACTTAATACAGCACTTCTGAGCTACATTGAAAGATTTTGAGGAAAAGGGTTCCCATCTCTTCCCTGGAGAGTCTATTGCACAGCACAAAGCATTCTTAAAGCACTCCCGTTGCTGGCAGTGGTCTGATGAATTTACAGACAGAGGTTTTCCTTTCTCCCCTTAGAAAGCTAATTTGTGAATTTTAGAAAATGGGAAATTCTGAATGAAGCATCAACAAGACATTAAGCACGGAGACACAAACAGCTGGCTGCAATATCAGCAAATAGGGTAAAATCTGAGATAATGAAGGATTTACTCAAGTACCCAGGTGTGGAGCATGAAATGGGGAGGAAGAAAGGGCTAAAGTAATCATTTGTGTAGAAGAGAAATCTATCTTAAAGGAAGCAGGAACTCAGCGGATTATTACTATTTTAAACCATAATGTTGTTAATATTGATTCATTTCTGCAGAGATCAAAGAAAAATTCCCAAAGCCAGAGGTGTGTCATCCTGCAGGCACTGCCTACTGAGCAGAAACCAGCTAGGTAATGCTCACAAAGAAAGAAAACAAAAATGATGTCATTTTCCTCTTCTTGTTCAGGCTGTTCTTATAGGAAGATATTTTCTCTTTTAAAAAAAAATTTCCTGTTGGAGGTCAGGGGGAAGTTCTTTCCTATGAGAGTGGTGAGGTGCTGGAACAGCTGCCCAGAGAGGCTGTGGATGCCCCGTCCCTGGAGGTGTTCAAGGCCAGGTTGGATGGGCCAGGTTGGATGGGGCCCTAGGCAGCCTGGGCTGCTATGAAATGGGGAGGTTGGTGGCACTGCCTGTGGTAGGGGGGTTGGAGATTCACGATCCTTGAGGTCCCTTCCAACCCGGGCCATTCTGTGACGCCATGCAGAAGGAGTGTTTTGAATGGGGTGAGAGTTCATCTCTCTCTCTTTTGCTGCTGGGAGGCCAGCTAGGCATTGGTCAGGGGGTGGTGAGCAATTGCTTGTACATCATATATCATATACATTCACGCACATATATCTGTCATAACTATTATCCATTTGTCATAACTATAATCCTTTCAGTAAATGGTTTTACCACAACCCACAAGCTCTACTTTGTTTTTTCTCTTCAGTTCTCTTCCCCATCCCTCTGGGAGGAGTGAATGAACGGCTGTGTGTTGCCGAGCCACCCGCCAGGTTGAACCACAACACCTACCAACAGAATCGCTGCCCACCACCACTGAATCCTCTTTTCAAGGTCTTTCCATTCGCAGCCTCCAGCACGCCGCCACCACCTGCCTCCTCCCCAGCTTCCCAAGGCCCTTCTGTTGTTGAATGCCACCCGAAGATGCAATGTTGACAGAGCTAATGGCTGGCTGAACAGATGGCAAAGAGAAGTTAATTGATCTACTGGGGCAGAATGAGTCGGCCTTGTTGAGGAGAATATGCAAAGATCCATAATGAACTTTCATTAGAGATGGAGAAAGTTCTGTCACACGTACAGACTCTATTATGTGCATTTCATGATGCATATCGAAATTCCAGCTTAATGACTTGTATCCACTTCAGAAAACTTAGCTCCTTGAAACTGCTATGGAAAGGAATATAATTTAAAGCTTTTCCTTTATTTTTTTTCCAAAGCAAATTTCTCCTGCCAAGCTCTTCTCCTCAGTAGTAAAATCCTAATTTTTTTACACTGAAGGACAAGTTTGTTTCCCTCATGCCTGGCACTTCTACATTCACTGCAATACATTTCTGACCAGAGAGAAGGGAACCTCAGAGAGGTTTAAAAATAAAAATAAGATAAAATAAGATAAAATAAGATAAAATAAGATAAAATAAATAAAATAAAATAAAATAAGATAAAATAAAATAGAACAGAGTGAAAAATGTACCACAAACACATCCAGGCTGAATTTTAGAATGGGAATACTAGGTTGGCATTGAGCTCCCACCATGACCTTAGAAAAAAATGTGGATGTTAGGAATCATTCAGGAAAAAGCCAGATTTTCCTGTAATATCAAATTCTATCTTTTGCAGAGCAACATAAAAAAACATATTCAAGATCACAAGAAAATTCTGAAAATTTGAAGCAACAGGAAAGGAACCGCACTTATCTACCAGTAAAATTAGTTATTCTTCCAACCTTTGATGACTTAAGCTTACAATCTTTGCTCTTCCATACCAGGCAGACTCAAATCTGCTAAAAACAATCCAGAAGCTTACAATGACACCAGTAATTCTGAAGGATATATGGATATACTTCTTGCTGGAACACTGTGCCACACAACCTGTTGTAGCAGATGCAGCAATGAAGCCCAGCCCAAGTTTACTTAAAAAATCACATTTCAGGTTCACATGCATTTAATGATGAACTAAGCTCTCTGATGCTGAGAAACATTCATTTGTCTCTGATAATTAACAAGCTTCTCAATACCAAAGGACTTTAAAAAACCAAACCAAACCAACCAAACAAAAAAAACAAACAAACAAACAAAAAAAAAACAAAGTCCTACTGGACCAGCAGAAACTTCTGGCAAAGACAAAAATCAACACAGTTTTATATAAAATTTGTTCTATGGAAATTGGTTTTAAACAGCTCCACGTGGCTTAGCAAAATAAAAGCCCTTCAAGCAATGCATTACACAGCTAGAATTTCCATAGTAGGGATTTCAAAGGATATTCCAGTGGCATATAAGCACCTGAGTTTCAGTTGTTCTCTTCTGGATTATAGCAGTAGGGCTGCAGAAGGCCATCAGTGGCTGGAGAATGCAAGCACTTTGTGTAAACAGCTGTCAGCATGCTCCCAGCCCAGCTATTCACACAATGTGCTCTACCAGTGCAAGAAGGAGCATCCTTCCCCTCCCTCTCTCCTGGAACTATGGTGTAAGTAGCAGTTTTCAGAGACGCAGTTTCAGGCAGCGAAATCAAGGCAAGGCAAAAGGAAGGGACCTCTTAGGATTTAGGAGATGAAATGAGTTCAGATGAAATTGATACAAATGAAGCAGAATGTTCCTGTCTGCTCCAGACTGCTCCTATTGCTTTTCCATTCAATGGAAGGATGGCATGTAATGCAGGTGCCCTACTGTTGGCTTATTTATCCAGTGCAATTACATGCAGTGCTACACTATGTGCTCCAATAAGAAGGCAGAGAAACAATAAAACAATCATGAAAGAATTAGATCCGTATAATTCAGATAATCATAAGTGGGAAAAAAATATTCACGTGCATCAGACCATATAAAATTCAGTCTTCACATTTCTTAGCACACTGTTTCTCATACAGGGAGATGTCAGGGACTCTTCCTGCAAGCTGCTCAGCACCCACAGCCTTTACAGATACCTCTTTGAGGAGTGCTATCAATCCATATGCTGCTGTGTGCAGCATCGGGCTGAGGAGCTGCTTGTTTCAGTGCTGCTTAGCATGCCAGCCTCAACACCTCACAAAAAAGGGCCATTATGAAGGGTATTTGTGAACGCCAGCAGGGTGCACATAAAACCCCAGAAATGACCCAAGTACAGGCAGAAAGAAAAAGAGACAAGAGCAGTGCTCCAGAGACCTGGGCTTGTTACTAGCTCTGGTGTTTAACATAGGTGACCCTTATCCAAGTCAGTTCATTTTATTATGTCCCCAAAAACCCGTAGCATGGGAGTAATGATACCAACACCCTTAAAATCTATGGATGAGAAGTGCTATAAGAGGCAAGACATGATGTACTCTGAGCCCTCCACAGCCAGGCAGCAGCTCCCAGTCCTCTGAATGGACTCACACCTACCTCCATCAGGTGGTCCTGCATTTTTTAAGACCAGTAAGATCGTAACCACCTCTTCTGCCCTCCTACATAATGCAGGTGACACAATTTCATCTGCTAAGTTCTGCAGTGAACTCGACGATTTATTTTTTAATAACTTGATATATATTTCATCAAAACTGTCATTCAGGCCCTCAGAGCTGGGAAAACAAAGACAAGCATTACAGAAAAGTTTATGATTCTCTCACTCAGAGGATTTCCACTTTGCACTCATTGTTTTTGGCAGACTTACTGTTGGGAGGTTTTCTTCTCCTTGGTTATAAATATTCCATGCCGACTTTTAATTAGAGCAGCATGTTTGTTGGCAGAGACAAAAGTCATTGGATACCCCCCTACCATTTGGGCTTCGTTCATCTGGATGGACTTACATTAATACATACACATCAAATCCCTGCGTAACTAAAGCAGAATATATTTTATTGAATTCAAAGTTTAATTGCTCTTATCAACAGGTGTATATATCACAGCAGGAAAAGTATTTGAACTTGCTCTCCCTTTGTTTAGCAACACCTGAATTCACGATGCAGGTAAAATACGGGGGTTTTAGCAGGTTGCTATCTGGGTTTAAACTTGTCTTGTAAAATGCCTCAATAAACATGAATGCTTACGAAAGAAGCTTACAAAGTTGCTCAGATTCCTTCCAGAAAGCACCAGGCTCTCCCTGAGCCCTTGCTCCATGTAAGTGAGCAAAGCAAGAGGAATTCTATAGGGAAAGATGAAGCAAACAGAAGAAGCAGAGAAGCAAACAGAGAAGTGGTGCTTTGACAGTGAAATACAAAGAACAGTATTAAAGGAGAAGGCTTGATGTTTGTAACTGCATCTAAAAGAAAAACAATATTAAATATGAGGGCTTGTGATTCAGTTTCCAGGTTCACAAACTTATTATCACAGGAAGAAATCTTGTTCCCAAACTATGTAATCTAATAGACGATGACTGCAACATGAAAACTTTAAGCTAACAGATGATTTTCAGTAATATTCCTTGTGATGACAGCAACCTGTCCACATATGAATAGCTACAACCTCTGTGTATTACTAAGAATCTTTCTCTGCTGTTTATGTCTCTGAGATTTCTCCCAGGGCCTGCTATAGTATTCTAATGGATTATACATAATGTGCATAGCTAACATTTTAAGCCCCGATTCATGTCAAGATTTATGGCCTTGCATAACCCCATGTGAAACTTATACCTCCAGAGAGGTTATGCAGTCCCTACTCAAGTCAGATGTGCTGCATCCCGCAGCAGCCCAGACCTAGGATGAGACTGGAGAGCAACCCAGAGCCATCCATACTCACGGGTGTGGGTGTTCACATCACAGTGAGAAGCATTAAGCACTGCAGTCAGCACACAGCAGTGGTGTGGATGGGACAGCATTTGGGACACCACGGCGCAGGACACAAGCATGGGACACAGGTACATCCCACGCTGAGAAGGATCTTTCCCAACAACCTGAAGATCCATGTTTTATTCCAGGGTTTCTCCTTAGTGGCTGAGTTTTTTTTGGATTCTCAGGTTTCTCAAGTTCCCATATTTTATGTAACTATTTTCTACCATTACAGAGAAGTCATTCTGCTGTTGTTATTTTTCCTTCTTTCTTTCGTCAAAGATTTTTATGCCCTGAAGAAACAACAATAAGAGGAATTCAGAAAAGACAAATTTGAAAGACATTCTTTCTATAACACAGACAATTACAATATACAAATTTATTGCTCAGCCCTCTTTATTCTGCACAATGACTTCAATTCACAAGACGTGCTCAGTTTTAAGCGCAATGATTCCAGCAGTTCAGACCCCAACTGTTTCCATTATGACAGACAAGCTATAAAATGTTGCTGATGCTCAAATGGATAGTTCCAAAGGGCAAGGACATGCTGGATACTTAAATTTACACCAAGCCTGAATAAGAGAATAACAATTTCCATAGGCCACCACCTGAGTCATATTCAAATAAGTTATCTGGCCCACAGACATCTAAAAGCAGTGCTTGGTGGTTCATTATTCTCCTGTGCATTGGTCCAGGATGCACAAATGTGATTTGGAGTTGGTATTTCATATGCAAATGCACGGTGACTTTCTGCATCACTGGCAGAATGAAGGGAAGAAAAGCAGCTGTTAAGGAGACAGTATGTCTTATTATTTATTCATGAGCAACTGAACAGAAAAGTTGATGGGCTTTCCACTATAAACAGTAAGATAAATATAAGGGTGAGGTATTATATTCTGCACTCAAAAAACTTAGCTTAACACTGATATACTGGGTCCTCCCAAGTCAAGGAGGACTTCACAGTCCTTCACAAGTCAGTCTTGTGAAAGCCACACAGCATCCTCAGTTTGGCATTGTGCTGATAAACACTGACAGGAAAAACTGAGCCGTCAATAAAATGTTACCAGTATTCTCTTTTTCCATGAGAAGAAATTACTTCTTCCATTAAAAATAAATGTAAGCAACACTGAATAAACAGAACTAAACATGAAGTCACTGGGAGGAAACATCTACACGTGCAGTGTTTCACTTGACCCAAATGAAAACTCACTGCTGTAGGAGTCACCTCAGTATGCCCAGAATTCCTCATATGGTGAGCATGATTTCCAGAGCAGCAATCTGGAGTGTGAAAATTATCCTGATGAGCAAAGGCAATTTGACTGGAGTAGGTCAACTCAAGTCATTAATGGACTGAAACAGACCAAGACATTTGCTAGGCAAAGTGAGTCACCCAAAATTAACAGGACCCAGGATTACATAGGAAATGGAAAAAATTGCATAAGTTGAGCCAATCTTTCTTTGTGCCACTCTAGCAATGCAATGCAATGCAAAAAAAAAACCAAAAAACATAGAGTACACCTAAATGTACATCCTGCTGATGAAAAAATCTCATGATAAACTCAGAAGTGCACATAAAAATACCACAAATTTGCCACGAATACAAAATTACAGCCCTAACATACATTATAACATCATGCTTGAATTTCCAAGAATCACTTATCTGAATTCACAGTGTATTCTCATTTCTTTCTTGAGCAAGCTCAGTTCCCATGGAACGTACACAACTGATGAACTTTAAAGCTAATTCAGCTCCAGTTTAGTTAGCTGAAGCAGAAGAGACACCTGAGACTGAAATGCTGTATACTTTTTCAAAAACTATCAGGATTGGATCTGGCTGAACCAATTTAGTCTTTTCTCGCAGGACACTGAAAGAGCCATTCAGTTGCAGCAAGTTTTGATCATTACGACTGTGAACCAGATTTGATCTTGTGACCTCCAGGTTGAAACTCCCAATTCCATTATCTGGCCCCTGCACTGCCGAGTACGAATGGAGACTGTGTAACATAAAGGACTGCATCTATTTCATTTGTGCAGCGGGGAAAAGAGGCAAGAGAGAACAGAAGCAATAACACCAGCTGGCCATCAACCTTTTTTTTTCCTTGCACCAGAGCAAAATTACTTTATTCCTGGAAAGACACAGGGGTTGCAGCAAGGAAGAGAACACCATGAGCTGACCCTGAGTTCGTAGCAGAGCAAGACAAGAAGTAAAGTCAGTGCCATGCTGTGAGAAGAACAGAAAGTGGCAGTCAGGGAAGCACTGCCATCTACTCTCTCCCCTTCAAGAAGCAAAAAAATCCCAAACAAATAACCAAAAAATAAAATAAAAATAAAAATAAAACCAAGCAAACAAAAAACACAGATTTAAAGAGTTAAATTTCCATCAGAAATGAAATGAGGACCTGAACTAACGTCTGCTGCTTGCATTACCATATTGTGAATGGACCATGGCCAAGACAGGGCTAAGCCATGGCCTTGGCCAACAAAATACTTTTGTACCCCTGTGGATTTTCATTGTCTGCACACAAACAAAAAGGATATTGGAGAGAAACAACTCTGAGCAAAGAGCACACCAGGTCAAGGCCAGGCTGTGATGAGCACACACACGAGCTGTCCTTCAGTCTGGCACCCCACTCTCTGGATACACACACATTAAGGTCTCAATCCAAGCTCAAAGTATGCTCTCATCCTTCAAGCTTTGCATCTGTTCCACAAACCCAGGCTTGCATGCTGGTCTCATCTTCAGGTTATTTCTCACCACAGACCTAGAATGCATGTCACACAGAAAAATGCATTGGAAACCATAAAAATTCCTGCCCTCGTTCTCATCATTTTCTCTGCGTTCCACCCCAGGCAAAGAAAAATCATTTGGCTTTACAATAAATTCTGCTGGAAGACAAGTGCTATTAAGGGCTTCCTCATCCTGTTTACCACGGGAATCTACCTTGATGTCTTTCTGAGCACTCCTGTAAATGTTTGTTTATTAAAAGGTACAAATGTTACTGCAGCCCTACAAGCATCAAAGTGATGAGCTCTCTCTTTACAACCCTGGAATAAATAATACAAAAGACCAGAAGAGAACTATAGATGTTATCTTGTTTGACAGAGGAATGTGGATTTTACACCATACAATTAAGGATGTAGTCCTAATACTATATAGCAAAATAAAAGTAAAAACACTCTTAATGTTATATAGCAAAATAGGGATAAAACCACTGTGCCTCTGGGCTAAAGAGCAGGAACCTATTTTAACTGTTGGTAGGTCCTATCCTCCACTGCCTTGCCCTTACTGCTGTTGTTTTCACCATGCAAAATCAGTACACACTGCATGCCACGAAGCAGCGTTCTGCAACTGGCACTTGATAGGGTATGAAATCCTGGCCTCTCAGATGCACTTGAATTTAATTTTGTTTAAGTCTTGTAGATGGGTACAGAAGACAACAGCTGCTTTGGGTATGGAAAGGATAAAAGAGAAAAAGGATGCAGAAGAATGAGCATTCTTCAACAGACATAGCAGCATCTCCTTCTTCTGCATCCAGTCAACCAGCTTCTCTTACCTCTTCCTACTGCAAGCCATTCTAACTTCATACTAATAAAGAGAATTTCCTGCAAGGCATTGCTCGCCTATGCTGCACCTACTGCCTTTGCTTGAAGGATTCACTGTGTGATCCTTGCCCGATGAGCTTCTAATGTATTAAAGAAACAATTCCAACTCCCCATAAAAAAGAGCAAGCTATGCATAAAGTAAGTGCACATTATTTCAGGAGAAAAAAAAAAAAAAAAAAAAAAGAAAAAAAGATACATTTTAATGTCCAAAAATTAGCATAACTTTCCTATTATTCTAGAGTCCGCTTGATTAAATTAGTCTATATCACTTTAAAAAGAATGAGATTTGAATTCTAAAGAAAAAGAGCTTAAAATTGCAATTTGAAGAAAAAAAAACTAACAGGGAATGCATAAAAGCAAGGTATCACAATGTTGTCCATAACAACAAACGCTGTAATCCCATAATAGAGGGGAACAAAGCATCAGCCTCATGCTATCACCCACTGAGATGGCATTCAGCCCGTGCTACTGGAGAGTCTCTACCATTTGCAGATTGACTACAACATGCCAGCTTGTTCTCCCTCCAGATGCCTTCTTACTTGCAGTAGCTGATGTAAATAAGCCACTCAAGTCCTACACTATTGGGCAGGTGAAAAACAGGGAGGCTTGCTTGACTGTTCAAATTTCAGTAGACACAATGGTAGGCTGAGACAGTACTTCCAGCAAGGCCTTTCTTTTGCTAATAATGAAATAATATTGGATGGGCATTGCAGGACAATTAAGCTAGAACCAAAGATTGATCCAGTAAGAGTTTTTGTTGGCATTTTGATGGAAGAGTCACCTTATCTTGAGCACTGTATTGCTACAATTTCTTTACACAGATCAAATACAAGCATTCAGAATAATACTTCCACTTTACCTAAATATGAATCCATCAGTATATGAATTGAAACAAGTAAATTATGTTAAGATATTAATACAAGGTTCGTCTACTTAGGATAGCACTGTTAACGATGAGAGAGCACAGTTTACATTGCAAACATAATATCCTTCTGACCAGAAAAAATAACCATAGCACATAATATCAAGCTAATAATTCCTTTTCAAAGAGAGATCACAGTGTCTTGGCTCCAATGTAGATTATATGGTGCAAATACAACCAGAGAATAACTCATCTTGAGTAGCAATAGGAGAGAAGGAGCAATATTTTCTTTCCTTTGAACTGTAGTAACATTTTCAAGGCTTCATAGGAATCCTGATTGCCTTTCTCACCCCTAGCAAAGTTCACAACACACTGATCGAAACATTGATCCCTATGATCCCTAATGTTAGCTTTGGTAATGGAGAAAAAAGATTTTATTGAAACCATACTCCAATTAGGAACCGTGGTTATCTGAACATAAAAGACCCAGTAATTTTTGCTGATGCGATCATTATTGCAGAGACTTAATTGGCCAGAACTGTCAATGGCAATTAAATGCTTACAGTTGGGGCTCTCAGAGGCTCAGTGACTTACTGCATGTTTTTTAAAGCATCCCATTTGCTCAGTCACAGTAGATGCCTGCAATAGTGCCTGGAAACCTAAATTTTGTTCTACGGTAACAGTTAAAATATCCCACAAGCAAATCTTCTATAATTGGTAGCTTTATAGGCAGCAATCAATTGTCTTATCTTTGTATAGAGAAACTGCACTTTTTGTTATTGTTTTTCTTCCACTCCTTGCTATGTGAGGTGATTGCAATGGGAGACTGTAATTAGAACCGTGGTGAACCATTTGAGATTTGAAAGGTTGAAAACATTATCCTTCTGGGATACTTTGTTTTGAGAGCTTTTGGGTTGGTGGCCGAGTCTAAGCTTCCCTAAGTTCAGTTGTAAAACCTCCAAAGTTTTACAATGAGGAATTGCCAACCTAAAATCTGGAGTGTCAAAATGATGGGAGAGATGGTTGGCTAAAAAGCTCAGCTGGCTGGTGTGGAAAGTTGTCCCAAGGATCTTTCCTAGACTAACACCAGGCTGTGTATGATTTCTATATCACGTAGTACCTCCAACATATGCCATGCCCAAACACAGGTCAGGCTCTGGCATCAGAAGCTGTCGAAGCACAGGATGGCACAGTCACTTCAAGAGAACATCACAAATCAAGGTTTAAAAAGGAGAGGATGCAGTGGGCATGATGGAAAATCTCATTAAGAAGCGTAAGGCAGACGTTTCACTGTGAGATATATAAAGAGGAATGGCACAGAAATTACCCAGTGAATAAAGATCTACGGGATATGGCCTCTCACTCCAGTCCTGTCATTGACTTTTCACATGACTTTCAACATCTCCAAGCTCTTATCTGAACACAGACCTTGATTTTTATCTAAATTAAACATATCTGTTTCTTTTGAAACCACTCCAAATCTTGGACAGTAAATCTGTGTTTTGGGGCTAGGGGCTAGCAGAAGGTAAATGCTATTGATGGTTGGCCCATTCCATTGAGTTAGCCCATCTTTGGCTTTCAGAGAGATAGCAAAGCACCAAGCTGTGACTCATCCAATTCTCCTAATCCTTTTGTATGACATTATAAAATGGATACGCAGTTGGGTAGATTTAGGGGGTGAATACAGGAAGACTTTTCCCTCGTATACAGAACATGTTTTTTTCACAGATTCCTTATTTTCAACTTTTTATTATAAGCTATCACATAAGGACATATATCATTAGTGTAAGAACTGGCTTCATGCTACAGAGAAAAATAATAAAAGTGGGAGAGGCATCCAAAGATCTGTAAAAGAAAATAAATCCACTGTATAAATCACTACAAAACTAGGTACCTATGTTCTAGGTCTAGAAAAGAGATGTACTTTATAAAACCTGACACTGTCACCTGCAGTCTACGAAAGAGAAACACCACAAAGAATTAGGATGCTAAATTTGTCCTTCATTTAGAGCCTGAAAATTGTGGCTTCATAAATTTGGAATAAATCAGATAACTTCAGTCCCTTACACTAACAGCGTTTTGTCATATAGATTGTACATTAGATACTAAGAATTTGGATGCTAAATTTGTCTTTCATTTAGAGCCTGAAGATTTTAACTTCATGCACTTGGAAGAAATCAGACAACTTCAGTGCCTTACACTACAGGCATTCTTTATTACAGATTGTACGTTAGATACTAAATGTTAATAGTGAGCTGCCTTTCCCTCTGAGCAGGCTTTTTGTGATGACTCCATTATGTTGGCTAACAAATCCTGTACCCTTCTATGACTGTTCCTTATATGAACACCAACCTCTATTTTCACAGATTGGGCTTGCAAGAAGCATCTTGGCATTGTGTCCTGTGGTACAACTGGATGCATACTGTTAAAGCCGTATGAAATGAAGGAAATGCTCTATGAAGAGGCATGAAATGGCAAGCTAAGCCCTGGTACCACTGGAGGAAACAAGAAGGACTATGAACAAGTCACTTTGTGCGAGTCAGAGAGCAAAGCCTAAGGAGTGCAAAGTTGCAGAGTACAACTGGCATACAACGTCAGGCTGCCATGCATTTGTGCCCACAATGCACAGTTCTGCAGAAGATAAGAGAAAGGCAGCCCAAAATGTAAGGCCTGCTCTGGAGATTTGTGGAGCAGTCCTAACATGACACTAAAACGTTTCAATCCCCCGTGATGCAGTGTGACACCACAGCATACAAAACCAGTTGCTAAAATCCTCCACGGTGATTCTAAATGTTTAAAAGGAGAGGAGGCAGAAGGTCGGTGTGAACGGATCCATGCTCACAATTTCACACCTGCTGAGGATGCAGCTACAATTTCACTCAAGTGACAAACAGCATTGGATGTCAAGGCTGAGAAACGAGGCAGGCTTGAGAAAGATGAAAGAAAATCTGATCTCTTTAGCAGATGTGTGAATCTGGGTGAGCGCAGGAATGGATGCACGTGAAGGAAATTGTCATTTCTGGAAATACCGTTCTCCTAATGAAACCATCCCTCAGCAGGAATCTGCCTTTCTGTCCTGACTCTCCAGGAAAGCAAATGCTTTATTTGCAAATTTAAACATCCCAAACTCTATAGAACAGACCAAGCTAATAAAAAGATGCATCTTCGTAGGAACTATTGATTTTTTTTTTTTTTTTGAGGAAAACAGATGGAAACAAGATAAGATAATGCTAAACCTCCTTCAGTAAGCGAAAAAAAAGGATGGAAGAAGGATGAGAGATACAGTTCACATTTCGTAAAACAAGTTTCTGGAGGTCAGAGAGAAGTTAATTATGCCTGCGAAGGAAAGGCAGCCACAGAATAATTAATAAAGACATTGTTCAAACAGTTCAGTGGCATTTGTGTGGTTTTCAGGGTTAGACAAGCATATGAAGTTGTCTTTGTGCTCTTCCCTAAAAGGAGGCTGAAGAAAGCCTGCTGAAATCAAAACAGTTTTGCACTTGAAAAAAATTAAAAAAAAAATAAATAAAGGTAACTGTGCAGAAAGGCTTATAAGAGGAAAAAGAGAACTGAAATACAAATGTTAGAGGACAGAAAAAATGGCCAGTTGCTCACCTGAAAGAGCATGGAAAGAATTGAGACGAGCAATGCCCTGCCTGAATCACTGAGCACTGCATGCACCTACACTGATTTCCAACCATCCATCTGGTGCTGTGCATTTACTCTTCCAAAAAGACAAACTTCTCGAAGATCAGATGCTAGGAAGCACAAAGTCACGTATCGTTCATGTTGCCTTATGAACGACTTTAGCCTGGATGCTTCATTTTTCTACTATAACGGCAGACAATACTGGTGAAGTGCTCACTAAATTTGTAAACCAGGTGACTATAATGTGGCATAAACACGTTCATTATGCAAATATGATTGCCTAAATCTTCAGATGTAGCTCATTTATTTGTATGAAGCTGAAGATACTCAGTTCTTTGCCTTTCCTCCCCGAATTCAGTAATGGATCTTTCTAGATAATTGTTCCTATTCCACCAAAAGCTATTCATACTCCAGTAAAAGTAAAAGAAGGCACTTTACCCTGCAAAGCAGTTTGGATAAAGGAGAAAAAGTTATCTGGGATTTGAGCTTGGATTTTGCTTCCTAATTCAGAGGGATGGGTTGCAAAGGAAAGAAAAACATTAATGCCTCGTTTTTGAAATATTCAGAGACCTTTTAATTTATGTTTTTGAATAACGCGGATGCTGTATGGAAATTTGATTGCTCTGGCAAAGCAGAGGGTAGACACCAAATAATTGCAGGTTGTAAGAACAAGAAAACAGGAGAACTGTGCAGGGTTACCTTAGCAAACACCTCCTTAAAAGCGAAAGGAAGAAATGATAGATGTGAGACTCCACAAAGTCTTCAGCTTCCACAAATATCAGAAGTTCACTGTTCAGAGTGAAAGTAAGAGAAAACGAATGCAAATACAACTTGAGATGGAATAGGACGCAAAAGCCCTAAGGGTGATTTTAGTGCTGTCAACTCCAGCATTAAATAATCATGAAACTGGCTTGAAAAGCATGAATTTAGGAGCATTTTGTCTTTTAACAAATTGCACTTCTTTACAGGTTAAATATCCTTGCACCTGCCATCTCCTGAACAGCCAGGAAAGACGAAGAGAGCCAGAGGGAAATAACACACAACTGCCACTGGCAAACCAACCACTAACAGCAACCAGTATGGAGAAGTCATCTGCGAGTACAACAACAAATCCTCATCACAGTTAATGATTTTCCTTGATTATCCACGTACTTCTAAAGCACAAAACAGTCACACACGAAGGTTCAGCTCCATGTGGGATCAGAGACAAACCAGCTAACGTATACACTGCTCGTGGGACACATCACACCTGTAAGGAGATTCAATTTCATTTTGTTTTTCTCAGTTTCACAGTTCCCATCCTAACAACAATCGATCAACACAGTTTGCAGCCTACTGGTTTGTACAAGACATAATTAGGGCAGAACATCAGCATAAGCAACTCATATTTCTTTGAAAGCAAACGAGGACTGGCTCTCCTAGGACACTACACTTAAGCCGCCACAACAGTATTGCATGAGAGCATGCTGAGGAATGCTCCTACATTTGTAAAGGAAAGGCTGAGTAGGCTGGATGTGTTCAGCTTAGAGATAAGAAGACTGAGGGAGGGACCTGATAAATGTTTATAAATATCTAAAGGCAGGTAGGAGGTAAATGGATGAGGCCAGGCTCTTCTTGGTGTTGTCCTAGTGATAGGACAAGGAGCAATGGCCTACAACTTGAACATAGGAAGTTTCATATTATTATGTGAAAGAATTTCTACATGGTAAGGGTGACAGAGCACTGGAACAGGTTGCCCACAGAGGTGATGGATTTTCCTCCTATGGAGACCCGGATGGACACCTACCTGTGTGACCTAATGTAGGGTACCTGCTTTGGCAGGAGGTTGGACTCAATGATCTTTTGAGGTCATAGAATCATAGAATCACAAGGTTGGAAACAACCTATAAGATCATCTAGTCCAGCCGCCTTTGCATTACCACTGCGACCCACAAGCTACTAAAGGTAGCAAGGTACTAAAAGTCCCTTCCAGCCCCTGCGATTCTGTGAATGTCAAAGCTGATTCTGGCTTTTCCTCTCCAAAATAAACATTTTCTGTATCCTCCAAAGCCACACAAACCTATTAAAACCACTCCTGCCATTTCCATGCAAATTTGCAATGGGCAAATGCCTGTCCCCAATTAAACTGGAGCATTTCTGTAAAAACATCCAACACATGGCCACAGACACAAAGCATCTCCTCTCTTCTGTTTCTCTTTTTCAAAGCAATGCAGTCCTGCTCCCGATGTTCTGCTGGGCAGTGGAAATGGAACTGGTGACGCATCTCCCATCGGCAATAAATGTCATATTGTTCTTCCCTTTGTCTACACATAGGTGCTGACTCTGTGAAATCATCATAGCTGGCTGTGAATGAAGCATGAAATGAAAACCCCCTGTCCATTCCACAGAGAGATGGCGCAGAATCATTTTTTACACCACGGTAAGGACTGTGTGCTATACAAACAAAGCAGCCACGAGTGCTTGGAAATTCTCTCATGCGTTCCCTTTCTGTTAACTACATTATCCTCTTCTTCCTTTTCTAGTTCAAAGAATCAGTGAAGAAAGAAAGATCCACTTCCAGCATTAACTCCCTCCTCATAAACACAATGGGGCCTGATTCATGTAAATCCATTAATTGTAACTGAATTGTTTAATATCAGAATGAAAGCAAAGAATTCAGTTCAATCAGAGTAACAGTGGTTACAGCATTTAAAGCACACAAGTGAACAATACCTTTGTTTAAAACACATTAAAGGGTTATTTCAACCTTTTCTTCAGCTGCTCTTTTTCTGCTAAGATGAAGTTTCATCTCACCTACTTGGAAGAAGCATAGCCATCAACAGGGCTTTCAGGTTTGCTGGCTACAAACATTGCTTCACATGAAACAGAGCTTTCAAAAGGGTGCACAAAGCAAGTTCAGGACCTGCTACTCACTGAATATGAAAAGAAACCAAGCTGCACCTGAAATGCAAATAGTGAAATATTCAGGAGTTCACAAGAAACATTACAGACCGACAAGCTTCTGCAGGGCTGCACAAAGGTTTCTCAGGAGCTCAGGCTGCGTCGTATCATTAAATAAAGACAAGCCAGGGAGCAGCCATCGCCTTGAAGTCAAATGGCATGGGCAGGCTCACAGCTGCACACCTCTCGGCCTGAAGAGAGCTCAGCCAACAAGTCCAGTGCTGGTGTTTGCTCCTGGGCCTGCAATGGGAACAAATCATCCAGGACAAAAATTGCAGCACAGATAAAACCTGATTTTAGAAGCCCAAGACTGCAGTTGCTCTCTGAAAACAGTGCTATGAAATTAAGCTTAACAAGCCAGAAAATACAACGCACTGCCAAAGAAAAAGAAGCCATTTGTACAAGCCCTCCAAGCCTACAATCCACATTAGTTGTTATTTAGAGTGAAGATAACGTAAGACAGCAAGAGGAAAAAGAGCTGTGTCAATAGCCAGATGCAAACCCAACAAAACATGCTTGTGCAAGTAGGCAGATTGGCTTTTCACAACGGAGTTTCTGGTCATCACAGAGAAACTGCAATTAAAAAGCACAGCTGCATAGCAATGGGCTTTTCCTCCTCTGCAAAGCATACGTACAACCATATATATGACATACAGAATACTTTAAGTCCTATCTCAGCATTTATAGCTTCTTAAACGGAACATGGCACTGCAGCTGCCTTTCTTTTTGTTACAGGCCACTGTTTTTGAGAATGTCCTTGCCAGGAACTTGAAATGAGAATACATCAGCACTCGTGTTAAAAGGTCACTGCTCAGGAACGGAAGAGGCTGCAGAGCACCAGCATGGAGAGGAACCCAGCGATTGTCACCAGCAGCAAAAGATGTGCGTGGAGAAGTGATGTCAATCAGAAAACACGGAATTATAGAGTAGGTACACTAAGCAGAGATGGAAGTGATGGCTGAAAAAAAAAAAAAAAAAAGGAAGAAAAAAGTGGTTTTTTGTGTTGTGTGTGTGTTTTTTTTTAAGCACTTTTTCTTTACAGAAATCTGAATATAAAAAAGCAACAATTTTAGGGACTCTTTTTGCTAATGCTTTTGTTGTGAGATCTGCATTCCACCTTACTCTGCTTTCAATGGTGATAAAAATCAGACTGATGGCAAATGAAGCAAAGACAACGGAAAGCCCCCAAATCCAAAGAACCCTTAAAATCCAAAATACTCCCTGAAAATTCTGTGGCTGCTTTGAGCATTTTGAAGAATATTTTGAAATTCTGGGGTAAAAAATCCGATGTTCCATCACAGTGCATTCATTTCAAAAGGCATTTCAGCTCCTAGCCCAGTTTCTTTACAAGTGGGCTCTTTCTTGTCAGCTTGTTGCATCGGGGACAGAAAGGCAGTAACTAGATGTGTACTTAGCAGAGAAATACAAGAACAGGATGTCAGCCTCTATTAAAATCCAGGTTGTAAAACAGAGCAGCGATATTTTTTTACTTCTTTTGTGATGAAATAATCATATCCAGAGTTTTGTTTTGTGTGAGGAGGCATGTGTTAGGCTCTGTCATCTCCGTGTTAATTGCCCAGGAGTGAGAAGGCTGACAGTGGTGATGGTTCCATCAGGGGATGCTACTCATGGACTGCGGATGCTGTAAAATTATTAAAACATGAAGGGAAGCAGAAAGAAAGCACCTTTCTTCTTCTACCAGCTCTATTCCACCAGAGAACACGCAAAACTAAATCTTCACTTCAAATTCCTCTTTCAGTCACGTTTGATTTTACTGACAGCTTACCAGAAACATTCATTGGGTACACCTACAATGGAGGCATACAAAGGTATGACTGCAGTGGCTGCAGTTAGGGCAATGAGCATTGCAGCTGCATCACTGAATTGCATGCAGTTGAGAGTTGGGCTCACTAAGGGTCTGAGAGGAACGCCACATCCTGCACTGAACTCTGTGCTGCAGGAGTTTATTATACACTGCATGCAAACTATGCACATCCAGGTGTTCTGTGATCTCATTTCAACTTTGGTATTTTTAAGTGGCATTTTATTCAGTGGAAACGTCTTCATTTCTCAGACGGGTGGATGCAGGACATCTTTTGAGAGCCAAGCAAGAGGCTGTGCTGCACCCTGTACATTTACAAGACAGTCCCTGCCCTTTTAAAACTCCCTGCCTTACAGGACGCAGTGCAAGCAGGAGAGGCAGAGGCATCATCAAGACGGTGCTTGGGTCAGAAGGAATTCCAGCCCCAGCTTCTCAGCTCCTTTCCATCACACTTCATCTACTTAAATTATGGAATGTAAATCACACCACGGCAAAGGCGTGCCCAGCTGAAAACAGAATCATGGAGTTATTAAGGTCGGTAAAGACCTTGAAGATCACCAACCCCAACTCATCCCACCATGCCCACTGACCATATACCCAACATGCCACATCACTACATTTCTTGAACATGTGAAGGCACTGTGACTCCAGCACCTCCCTAGGCAGCCTGTGCCAATGCATCTCCACTCTTTCCAAGAAATAATTTTTCCTAACATCAAACCTTAAAGGGAAGAATAGCTTCCTATCAGGTCTCAATCTGCACAGTGTCCAAGGAGTTCACTAAGTCCTTTGGGAGTAGCCATTTTAAGGCAACACTGTAGGAACACATACAGGCTTCTGTTTGCTTGATTCCTAACCTCAACCCTTTTGGAAAGTGTTTTTCCCCATGTAGCTGTGGATCCACACATGAAACCAAGCACATGTGTATTCAATCCTCCCCATCTTCTCAGCCCACTGATGTTCTGAATACTTTAAATTCCATTCAAAGGAAGACCCTGATCCTGCATTCTTCAGACAGGGAAAATTCTCCAGTGAGCAACAGTAGGATCAAAACCGTGATGCCATGCGCTCCTCTTGGTCATATTTATTATTAACTTCTCAACAGAATGGCTGGAATTTGACCTGACAATAACAAGCCAAACTCTCTGTCTCATCTATGAATTTAGCATCTTATGTTTCAAAATGCACGCTATTATTAGAATATGCAGTGCTGCATCCATGCAGAAACGAGAGCTGTGCTCTCTATGGTTAGAATTCTGCACAGTCTGCATACAGCGATAAAAATTAAGCTCATATACATAAAGGAAAAGAAAGAAAAAAAAAACTACTGCATTCTTGATATTTTAACTCCTCAGAGAATTCCCTGGGAGGTGATCATTTTTCATCCAAGTAACTATTATATCTCTACGATAAAACAAAGATTGTGTGACATTTTAAAAGAGAATTAAAATACATAGAGTGGGCAGAAGGTCATGGGAGAGCCTATGCCTGGCAGTTACATGAAATTTATTATCTAGGCACGAGTGAATGGAACAGAACCAAGGATTTAATGGACAGATTTAGAAATGTTACTAATGCTGTCACTGAATGCATCGTTAACTTTGGAATATTTGCATAACTAAGTTAGGAAAAAATTTAAATCCAGCAAAAAAAAAAATCCTATCTACTTCTAATTTTTGCCCCTGCTCCCTGTTTGCCATTTGCATGCTCATCTAGACACAAAGCCCCTGGAGACTGCATCAGAGTATAAGGCGAATATTTGATAACCTAGCTCCACGTATTTAAATCCCAGAAGATAAAATGATTCCTCAGCAATGCTACAACAGAGAAACTTTTAATATATTTTTCATCGGCACAATTCATCACCTTGCTTTTTGTTCATTATATAAGGATGACAACGAACGTGCCTTCAAGATAGATGGCAAACAAACAGACACCTGCAAGGATCTGCTATGCTTCTCTTTCCTATCTGTACCCTTTTAAAGTGAATTTATATAGCAACAAAAGGCAGATTTGTAGACCCTGAAAGTTTAGAAGTGAAAAAATGACTTGATGTTGAGGGTGGGATAATGAAGACTTGTTACATGCACTCCAGTGAGTTTCAGGCGAGCATTAAATACAAACAAATACCTAAAGATGCAACAGCTCAAGACTTGGAGAACAGCAACTGACTCCCATCCAAATCTTCTGCACTACATTGAGCAAAAGAGAAAAGATTCTCAATTTCTTAGCAATAAAACGCAGACAAGCAGCACTCTCACTGAGACAGTGAAGACCTCTAACACACTCTATGGCCACTGAGAGAGGATAAAGCAGGCAAGTACATCACAGAACTAAGGGTTACCTGACCTTTAGGTGTGTGTACTTCTTCACACAGATCTCCTGACCTTACCAGGAACACACTGGGCTGTGCCAATGGAGGATAACACAGGACCACGAAACTTCAGAACTTCAGAAAGTTTCTCATCCCTTCTTCAAGAACAGATTTCTTTTCATCCCAGCACGTTTGCTGGCCCTGCATTTCACATAAATAAGGACCTCTGGCAATGAATGTCAGGTTCTATACTTTGTATAGAGATGTCAAGCACTGTTTTAACTCAAGTTGGAAGCACCTTCAAACGCCTGTTGTCAGCAAAAGTGGAGCAAAAAAGCTTTAGAATAAATCAAAATATAGGGAGCCTCATTCAAGACAATAATCATGCTATGCTTATTAATATTTTTGGTACAAATTAACAATAAAAAACTAAACAGAAGCCTTGTATTATTTATTGTGTTCTTATGCACACATAAGCACCCATTAGATTAATAGTGTGAGGTGGCAGCAGCTTACAGAACCTCTGTTTCCTCTGCCATTTGCAGCTATGATGACATCCTCCAAAACATTTTTTTCCTATCACTGTCTACATCCCTGTAAGCTCTCCTCCTGAAGAGAAATTCAGAGCAAATATCTGAGCAGAGCTGCTCCTTCAAGGTCTTTGGAAAAGCTTTGGCAGAAGAGGGAAAGCCAATGTAACTTCATTTAGGGGTTTAAGTTACAAAAGCATCCATAGTCTGTGATGGAGGAATGAGTCAGAGGGGGGATCTTGATATGTATCTTCTTTATTTTCTTTGCCACCTTGTGCCACAGTATGCACTCCAATATAGAAAGCAACAAGCAAAGAAGCTTTAGTTTAAATGTACACATATTGACTGCTCGTAATGGAGACCCATATGCTAAAGAAGCTCCAATCCTTAGGAGCAGTGATATGATGATGGCAAAAATATGAGAAAACACAGCTATACTGCAGGTTATAGAAAAGAATGGAAAAAAAGTCTGCAATCCAGCAGACTTCAAACACAGACTTATTTTTGAACTCTAAACTGGGACATCTCCAAAGACAATCCTGGGAAACTGTCCTGCTTCTAGAAGGCCCATCCATTTTACCCTAAGTGTGAATGATTAAAAGCATGATCTCTGGCTCTCTGACCCAGTTTGGGAGCATTGTGAACAGCTCAATTGTAAAAGTGCAGTACTTGGTACGTAATACCTGGGCTAAAGCCTCCACACCAAAACTACTATTGCATATATAGACGAACAGACATATTTTGTATTTTCTACCTCCTTTGCATATTAAGAACATATTTCCATGGCTAGCACTGGCTTCAGTGAATTGCTTCTTGCAGAACTGAAGGATTTTATGTGTAATTCTATGTTCTTGGACCCAAAGTGTCTCTGGAAGAGATAAACAACTCTATCCCATAAAAATTCCTCCAGCCCTATAACTAAAATACAGCAACCTACACTGAATTAATGGGAGAAGCATGCCCTTGTTGCCATACAAAAAGTTGAAAGTCTGCATTTGGGCTGCTCCATATGCATCGCATACCCTTTCTGAATAGGATTATGCTCAAATTCCCCACACTGGTAATTATTGTATGTAAATACCCAAAGTCGATTTGCCAACTGCGTGGCTGTGTTTGACATCTGCATATTTCTTCTATACACCATAACTCTGCATGCAGACAGCTGCCTGCTTATATAAATCTGCCATTTGACTTCATGAATCTCATGAGCTGTAGTGTAAGCAGGTCAGGTTTTGTGTAGAAATGGTGGAATTAATGAGACCCCACAGTGCAGGTGTTTCTGGATGAGCAGGCAGAGGCTGGGGCTGGCTGGAGGAGGCAGGGTTGTTGTTTGCTGATACGATTAGCAGTAAAGCCCTGATGGTTGAGACGGAGCAAGTCCAGCACCGTTGCAATTAGAGCTAAATGGCTGTAAAACACAAGCGCTCGTTTTAAAACACATCTATCCTTACCCAAAGCAAACAGAAACCTTCTCAACGCTTCACTTTGTGTTGTGTACCTCAGAGGCCACAGCTGCTCTACATTTATTTTAAAGACATGGAACTGCAGGGCACAGGTTAGAAGAACACAGCTGGCATTCATTTTCCAAAGGTAAAAATGTGAACACTGTAGATTCACTAAATACAGAAACTTCGAGCTGTTTCAGAAGCAGAAAGTCAGGGACTACTTCAGTTTGGCTTGAGAAACATCGTATGTTCTTTCAGCCCTTTTCTTTGTTGCTGTTGTATTTAAAGAAGGAACTGAAGATATTAAAATAGAAAAATATTCAACCAAATGCCTTCAGTGCTTTTGTTTTCCCTTGGATTTTTAGCTGCGACAAGTGATCTCCCACAAAGTTTTGAGATCAAGTTTTCACTCAGCTCTAAGATTGAGAGGCTCATTTTGGTCACAGATCGCTCGGTAAAAGAATGTCACATACATCTAAAGATTGAATGGGGAAACATGGGGGAAAAGAAAGTAAGAGTGGTCTGACAGAAGGCTGCTCAGCTTGCACTGAAGCTGTTATCACAAGGATTGCATAGAGGACAACTATATTATTCAGAGATGCTGAACAACAGGATTATGGTAGAAAATGAGTCAAAGACTCTTACCGATCAAACAATTCATTGTAAAGGAAGGCCTGAGAAGATTGCTTTCAGTTTCTGAGAATCACCAGCTATAACAAATATCTCACATGAGAATCTCAGAAGCCTCAGGAGGTGCCTAAGCCTTTTTATACATCAGTGTGGGGGTGAGATATTACACCCTAGTCCTTGACAAAACTTCAACCCACAGGATAGCATTTGCCATCATGAATAAAGGAGGCAACAAGGTCTAAGACAAGATTTCAAAACCAGGAAGAGGAGAAAGTAGAAAAGGAAAGATTTATAAGTTTCATCCCAATAGCAAGTAGGATTCTGTTCGCCAAGGTTAGCTGACACAAGCACAAAAATGTAATAGCTATAAATTTGTCTCCAACAAGATCTATCGTCACTTGGAGATGATGGAACCTGTTTTATCATCTGACTTTTAAAATATATACACAGAGCAAGACATGCTATTAACCTATAAAATAATACTGCTTTTGAAATTTTAAGAGGATACCCAGTATATATTACTTAAAGTGGAAATAAAATGAGTATGTGGTTAACCATTTCCCCAGTGAAACATCACTTTCAAGAAAGCGCACATTGAAGACTTCAGGCCATCTTATTCATGCAAATAGTCCTAAATAAATCAGCATGAAGGAAAAAAAAAAGAAAGACAAATGCCTTCACACAACGCTAGCTCTACTGGAAGCACAGAACTGAAACCCCTGCATGAGCAGGGATCTTCCCATTGAAATCTCTTTCTCAGAGCAAAGTGATGAATAAAAGTGGACAGTAGGCCAACGTGCGCCGATTGAAATAATCATTAGCATTTCTCTAGCTAGATAAAAGTGAATAAGCAAATGGAGTTTAAAAGTGGAAAGTGGCTTGTAAAGGTGTGCTGAAGCTGTGTAAGTTGCCTACTTTTAGCCTCACGATCATTAATGAAGCTTAAGTGGTATTCATTCCTTGTTTCCAGTTGCAGTTGTACTCTTTGGGTGCAACTTTACCAGGACAAGCAATGGAGGAATGGAAATACCAGTTCCTCGTTTCTCATTGCCCTCTGCAGTGTGCACAACCACACACAAGGGAGGAGCAAGTCAGAGCCTTGTAGCTATATGGGCATATTCCTCATTTACCTCGGCTCGGCTCATCCCTGCTGATCACTCTTTTCTTTTTCACCTGGTCACACTCTAGAGAAAGGAAGAGAGAAGTCTGAGAGGACAAAAAGTGATACATGGCACTGGAAGCAGCCCCCAGTTCTGAGCTACAAATGCCTTTGAGATCTGCACAAATGAATCTGCTCAGCAGATTTCCAGCCCATACCCTACAGGATATCAAAAAAGTTAATATCTTCCTATTAAAAGTTGGTTAGAAACATTCTAACACCAGAGCCAAGAATACTTTAGGAATTCTCAGGTCATCCTAAGGAAATCGGGAGCTCTGTGCATGCCCACATCAATTTATCTGACCTTTTAAAAACACTTTGAGGATGGTAATTCTTTTTTCTGGTGATGAAAGAAGTCCCTGCAGGAATATTTTGTAATGGGCTGTGCTGGAAAAAAAAGAAAAACCCCCATCCCCGAATGTGGGAAATGACTCTTATTTATCACAGTCTACCACAGGATTTAGAACAGAGTAAGATGATTCCATCTTAAGGTTTGATAAAGCTGAATTTGAAAGAAATAAACCCAAAACTGAGTACTGTGGTATCACGGACATGAGAGAAACTTGAATATTGCTCCAAGCATCTGAAAAAAACCAGCTTGTTCGCAGCAAACTATCATCCTGAAATCATGTTGAGGATGTGGAATAGAGACTAATCTTAACAACTTGTTTCTCTAGCGTCAAAAAGCAGATTTATTTCAAGTTCTGAATTCAGAGAAACCATGAAATATTCAAATGGGTGGACACATCATTGTTGCAAATGGTGATATTAATGGCCAAACTAAGAACAAATGATAGCAGCTATTCCTTTGAAATGTTACAGAACCAAGGGGTCCTTTCTACAGAACTGTAGATGTTTTTATCACCTTATTTTCAAATTGAAACACGTACAGACTTGGATGGCCCTCTCATATTTCCACTGCGAAAATCTCAATATAGTGGATATCTAAAACAATTGCTTAAGTTTCATTATGTATTACCTAATCCCCACAGAAGCACAGCTTTTGCTATAATCACTTTTATTTTCTGTGCAAGCAATGATTTCACCATCACCTAAAGCAGCACTGAATAGAGTCAGATGTTTCATGCACTCCACTTTTTACTTCGAGGTCTGGGACACAGCCTTGGAGCAACAGCACTGAAAAATAATAGCGTGTGTCACAGCCAGCCCTTCGAAAGAAATGGTCTTTTGGATGATATTTTATATACCATGTAGGGTTCTTCCCAGTGGCACTGGGTGTCCAGACAGGGGAAACATATGAGATTCTATTGCCTTCTCAGAAAGTTTGCACACCAGTTGCAAAATCAGTCTAAAGAAGTTTTTTCCATCAGCATACACAACTGCAAAATTCATTCTAACACAAAACAGAAATGAAATCCCTTTTCAGTGAAGGGTTTCTTCTCTTAATCATTTGGCTACCTGTTTCTAGAATAACATCTGCAAAGATCTGAAGCATGCCCCAGCATGATAGATAAACCTGCGATCCATGCTTGGCAGAGAAACAGAAGACTGGGCTGTCAAGTGCTGCCTCTCCCAATGGCTTTTGTTGCCATTTCCCCTTATGGGACACTGTGTGCCATTCCCAAGAATCCTCTTAAATACCATCCTTAAAGTTGTCTTTAAAGGGTAGTTGTGCAAGTACCACACTGATGCCTCTTTGCATAGGACGGCTGCATTAGAGCCACAGAGGAGTGCACTTCTGGATTGCAGTGATTCATCCTACAAATATCCCATGTAAGCACTCACAAAGGAAAGGAAGCAGAAACACAATCCAGCTGAAGTATTTGAGCCCAAATGCATGCTAAACCCTTTGGACAATGCAAATTAAACTCACAGTTGTCACTGCCCAAATCCATCCCTGGTGCAAGCATTACTGACTTCAGCCTAAGAAGCTCTGCACCAGCTGGCACATGAACTGGAAAGAGGTGCTGCAGTGATGCTTTTCCTGCAGTAGTTCTCCTGGGTCATACATCTCAGGACAAATCTTTACATGGCACCTCACCTATGCTCCCTTTGCTTCAGCTGCAGACTGTTTGCTGCTGATGGCTCTCTGCAGGGTCCATGTTGAGAACTCATGCATTTCTCATTAGCCACCCAAAAGCTGTGCTGCACTGACAGCACTTTGAGCAAGCCACCCTTTCTGACTACCAACCAGTTGCCAGGAGCACTGTGTGCCTTCAACCACATAAGGCCTCCCTCCCCTCCAACTCCTCCTCTCCGTATTTGGTTTTATATATAGACTATAATGAATTATTGGAGACACATGCTGGAGGCATGGTTGAGTAGTCATGAAAGTGAAACAGAATACAGGGAGACAGAACTTATAAGAGGTACATGCAGAGGTCGGGGGTACTCAGGCAAAAATAGAAAGCCCATCCCAAGGGGCAGGTTCCCTGAAAATGGTATTGTTTTGTTATTAACATGCCTACCAAATGCATTAATATAGGAATACAGAAGTAAATAAGAATCCTGCGGTGATAAGAAATTGTAAGAGATGAGATGTGCTGGTCCATTGGGAACATATCAGCTCATTTCATCACATCAGCCAGACCCTCACAAGCAGCATTTTGTGTTGCATGAGATCAGAAAAGCATCTTTGCTCTGCAGTCCTGAGACAGGTGACTTCATGCCAGGGGAGACAGATATGTGAAAGCAGCTGGATTTGTGGAACAACTTGAATGTAGGCGATTTTGCACAGAATTAGGTATCTCATCAGTACAGAAACTGGCATGCATACACAAATAAGGGGACAGACCATGACTTTGAAGTAAACCCTGATTAAGAAGGAGGATGAATTCAAACGCACACAGTTTGCCAGAGAAGTTGCTAAGAATTCATGTTCTCATGATGTTCTCACCAAGAACCACCTAGGAAACCACAGTCCCAAGTTCTGCTCTGATAGCAAGGATGGTTTCAGACCGACTCCACGACATTTAGAATTTTCTCTTCCTTCCCATTGGAACAGGTCTAGCATGCTCTGAAGAAACACCTACGACTGCTCAAGGACCAACAAGGGACACTCAGCAGAAGCATCATTTGGGGGAATGTTAAGAACAAGAAGATCTAATCTTGGCTTTGAAGATGGATGCCCTGTGCAATGTAGGGCAAGTTGCTTCCCTTCTCTTCCTCAGTTCCCCACTGGTGGAATGACAGCAATACTCACTGTTTCTCAAAGCCTACTCCCAAGTAATGCTGTCAGTGTAAATCCACTGCACTTGGAAAATTAAGTGTATTTTAAGACAGGATAGAAACAAATGCGAAGGTGTTATATCAGATGATAAAATATCCTATGAAACGTTCAACAAATGAAATATTTCTTCTGCTAAACCAGAATAAAAACACAAAAATCTCAACTGTCCTCTTACTTTATAGTTGTATAAAGAAGGAAGAATTTCATCCAGGTTACTTATTCATTGGGTTCTATTTAAAAAAATAAAATAAAATAAAATAAGAAAGAAATAGGCACTTCAGAGGCCAATTCATCCTCCTGTAATACAGGTAAGATAAATGGCTTTTATACCTTAACATAAAAGAAGCCATAAGAACACCCTAGGAGTAGGCCCTTAAACTTGCCAAGCCAGCTCCTATTAAGAGATGAATTTCATTCTACCTGAAAATCCAGTCAAGCTTTAATTTTGGATGAACCCTTGACTGACAATTAAATTTCTCTTTTAATTAAAAAATTCATGTGTGAAAACCGAGCCCTTCGTTTCACTCCATGATATCAGCGTTCACACAGAACTCTTCCTGACCAGCTCTAACAACAGAGTGGAAATTGTAAATTTGTTTTGGCCATGCTTTTATTTTTTTTTTCCCATAACTTAATTAAACATAATTAAAAAAAAAGGCTCAATCCGTCAGAGACAGCAATCTAGTCCCAAAACCACAGAGTGCCTCAAGCTTCTCCAAACCAGAAAAAAACTCTCACCATTTTCTGCTGTCCATTCCATTTGAAAACCTACAATGTTTCATTGGCACAGTATTTTACCCTAAGGAATGACTCGAAGCACTTAAAAACAATGCTCCTGTGAAGAACCAAAAAATGTTGTGTGTTTTGTATTACTTGTTGGCTGCTCCACATTAAGGTGTAATCGGTATCCAGACCAAGCAGCAAATACAATGCATTTAAACATGACATTTTAGTAAACTTTCATGATTACTTAAATACAAGTCAAAATTAGCTAGGTGCTTATGACTCCATAAGGTAAAAATAGGTATCTCTAACATCACTTCAAAAGAATAATTGGTGAAATTGCTAAAAGCAAAGGAATTGCCAAAGCAAATATTCTATAAAGCAAATAGTAAAGGTTTTTAACCATCACAGTCATCCAAATGACAACTGGATCACATGCACCTGCCATGGTGGTTTTGGTTTTTTTTATTGTAGGGCTTTGGAAACTCAGCTTTTACTTCCATTAATAACATTCCATCTGATGCTCACAGATTTGGGTTCAGCTCTTACTGTATTTCCATTCTATTCTTGGGGGCAAAGGAAAGTGTTAGTCTCTAAAATAAAACTCCCCTGAGATCTGCCCTCTAGCTTATAGCAACTTATCCTCTCCATGTCTCAAACTTGTTTCTAACATGAGCCAAGTAAATGACTCCAAATGGCAAAGGTTAGCAAGTACGGCTACTTCACGAGTAGATAATAGGAAGGAAAGCCCATTACACTTGTTATTTTTCCATTAGGTGCCTCTGAACAAACAGCTCTCATAAGTGGAGTCTTGGCTTGATTCTCCTTTGTAATTAGAATTGTTCTGCAGTTCACAGTCCTGTAAAATCTATTCACTTACTAGAAAGCATTTTACTACTCAGAGTCCCAGTCTAGAAAGACTGAAAGAGTTGAAATAATGGGCTTGATAATTCAGACCAGAATTTTTATGGTTGGGGATGGCATGACCCAGGCAGGGCATCACAAAAGCCTGTGTTGTGAATAGTGGAAGTTGCAAATGGAAAAAAAAAAAGAGTTGTTGTTAACTTGATGGTGGTTATTATTAAAGCTGTCTGAGATTCTTGGATGTTTTTAATATCCAAGAATTTTATAATTTTAATAAGAAGGATACTTTTACAACTGTTACTCTGGAGGCAAGTCACAGCTTTCTACAGTGACAAAAAACCTAAACAAAACTTGGGTCAAAGCCCAAAATGATTCAGGATAATTCCATCCACACAACTGCAGCAAGGCAGTTCTGAAAACTTTGCTCCTCATGTTTAATAAAATCATGCACTTCCAACAAAGCCATCACAAAACCAGGATGGCCACTGACATGTTTACACACCATCACCCAACAGTGACAACAACCTTATTAAATATTGAAATCCCCAAGCATTGCCTGGATCCCAAAATTGCAAACCATGTATTTTAAGTTGCAGGTATCAGTTGCCACGAAGTATTTTCCTAGTCATCTCCTTCTTCTCCCCTTCCATGCAGTGAAAAGAGCTAAAACACAGGAACAATATCTATACAGCTTAGCACCTCATAGCTAGGCAATGCAAATGAGCTTTTTGCCCAGGATAGGTAAAGAGGTCCTAAAAAAAACCAAACACCAACATGCAAGTAAAGCATAAAAGCAGTCAGAGAATATACAGAAGTGACCCTTGTAAAAGATGACATTTTAATGGAAAGTGCCATGGTGACATGAAAATGCTACAAGTGACTATAGGCAGAAATAAAGTCTTACAAAATTAGCCTGCCCTTTAGCAGTTGCTGCTTTAGGACTTTTCTGCTTGGAAAAGTTAGCACTCAGCCAACTAAAGCATAGATTTGCAGCACACACCACTCCACGGTAATTCCCTCCATCAATGATCTGCAACTCCCTGCTAGACAGTTTTCTCTAAGAAGAAAGTAAAATCAGTAAGTAAAATGAACCTGTGCATTACACAAATCAAAGCTCTCACTGTACAACATAGCAGAGTTAAAATTAAATATCAATGCTACATAAAAAACTGTAGCAAAGGTCTTTAAAGTAAACCATGCCATACAGAGATGCTTTTGATGTGCAAGAAAAGCAACCACCCAGGAGGTTAATGCCAAATGCAAACCCCACATGACTTCATGCTAACAACTCCTGCAAGTTTTGCATTTTTGTTCTGACACAGTAAGAGTCATTGGCACCTTTGAAAGACACTGAAAGACCCCCAAGACACAGCAGCACAAATCGTGGTCCCCTTAAGCTGCCGGTCCATGTCTTGGAGGAATAAACTGATGGAGGCCGAGTGCACAGCGTGAGGTTAGCAGATGAAATACGAAGGTTAAGACCCACAATTGCTGAGTGTCACGCCAGTCGTGGCCATAGTCAATCTGTGGGGCTGAGATCAGGTGCTGGCATCAAGTGATTTACTGCAGCTGAGCTAAGTGTCTTGCCCCCTGAGGTCCAAACATAAATACAGCCATGCTTTTTCCAGCCGGAATCCCAAAAGCAGTCCTATAAATTGTGCCTCATTTTCGAAAGTTATTTTCAGGGGAGAAATAAACAAACAAAATAAAAAGCCAAGATTCTCTCATTTCCATGGCTTACATCTATGAAAAGCTGCTGGAGGCTCATGCCCCAACTCTACGCAAAGCAAACCTCCTAATAAACACCCGGTAGCCAAGTCAGCAAGCCACCCAGAACATTGTTCTCAGCTCATGGAAGAGAATTACTCCCTTCCCTGCCAGTTTCTGAGGATGATGCTCTCAAGGAGAACAAAAGAATGAGTTTTTAAGTATGCTTAAAGAAACGCAGCAACATCCGGGGCTCTGGTTTCATTAGAAGTCGCTCTATGCTTGAAGGATGCACCCTCACTGTGTAATGCTCTTACAGCAGAGGACAGGTGGACAGCAAAATAATCCCACAGCACTCTGGATCTGCACTGTGCTCCGTCAGAGGTGAACACCCAAAATATAATTACAAGTTCTGCATCATCTCACCAGGTACTTCTGATCTGCCTTTTGCAAAGCATTAAAGAGGTGCATTTGCCCAGTGCTGAGCATGTGGATTAATAAAGACTGGAAATTATCCTTGCAGCGACGTGCCACTGTCTGAGAGCTTTAGCAGAACTGGAACTGAAGAAGGCACGTAACAGGAAGGAATGCTGTTTTTGCAAAGCAGACTGCAGACAAAAAGCTGAGGTGAACATCACCCTGATGGGTTGAAGTGGAAAATGCAGTCTGGGAGGCAGCTGAAACAAATAAGTTTTTATTTCATGGAAAAGCAGGCACCTCCTTCAAAGCACAGCGCACTACAGGGCCACAAAAAGACATTTTGTCAGTGCTGATGATGGAGATGAACCCCAGAAGAAGCAGCTTGCAGTAGCATCACGCTGGCATTTTCCTAAAGTGCCCCATTCAGCCACATTCATCCATTTTGCACATAAAACTGTTTTCTCAGGTGGGAAGTTAAATTCTCAGCACGTTAAAATGGTGCCACACCTTTTTTTTGCCTCCATTATTTTTGCCCTTCCCTTTCTTTCTGCTGTCCCACGGGGGCTCAAGAGTGATTCCAAAAAAAGCCACAACCTTCATGTTATTATCAGATGAAGCACCTACTGCAAAGCTTTCCTTGCAGGTATTGCACTTTTCTCCCCTGGGAAAGCACGATACCACCCACTCAGCTCCAGACCAAGTTCTTACTTTATACCTTCCCACCAGATCCAAAACGTAAGTTGACAAAAGTAAACAGGACTGAATTTAGATTTTTTAGTTTCTTCCAATAAAACAAACAAACAAACAAAAAAAACAACCTTAAGGCCAAAACAATTCACATAATGCAAACAATGAGAAGTATACAATTAAAGGAGCTATTTATGCTTCTGGAGCTGCAAATGTGCTGCAGGTAACAGAAAGTTTTCTTCCTATTACAAAAGCCAGTCACAAATTACCTTGAAGGAGAAGGAAGGATAGAAATGATCTTTGAAGGATGAGTGTGTGGGAAGTACCTTTGAGCTTTTCTGTTCTGTCAGCTTAGTCTTATCGTTAAAGGAAATAAAAACCACTGGAAAAAAAAAAGAAGAAGAAGAAGAAGAAAAGAGGACAAGGGCCCATGTGTCTGCTGGTACAGAGTGAGGCTGTTCCAGTGCCTTTGGAGCTTTAACCTTTCACATCCCCAGGGTGGGAGTTCATGCTGTGGATGATCTACACAGAGCTTCTCCCTCCCCAAATCCTGCACTTGGACACAATGCATAATGCAGACAGTTATTTTGCATTACCACTTTCCAGTCCGAGGACAACAGTAAATAAGGAGGCACCCCAGCGGGTAACGTGAAAATCTGTCTTGTGTATTCCTTCTTGGTTTGTTTACTTAAAGTGGAGGCAAAAATACACTAAGCAAACTGATGTATTTTTAGAGCTCCATGTTCCCAAACATTTGCATTAGAATCAACTGCTAATAAATCCAGCATATCCAAAGTGATTTTCTGTACCTAAATTGCAGGCTTGTGGAAGGCACAACACGCAGCGCACTTTATCCGCCTTTCAAACTGTTAATCTCACTTTTTAATATAATTACCCATCTTTTCACACTGAATGAAACTAAGACAGGGCTGGATACAGAATGTGCTGCTGCCTACCTGTGCAAAGCTGGTAGCATGCAGCTTTTCTCTATCCCAGGTGAGAGGAAGTGGGCTGGCAACATCCACGAACACAGGTGTTGCAGGTGGAAATAGCAAATGGTGTACGATTGCATCTGTGCTAACTGCTCAGATCACCACCTACACGCCCTGTATTCACAGCTTTTCAGCGGGAAAAAACAATCTGAATTCACACTACTGGGCAGCACAGACAGGTCCAAGTGCTGCTGTGTGCCGGTGGGCTTCGTGTGCCCAGCTGAGCCCCCCCAGCACAGCCTGCCCTGCTTTGCAGGCGTCTCCTCATTGCCCCCATGTAAAATCAGCAGGCTCGTTGTGCATCTCAGCACTGTCAGGCTGCTGTGTGAAAAGGCAGTAAGCTATGGAATAGCATCATGTAACTTCAAAGCAGGAATAAAAAGCCCAGGCCAGTGAATATTTCATGCTAACGCCTGTTCTTTTGGCCCGTGATTCTGCACTCAGTTTTTTCTAAGCTGTTTCCTCCAAAAGGATTTAAAAAAAAACAAAAAAAAACAAAAAAAACAAAACGCCTTGTTCAGGAGAGAAGCGATAATTTACAGCTTCCTTTTACCATTCTACACCAAGAGAGAGTATGGGATGAACCAAGTTGACTTCTTCATCCCTACCTGTGTGCACCCTGCAGGCAGTCAGCCAATACCCGCAGCTTCTAAGCTGCAGTGTCTCATCAGGAGCCAAACAGGGAGATCTTAACAGCTCTCTCACTCCAGGAAAGGGACAAATAGTCAATAGCGCAGTCGAATCTCCCGCATTTTGTCTGAATTATTCCTTTCCCATTTTCCTTCATGGTGTTTTATCCCCCACTCAAAGATAGATCCCCTTAGAGCACCCTACACAACCCTCTCCCTGTGGGTGCACATACCTTTCAACTGCTCTCAGATAACTTTTACAGCCCATCCTTAACAGTTGTTTAGTCAAGCCATACATACTTTATCACTTTAATCTCCCGTTATGAATCAAGCCCTCAATCCTTTTCATCATTTTTGCTGTCCTTCCATAGCAGTCTATTCCTTCTTAGCTGCTGTTCTCCGCACCAAGTTGATAAAAGAAGATATCAAATATTTGGACACCTCCTATATTTCGCAAATTGTACCAGTAGCTTTGTTGTACTTTTCTGACCTATACATCATGATGTTTATTTCGCCTGTTCATTGCATTCTTTTGCTCAAAGTCTCGCTAACCCTCCAGTAGGGAAAGAATAAGCAGGTAATCAAAATATAGAATACTAAAAAGGTCAACATAATACAACACCTGAGCTACTACATGTATTAGATATTAAAATCTTTATATCTTGCACATCTGAGAAGAGAGCAAGAGCAAAAGAAAAAGAGCAAAGGATGGAACAACAATCCATTCAAGCATCAAAGACTGTAATGAACGAAGAAAAAGACGAGTTCTGAACTACATATCCTAACAAAATAATTCTTTTTTTCAATAGGAAAATGGATTTCCCCTTAACTGCTGTATGCTAAGTGTTTAGAACAAGGCTGCTTTTCAAAAAGATGCAAAATAAAGTCTGCCCTGGAAAGAACGAGTTGGTAGGCCACTACAAATAATGCACACAGAGACCTTCATATATTGAATCCTTAAGATCAAGTTAGTGTTGTTTATATTATAGTAAAACACGTATCAAAATGATATAAAAATGGTATGAGGAAGAAACTATGTTTCTCACAGAAGCCTTCAATTGAAATAGATATAAAAGTGTTAGGAAAGTATTGAAGCATAAGTGTTGAAAGAAAAAGTCTCAAAACATTTCAGATTTTTCTATTTACATTTTTGTTTTGACATATTTTTGCTCCAGAAAATAGAAAATACGTATTTTTAGCTGATGAAACATACACCCAAAGCCCATGTTTAAGATGTATATGGAATAAAACTCAGCCATGGCTTTTCAGACTATGAGAAGTTGTAAGGAAGAGGAAATTAATGATTCCCCTCGATAGAACAGATTCTGTTTTATCTGCCCTGCTGCTAAGTGGGTATAACTGCATATGTGTACATATATTTTCCTTTTAACAGCCATATCCCTTGTTTACAAGGTCGAAAATGATATAAACCCTAAAAATTCTAGAAACATTTATGCAGGTTGGCAATAGAAGTGACAGCTATCAGGCTGCGAGAGAACTGGTGAATGAGGATGAATTTAGTCCTTTGGCTATGCATCTGTTACAGACCAAAAGCCTTGAATTGGAAGAGAGAAAGGCAGTGGCAGCAAACCAGGATTTCATTCATCAATTAAATCCATTTTTCACAGTAGCATAATGAATATCCAAGGGAGTGTTTAATGCCAAGCAGAAGAAATAAATAACGAAGAGCAAACTTACAATTACAAATACGGATATGGAGAAGCCTTCTACAAGTTGGAGAGATTGCTGTTTTTTTGCCCAACGATTCATCCTTCACGGGAGCATGCATCTATTTCTGCAAGAAAAGAGAGGTCACTGTATTATAGTATTATAATATGGATGAAGAACACACTTGTCTGAGGTTTGGCTCTCAGTGTACACATACCATTAGATCCCTGGAAAGCAGCAGCTCATGAGTTACTAATGGTACACAGGATGTCATTAGATTTCTCCAAACTAAGAAACTTCCTTTCCTCGTATGAAAGTTAATAACAAAGCTCAGCGCATACAAAACCATCACAGGAAATGATCCATTCAGCACTTTTTTCTGCATTTGAGAAGCTGAAAGCTTACTAGAACTAAAGTCACAACTTGTATGTTTGGTCAGAAATCAACAGTGTGAGAGCAGTTTGCTCAAAACATCAAGGGATCATAGAATGGCCTACGTTGGAGGGGACTTTAGAGATCATCAAGGAAATTATTTGCATGTACAGTTTGCATGTAGCAAGGAAATCTAGCTTCATTTATATCATGTCACATTGAACCAAGGGCAGGCTGCCATTCTTCCCAAGCCTTGGACCAAACTCCTTCCAGACAACTGATGACAGAAAAGCTTTCTCTTTTAGGTTATACACAAAAGGTGCATCTCTTAGGAGCCTACCAAGAAACTTCAAGGTCTGAGCAACTAAAAAGTTACCTTTCATAAGGTGAATAGATCTTATTTCCTGCATTAAAACCCATAAAAAACAACATATTCCCAATAATGTTGTCATTGCTGAGACAACTAACAGACGAAATAAGCACTCGGGATACTCAGAAACACTGTTATAACACATGAGATGATCATTACCTAAGTGAATATGGAATTACAGGGACTTCCAGATGTTTTATTCCTCTCCTGTGTCTTCCTTAGGTTGGAAGAACACACCCAAAATCCTTTTTCCCAAGTCAACACTGTATTACAGCATCCAAAACGAATGCACAGAATTACTGAAGTAGATTTTGCATTAACACCTTAAAAATAAAAGATGATAGCAATGAGTAGTTATGAAGTTTTACCCATGTATCTGCATCAAATCAATAACATGTAGCACAGACATCAACAGGAGTTGCAGGGTGAAGGAAAGAGTAAGAATATATATAAAGAGGACACAAACAGGAGCAGCAATGCTGATTTTTGTGGGGTTGCTCAGACCAGCACCAATGTCAGGCAGCACCATCGAAGCACTGCACCCATCTGCTTTTATGCCCCAGAAGGCAGCCAGCAGCCTACTGGGCAGAACCAGTGCTGAGGCCACTGTGCTGCAAATGGGGGAAAACAATAAAAATTTAAAATAAAACCAAAAATGGAAAAAACAAACAGCTGTGTCACAAAGGCTGCTTCCTCTTGATTTTTCCTCATTAGACTGTTAAAAAAAAGACAAAAGGACAACTGTGTCATGGTTTGTGCTTGATGCTCCATTTTAATTACGTCAGTTTCCTGTCCCCTTCATTTCTTAACTAATAGCTCATTTATATATATATATATATATATATATATTTTTTTTTTTTTTTTTTCTGGAAATCACAGTTAACTAAGAATGGAAACAGACACAGTAAATTTCTAGATAAGTAACTTGAAAAGATACAATCAATAAAATCCTGGGTGGCAATAATGTTTCCATATTAAATTTATGGCATCTGTTTAAACAATACTCTCCCTCCTCCATTATTCTAAATGTTGCTTCAGGAGGTCTTTTTTATAGACTATATTTTTTCTTTTATGGAGGGACTGTAAACAGGCAGTTAAACTAATATTTTGGTACGTTTGCCATGCTGGGTTTCATTTTATAGAGCCTTTCAATAAAAACTCATTGCAGCTTCAAATGCTCTCTTACAGCATGAAAACTGGAATGGCAGAAATTTCCTTCCTGCTCTACCCAAGGCACAGTGCTGCATAAAGATGGGTTGCAGAGCTTCCTTTGGGCTATATTAGAAGCATACCATGAGAAATGGGAAAGTTCTAAAACAAAATCCATCTTTGGCTTTATGTCCAAGGTTCAAGCCAAAAATGAAGCCTACAGCAAAGCCTTGCTCGTTGAGGAAACGGGGTTAGATGTAAATGCTTGCTGTTATTTATATTGTAATTAAGAAGTCCTGTTCATCTTCATGTACACCAGACAACCTGCCTTCTGCTCCAGCTGCTAAGAAAAATAATGCTCAGAAGGGACCAGCCTCAAGCAGTCCGGGCAGAACCAAAACTCAGCAGTGCTCCAGCAAGAAGGTATTCACTTCCCACTCCATAAGTTTCTTTAGGACTACATACATAAACAATTTTGTCCTCTGGGTCTGTTTCCACCTCATTTCCCAGTGAATGATAAACTCTGAGCTATACAGACACAAACAATTCTCCGTGTCAACTGAACTAAACATCAGTTTCTTTGTTTAGGATGTTCTCTGGAGGGATTTTTAGGGTTACTTTTTTGTGATGGGGTTGACTCTTCCCGCTATTTTCATATAGTATTGTGCATATGGAAGCCTTTAAGTGTCATTGCAAGTGACACTAATAATGCAATAGAGACACCAAAGTAAGACAAGCAAGTACTTCACACTTAGTAACCAGACATGGACCAACTGGAAAAAAAATAAAGGGAAACAGAGGATATTAACTCTCTCTGTTTCTTATTTTTATTGTCTTTATTGACTGGGAGAAGAGGTTCTAGGAAGGGAACTCTTCTGTATGAGCTTTCTCAATGTCTCTGAGTGCAGGTGTCAGTGTGTGCTCTACCACACATGATGAGTTTCATTGAATTGAAAGGAAATTAAAACAAAACAAAACAAAACAACCTGAAAGCATTTCATAAATTTATTAACACTGAAGAAGTAATACCAAAATTTCTCTACAGAGAAATTTCTCTACAGATTGAAACATTTCTCTACAGATGTTTCCAACAGCACAGTTCTTGTTGTCTTTAATCAACTTTGGATTAAACTATTCATCAGCAATATTTCGTAAAGCCTGAAAGAAACTGGAGCCCCCATTTGAGTTATCCCACAGAAGAAGATTCATCCCTAAGTAGATGCACAGCTACACGAGGCTGCACTGCAGCTCTGGTTGGGGCAGGATAGAGAAGTGCTTAACCCACTCCAACAAGGAAAGGGAGAAAAAGCCTTCACTCCATTCCTTTCTCCTTGATGCCATACCGTACCAGATCCACACTGAAAACCTTCCTTAGGTGAAGCAGCTCCCCAGTGTGTGTCAGTAATTTGAATGATTATTTGGAATTCCTCCCTCAATCATTTTCTAATAGAGCAAAAATTATTTACACTTATTGTGGCTTGGGCATATCCAACTGCTGCTTCACTGACTCCTTCCACAGAACACTCAATCTCATAAGGCAACTGGAAAAAAAATGGAAAATAAAATAAAATAAAAATGGGAATCATGAAGCAAGTATAAGCATGAGAAAAGGAAGAGGTCTCCTTTTAGCAGCCTCAGTCTGGAAATTGGAAAAGAAAAAGAAAAAAGCAGCTAAATCAGCAGGAAGGAGAGCACTGCCCCAAGTATGCATCAGGCACAGCAGCCCTTCACCATGCACCTGAACTTTGCTCAGGTGTTCCCTATTTCTTCCCAAATACAACGTTTTAGCACCTTTTTGCCAGCTAGCAAGATAAGTGGGTTCGAGGGTTTCTGTGCCTCTGCTGTTGGGTGCTGACCTGGTTCCTGAGCACTGCGCTCTGTGCTGCTGCTGTAAGCTCTATTTATAATCCTCCTTTCTGCACATCCACTCACAAAAATATTATCAGCCTGTCTGGGATGTGACCTTTTCTTTATGCAAGTATTCTGGCTAAAAACCTCAGCACCACTGCTGCCATTCATTGCTTCCCAGCTCCCTTTTCTAACAGCCCACAGACTGAGATCTGTGAGAGCTGAGAGGATTTTCAGAGTCTGATTTCAAGCTTTCTGGAAATTCCTAAAAGCACAACTTTGGGGTTTTTCTATTTTTGCTTTAAAATAACGTTCTCTTGTTTTAGCAACAACATAAATCCAACAAATCAGATTTCCTTACCTTGGAAAAGGTCGATCTCCAAGAGACAGGAATTCTGAATAATACTTCATCTAATGTTCTCTCCCAAGGTTTAATATGAATCACCACCTTCAACTGTCTCTGAGCTTAGACAGCAAGTGGGAATCAGCAGCACTGTGCTGGATCACAGTCCAGACCGCTCAGCATTATTCTCCCATACTGACTAGTTCAGCTAATTAAAACCTTGCTTCCAGCTGATGATAACTTGGGGGGGGAAGCATCAAACTTTTCTTCCAAAATCACTGAGTCTTTGAATATTATAAACAGAAATTGACAAAAAATAAAAATAAAAATAAAAATAAAAATAAAAATAAAAATAAAAATAAAAATAAAAATAAAAATAAAAATAAAAATAAAAAGCAGGTATTTGGCAGCCTCTGTTTTTTGAATGTAAAGCATGAAAGAAAACATGTGCGTGCTTAAATCAGAACAGTTTTCATGGGCTTTCTTTGCTCCTCTGACATGCTTTTTCACGCAATAAGTTTGACAGAAACAGTCAAGAACAGATGAAGTGAGAAGCGAGAAAAAATGAATGTGCTATACATAATCTTGTAATTTGTTGCTGTTGTTGCATATCCGAAACAAAAATCAATTTTCTTATTGACAGTCTTCTCTATCCAAAATGCATATATCCTGCTTTATTGCCAGTGGTTTCTCTATTGTGGGCTCTTGCATTGATTTTTCTTGTTTTGGAAAGGATAAAAACCACGCTAAAGCATTCATTTTGGGAAGAGAGCATGAGATACTGCAGAAAGCAAACAACAAGAAGAAGCCACGTTCTGGGGACAAGGTTGAATTCCAGCAATATTTCCAAGTTGAAAAATCTCCGTGACTGTTTAGCAGCACCTGAAGATCAATCAGGACCATTTACACAGCGGCTGGACGGCTCTAATGAATTTGATAATAAGGGTTCTGGGAATTTGCATAGCCACATTTACATTGTAATGGTTACACTGACATTGCGTTGGGTGTGAAGGACCTGGAGAAATGATTGATGACGCACGTAGCGAACCGGCGAGCTGCCCCATGTTTCTGTCAAGCTCGCTTTGTGCTAGATAACAGTAACTTCTGACTAATGCCTCTACTACAGAACTGCTGTGTATTCATCCCACTAACCAAAAACCCTCAGTTGATTTTTCATACTATTCCAGATAAGAAGTTTCGAGCTTAAAGCTTATTAGTGTTCTGAAATTAAGATGGAAATTTCATTCCTCGGTGCAGTTCAGACCCCCCAGGTAATCCTGGATGTGTTGCTGAAGGATTTTGGTTGGCTGCTTCAGCCCCACTGCTGTAAGAGTTCCCATCCTCACTCCTTTTCATTTGATTCCCACTCATGTTGCCGGGCCTAAAGGCATCTATATTCAATTTGCTGTCTTTGTTCTCAAATGCATCTATGAGTTTATGGCCCCTACTGGAGTCATAGAATCACCAAGATTGGAAAAGACCTCCAAGATATTATCCAGTCCAGCCACCCACCTACCACAAATATTTCCCACTAAACTACATCCCTCAGTACAACATACAAATGTTTCTTGAACACCTCCAGATCAGTGACTCCACCACCTCACTGGGCCATAAGAAGAACTGAACACGTTAAATGCTGAGCCCTAGGAATTTAAATAATACACAAAATGAAACCCTAATGAATTAAGAAAGGACAATGAGATACCCATTAGAGAATTCACAGCCTAAAGCATTTGCTTCTACGCCCAAGCAGTTTTTACTGCATCCTTCCTGAACCAGCCAGCAGTACTGATAATTATGCATCATTGTAGCCACATATACCTCCTCTCCTCCACTCATGGTAAACTATTAATGAGTTGTAGATTATTTTCATGTGACAAGTCTAATGCTATCTGACCTAGCTACTTCTGAACGCAGCAAACTGAATAAATCTCATTTCTGTCATATCAGCAAAGCCTGACAGGACATGAGTTGTTCTGAATATTCCAGATGTGAGCAGCAGGTACAGCATTATACATATCTCCATGGACAGTTATCAAGTCCTAAGCAGTTATTACTTCCCCTCATGTCAAAAGGAAAAGAAACTCGATTAACAGAGGAACTGAACCCTAAATAAGGGATTCTGAGCATACCATCACTGCAGTTAAAAAAAAAAAAGGATAAATAAATAAAAGTAGGTATGGATTTGTATTTAAAATGTACTGAATATTGAAAAACAAATACTGGTCCATCATCACATTAAGGGCTGTCACAACCACAGCTTGTATATAACACTAATATATAACACTGCCTATCTACCGAGTGCTGGCTAAATGCATAACACTGTATGACACAATGAGTAATGGAAAAAGTATGATAGGAAACTCAACTGACCTGACACCCAAAAAACAATTTCTATATTCATTTCCAGGGCAATTCTGTTCTTCACTTGAATTTGGCAGCTCAGTTTTTATCGCAGGAACATACAAATAATAAACATGGGCTGCTAGATCTTTCCTTGAAACCACCCTGCCTCCATCAGAAAAAAAAAAAAAAAAAAAAAAAAAGAAAGAAAGAAAAGAAAGACAAAAAGTAAAACCAAAAAACATTTGGCAACAAAATGACACTTGATCCTGTCAAGCTGCTGTGACACCAGCAGCCCCCCCTCGTTTGGTCTGCAAGAAATCCACAGCAGCGATCCACAGCAGTGCACTACAATGATGTAGCCACACGTGATTAGCAAAGATCAATAGTACTTCTACAAAGAAGGCACCTGCAGGTCCCCTCCAGCCAGGCGGAATTAAGGATTGTGCGTTTTCACAGAGGAGTGGGAACAGAATGCTGTGATCCGAACGCAGCCGACCTCATGCTGTATAACCAAACGTGACTGCCACCTCCACGCGCTTGCAGCACAGCCATCCCTGCAGCCCAGCCCTGTGTCACGTACTGCTGGTGTTCCCACTGTTGGTTCAGTGTCTGCTAAACGCTTACAAGCACACAGCTGGCCTTTTGTTTTCAAAGTCAGCCTTACAGCATATTCATCAACAGATGCTCAATATGCAGTTGTAGAAATAAGGGCTCTGGTGCAGGGTGAGACTCCTTCGTATCCTAGGTAGAGGGGTGAGAACATAAAAGCCTCTGCAGCAGTTCATCTCATAGTAAACTGAAAGAGCTCCACACCAGGGTGGTTTCCACAACTGAGGGCCAATCTGGGTGCCAGTGAAGTTGGAAGAGGCTCACTGCTGACAGTAATTAATACAGAATGTTTTCAGGTTGCCAGTCCTGCAAAACAAAAAAGCAACCTGAACTGGGGAACCACCTTGGCACGGATTTAAAGATTCATATTAGAGATTAGAAAATCACAGAATGGTTTGGGATGGAAGGGACCTCAAAGTCCATCCAGTTCCATCCCCTGCCACAGGCTCGTTGCCTCACAGCAGCTCAGGCTGCCCAGGGCTCCATCCAACGTGGCCTGGTCCCCTGGTCCCTTGGTCCCCTTGTCCCCTGTGAGTCCCCTTTTCCCCTGTGAGTGCCCTGGTCCCCTCCAGGGACGGGGCACTGACAGCCCTCAGGTCCTTACCACCCATCTCTATATGGCTCCCAGGTAGAACTCAAAGCATCACACCAATGGCTGGTACCCAGACAAGTCTCACAAACATATTCACATAATTATTTTGGTGTGAATCCAGATCAATCCAGTATATGAGCTTGGAAATACAGGAGATATGAACAAGAACCTAAGAAAAGTAAACCTAGCCATTATATTTGAAATTTTTTTAACTCTCTACATTTATCTTTATTCAGAACAAAAGTGTGCTTATAAGACCTGGACAGCTCAAAGGGTCTTTTATCTGCAGATTACGGGTTCAAAGCCAATTCGTGTTAATAGCCACTTAAAGTTCATTTCCATTCAAAAGCTGTTAGGTATCATATGCATGTACAAGCTTTGACACAAAATTAGTTGCAGAGGTGAAAATTATCTTGGAAATAATCTACAAGAAAGGAACTGACACTACACTGTTCCTAACTAGATAATTCAAGCCATGAACCAGCTTCATAGTCACCTACATAGAGTGCTGTGAAACAAGAATATTTCAGTGAAAAAGAGATGGAAATAGATGTAAAATCCTAAGGACTGTTTCAGTATACATTTAAGCATTATTCTATAACGTTATATATAAATCAAATGTTTAACCATTGCTGTATACATCTAAACATTACTACACACATATAATTCAACATTATCTAGCATTTTCTTAGAATCACAGAATCATGAAGGTTTCCCACATGCCTCAGTGCCATGTCTCCATGGTTCTTGAACACCTCCAGGGACAGTGACTCTTCCACCTCCCTGGGCAGCCTGCACCAGTGCATTATCGCTCTTTCTGAGAAGAAACTGTCCTTAATATCCAACCCAAACCTGGTGCAACTTAAGGCAATCAGCTCTCATCCTATTGCTGTTACCCAGGAGCAGAACCCCTCCTCACCACCATTTTCCTTCAGACAGCTGTAGAGAGATACGAGATCTCTTCTGAGCCTCTTCTCCAGACTAAACCATCCCAGTTCCCTCAGATGTTCCCCATAAGACTTGTGCTCCAGACTCTTCACAGCTCCACTGCCCTTCTTTGAACACGCTCCAGGTTTTCAATATCTCTCTTGCAGTGAGGGGCCCAGCACTGACACAGAACTCAAGACGAGGCCTCACCAGTGCAACTACAAAGAGAGGATCAACTCCTGCTCGTGCTGGCTGCACTATTGCTGATGCAAGCCAGGATGCCATCGGCCTTCTTGGCCAGCTGGGCACACTGCTGGCCCATGCTCAGCTGAGTGTCAGCCAGCATTCCCAGATCCTTTTCCTCTGCACAGCCTTCCAGCCACTCTACCCCAAGCCTGCAGCAATGCATGGCATTGTAGTGACCAAAGTGCAGGACCTGGCACTTGGTCTTCTTGAACCTCAATACAGTTGGTCTCAGCCCGTCAATCAGCCTACCCAGGTCCCTCTGCAGGACCTTCCTACTCTCAGACAGATTGACACTTCCTCCCAACTCAGTGCCATCTGCAAACTCACTGGGGGTCCACAAAATCCCCTTAGAAGCAATTCTTGTTGTGCTTGTCTCATTTGAACAACCAAAAGTTCATAAAACACGCGAGGAATGATCTTATCCCTCTGTAGAACATTCTGGGATACTAAACATGTAACCTTTCAACATAAAACCATGTAATACTTTCCACAACAGAATCAAGTTTTGGATTTTCCCAAAGCTCAAAGCAGTTCTTCCAACACTGCACTTGGATGCAAACAGGTGAATGAACTCAACGCAAGGAAACGACACCAGGACAGTGCTTTTGTGGCTGCTCAGTACAGACAGATCAGCCAGCTCTCTACCCTTCTGCATCTCTAAATGATGAATACAGATTGTGCTGACTGTTCTGTGTAAATAATTGGCCTAAGCTAAGGAAGAACGGTTAATTCCATGACACCAGAAATGTCGGCAAATGCTAACTGTTATTATAAGTTTCTCTTGGAATAAACTTTATTAACAGTTTCTTCCCCTGCATGCAAATTTCAACAGTTCTCACACCATAATTAAATTAGCATTGTTTATGCTTTAGAATATTTAAAGTCTGAAATTACAGGCAATAACTATAGAGTGATAATTAATGACAGCAACTCATTCCTACGTAAACTGGGCTCAGGCTCTGCAGTTACAACACTTTTTATTCACAACAGCTACTTTATGGTACTTGAAATTACTCAGTAATTCTCCTAAGCTAATTTTTATTACTATGGAAAACTTTCAATGGTAAAGGGGGGGGGGGGGGGGAAGAATTATTTATGTTCACATTCAGATTGCTCAAGCTTTAGGTCACTTCTGACTGCTTATGCTGTGGCACTAAATAATACCACTGTAGTGGATTTGACTACAAGCAGGTGCCTTGCCCAGACAATAAGGACCTTGACTGAGGCATTAGATTAAATGTACTGTTCCTGATCTCCAGCAGCTGCCAAGGCATGATGCTGGAGATGTCTTCTGCAGCTTGTGCAACCCCTTTGGCAGCTCCAACCATTTCCAGTCTAGCACATCTCTTCACTAAAGCAAACTTCTTGTGCAACTTTGGTCAACAACAGCAGCAAAAGTCTGCTAGAAGTACGAGCCTGAATTCCCCATGCTGTAAAAGCTGGTACAGCATCTAAATCTTGAGAAGTTTTTTGTGTTTTAGCATGGAACAAAGCTTTAAATCACGGAGACTACAGTAAAATTGCTTTTGCTTTTTAAAAAATGGGGCTCTATACACCACAAAGTCGAGGGCAAGAGATCAGCATGGCAGTAGCTGAGGGATGACTGGAGACATCCAAGATAATAAAACCTATTAACTCTCCAAACTCCAGATTCCCAAAAATCACAGGATTGAAAAGAAAGCATATTGAGGTTTTTGAGCAGCCTGGTCCAGTGGGAGGTGTCCCTGCCTACAGCAGCCAGGTTGGAACTACGTGATTTTAAAGGTCCCTCCTAGCCCAAACTATTCTATGATTCTAAGAGTCTGAATTTTGGCAGAGATCAGTTAAGTTTTATTTTAAGCTTCTGTAAACACAGGAAAGGAAAGAAGTAGCGAATTAAAAACCATGACGTTCCTCCCAACCCCAGGTTTATGAAGTCATTATAGAACAGCAAACTGTCTCATATGTAGATACTCCCTTTAGAAATAAAGGAATCTTTCACATAAAATGAGTGTCGGCTACCTGGAGAGGTGGAATTAGTTTACCCAAGACAATTTTCACTTGGAGAATTCTCTTCCAAATATTTTCCTGTTTCAGGTTCATGATGCTGCAGCTTTGGGATACCCACATTCAGGGTTGGATTCTCAGCTGATGCAACTCCATAGAATCCCAGAGGAGCAAGTTTGGAAGAATTACAGTGAGCTGGTCTGTGAAACAATGCAAATACACACAGAAACAACAAATACCAAAGCCTAGCTCTGCTTCCACCCAGGCCTTGTACCTGCATTCAGCAAGCATGAAATGCTCCCCATCAACACATCCCTTTGCAGCTAAGCCAGCTGCAGGAGAGCTGACTAACCACTTGCCTTCATGAAAGGAAGGGCAAATGTGAACAAAAGTTCTTGAAATCACAAGAATCAATTCTGATACACGTCAGTGTGATTTGTATGACATGAAGCGAGAGGTCCACCCCGCCCTGCAAATGCCTAATGACAGACAGGCACTGAAGAATTTATAGTCCAAACAGACAAGATCGATACAGTGTGAGACTCGCTTTAAAAGTGAAGAGAATTAATTGCTACTATTATAGTCCAGAGAGAGAGTTAAAAAGCTGAAGTCACTGGACCTGCACTCCTCAATATCTATTCAGTTAGCCAGGAATCCATGCTACTTTTCCTATACAAGAAGGATTTAAATCCAATTAGACTCCCCATTTGGTTGGCAACGTCTATCTGTGTATTTACATCACACTCCTTACGGTGGTATCTCATCATCTGTTCCAGGAAATCTTTCTGAGCACAGCTAGGTCACTCTGTGTCCATCCAGCCAATTATTTTAGGAGTGGTTAGAGATTTCCACTTTTGCAAAAGTAGTTTCTTGGCAACTAATAGAGCTCTGAGGAGACATCCCTCTTGATTAGAGCATAGATCTTTAGTCTGACACCCCTGAACTTTTTATGGTTGGTTGGAAGTTCTGCAGGAGAGAGAACACATTTCAGACTTTATCAGCTGAGGAATGAACGTTTAGCTGCTGCTGCCACCTTGCTTCTTGTCTGGACTTGAGAAATGCACTGGTCAGCTGGATCCTGCTTTTGCCTTTGCCTTCTCTAGAGTGAAAGCATCATGCAAGAAATGCAGAACAGCACTTCAAGCTCCAGTAGGAGTCCTTTGTACTAGCATGGGTCAACAGACACCTTGGCACCCTTTGACACCAAAAGGAACAATTTCTCTTCACCTTGCAGAAAGCAACCAGAACACTGCAAAGCAGCTGTTGCTCTTGGACCTGAGCTTGTAGCTCTCCTAGAAGCACACTGGTCCTCTGGGGTGGAACAGTGGCTCAGAAGGTATTGATTTCAGCTCTCTCCGTCCATCCATAACCTCCCACTCAACAAATCCTGCTTGGATTTGTGACATTAATGGAACACGCAAGGCTTATTCCAGTCCAAGTATTAGGACTAACAAACCTGTTATTTAGATCTGTTTCAACTAATCCAGTTCGTTTAAACTGGAATGAGTATAAAGAAAGAGCAGCTATACGGTAGGCACTCGACCAAACATATTGGGTAAGAAAATGATGAGAGAGCTTGTCGGTGCATTAGCAGGCCTTAATCTCTTCTGCCAGTGCATCTGCAGCTAGAGACTGCAGTGTGAATGAAGCTATGATGCATCTTCACTCATTTCTGCTTTCTTCCTTTACTAGCATCAGTCTATTAGTACACAATCCTGTGTTACATGTATCAGTTTAACGACGTGGCTTCATACAGAGTGAGCTTGTGATTTCAGTCACCTTTCTCCTGCTCACACATAAATCCACAAAGGCAGTATCCTTTCCCCAAACCACGCTGCAAATGCTGGTTTGCTCAAAATAGAGGGCTGGATGCAGAACTCCTGGCTCATACTGCAATCCCAGCGCTTATAAAACATAGACGATTTCCAGATTATTTCCTGAGTGCAGCTGTTGAAGGTGTTGAGTTGGCAGAGTGGGGAAATAGATGTGTTGTTTATTTGCAAAGCAGGTACAGTGTGAGCATCATTGGTCCCAGCTCCCTCATACTGCCCCTGCCAATGTGTTGTACCTCATCCATGGCTGGGCTAAATTCCAGCCAGTGAGCTGAGAATGAATGGGGCTGCATCCTATTATCAGTCCTTGGAGCAATACAATCCCCTCAGTTTATGAGCTGTAAAATATGTACTTCTACCTAGTGGCTTCCTGGGGCTAGCTTCTTCAGCACTGAAATCAGCAGAGCCTTGCCAAGGTACACTGCAGAGTGCATAGGATAACACAGAGGAGCTGCAGGGCTGGTAAAGGGACACAGTGCAGACAACTCTTTGGTAAACAGGGCTGAATGGCAAGCAGATTTCCTGGCATTTTTTCTGTTCATCAGATGGGAACAATAGCATTTAATTCTTTTTTATTCTTTTTTTTTGTTGTTGTTCTCTTTTCTTTTTTTAACTGCCCAACTGAAAATTTGATGCAAGGCAATTGCATGCATTGCTATGTACACCTCGCCTCAGCCTAAATGCCCAAGATTTTCAAACCTCTTAAAAAATAGATATACACATATAATTACGCTTGAGCCTATAGTTTTTCCCTAAAATTGGTTGAATTTCACTTTCTAGAAACCTACTCTTTAAATGCTTGAAAATTTTATACAGTTCCTCCACATGCGTTACCAACTGACTACATAAAAATCAACCTCCTGATCAGAAGAAACCAAATATTTGGTTTCTATGAAACTTTCAGTTTCATTAGGAAAGATAACAAATTTCTTCTCCCTTCTCAATGAGGATGAGGTGAAACTACACAACTAAACAACCTCATTTTACTGCCTCCTTATCCTACAATAAGCAAAATGAAATATGGCACAGCAGGACCCTCCCAGCATCTCAGCCTGGAGAAACATTTACTAATTTACTGGCAGTTGATGGGGCCAGAAAAAAGAAGGTGGGAAAGAGAAACGTAAGGAAAACCTTTCAGCGCCGAGAGTTTTTCACCAACTGGTCTGGGACCCAGGCATGAGCTGGTGCAAACCAGCATCTGGACTATGGACTTCACTAGGCAAAACCCAACTTCCACTGGTGGAGTACTTGAAAAACTCTGAGATGCCCAGAGTTTTTGTCCAGTCCCTTACATGTGGCACTCTGAAGTGCTTTCAGATTTGCCTCATAGCAGCTAAACACCGATTCTGTCAGCAGAATTTGCTGGTCTCAAAATAAAGCTTGATGCATTTATGAAAGGATCATACAGCATGGTTAGCAGGAAGAAGAGAGCATGAAAGGTTCATTCAAATATAATGTTTCCAAAAGTGATTTTTGCGATGAAGTTTTGCATAAGCAAAAAAGTGTACGCAGTCCTTAGCAATGCAATCATTTTTGGGACTATCACTGGAAATTATGGCTTTGTAACAGTGATAGCTGGAGGTTCCAGGCAAAATCTAAGCTCCAGTTCAGTAGCTGTTGAACAAGCACAGATGAACAGATGATATTAACCTAATTTGTATATTGATACTTTGTTAACAGACTGCAAAAAAACAAAGATGAATTTACTTTCCAAGGTCACACACAAAGCAGCTGGTGGCAGCAGGGATATATCCAAGCCTCCTGGTTGTCATTCCACTAGCAATCCACTTCTGCACCTGCCTCCCTGGTCTGGGTGTCCAGCCATTCAGCCAAACACCTGATGCACACACAACTCTCTGGATTCAAGAAGACAAGCATGGAATTCATTTCTCCAATCCAGCTTTAAGCGCCAAAGGAAAGTCAAAACACTCTAATGCCTAAGCTATTTCTCCTTTCCATACTAAGGGTTTAATAAACCTAAGATTCTCCAACTTCCCACTTCCTATGCACACAGCACATCATTAATCTTTCTCTTCAAGGAAGTTGCATCCCACGAGTAAAGCTTAACTCCCCCTTTAAAATGAAGGTGCCTTTCTTGTTTTTTCTTTCCCTTAAAAAAGCTAGCAAATTAACGACGAAAAACTCAAGCAAACAAAAATGACAGAAACTGCAATATAGTAAAGGATTACCTGAAGCTGAGCTGCATACACTGTGCCTCCTACAAAAGATTTACCAAGTTGGCTATTAATTCCAAGAAATCACAAGGAAAGTTGGAAGTATATTTCTTTGAATGGGAAACCTATACTCAGGCACAGCAAGCAGAAAATTGGCTGACACAGCAGCAGCAGTTGAATGTAATGGGTTACCCATATGGGCTCCTTAATCTCAAAACCAAAGCTAAATTTGCTTCGTCCAGTTTCTGCTGCATTCTCTTTTCATTCCAGGAAACATCCAGCCCACTCCATTTCATTTCCTGACCTCCCACCACATCCCCCCACCTTTTCCTGGAGACTCACTTTTATTTGTTAAGATAGGATTTGCCAGTCCTTCCCTAGCATACATCGCTGTGAAATACGCTTGATATTTAAAACGTACAGTGAGCTCTGGAATTAAACTTAACAGCAGACTGCCTCTATATGAAAGAGAAAATAATGGCTACTTATCTCTTAGATTACTAAATTCAGAGATTACACGGTTATGACCAGCAGATCCTTTATCTTTCCTTCCTAGCTACGATCAGTGTCATTAGCACAAGAAAATCTCAGCGTGCTGAGAAAAATATCCCCCATCCGTGTACTGTTTGCATTCAAGTTGGGCCATCTCTCACTTTAAGCTGCAGATATCTCTTTCTGCTCTGCTGTCTCAATACAGCTTGCAGCTCCTCTGTACAGCGGAGCGCTGGGGCAGGTTGGGGAATTAATTTTGAGCACTTGGTTCACCAAATCCCATGGGAAATGTGCACTGCAATAACCTCAGCAGCTGGTGCTCCAAGTGAAAGGTACACTGCTTTGACCCTGCCTTCAGAAAAAGAACAAAATAAAAAGCAAAGCAATACGACATAAGAAGAAACAAGAACAGAAAACACTTTGCTGTGTGCATCGCTGCTTTTGGGGAAAAGCAGCCACACGACAGGGCTGTCAGTCATCCTAATTAATACACCATTGAGATGCACTCAAATACTGTGATGAGCAGTACAACAAAAGCTGTACAGAAATACTCAACTCTCTTACAGCTCTTACTCTGATACAGATTAAAGGAAAATACCACTCAGCCTGGATGATTGATTACATTTTCATTTGGTAATGAAAATTCTTCTAATAATTATGTTTTGCCAAGAAGTGCACAAGTTCCCCTTCTGAAAGGCTGGTTTCTGAATACAGAGAAGGCAGAAGAGCGGAGGCTCACATCTGTTTAATTTATAACACGCTGCCTGTAATAGCCTTACAACCATTCATAATTTAAGAAAGTTTCCTTCATAAACGCCAACAATTTTTGTTTGGCAAGCTATTTATTTGCTAACAGGACATCATAGCCTACTTTATTGACCTCGTAGGGTACCTCCATTCACTGCCAGCTGCTAACAAGAATCCCACTGTGGCACTGCAAAAAATATCAAAGTTTCTGTACAATTGATTCTAGTTGTATTTCACAAGAGATTGATTCAACAGACGCCAGTTACACTGCTTAAGCCACTTATTCACATTCCCCAGATAAAGTCTAGGATTATTTAAAGCTTTAATGTTGCTGTTAGACTACCAGGGCTCCTGTACTATAGAGCAAAAGAATGCAAAGTGTTTTCTTGAAGAAAAAACTGCAATCTTTATGGCAACAGAGGGCTGTGCACGTGGAGGCAGCACAGAGTCCAGCACTGCTCCAGCACTGGGCTGTGGTTCTGTTGTTGCTGGGAACTGCAGTGAAGCATATGTCATTAATTTGGGGATCCTCTTTAGTGAGGGGTTCTGGTAACAGAAGGAGGCTGGGGGGAAGCAATAAAATAAATAAAAAATCCCAACCCACAGCTCTTCATGGAATCAAGTCAAAAGGCTGAACTGTGCTCCATCCCAGCATGGGGTGAAGAGACTGATCCACAAAGTGCGCTCAACTTTTCACTGTTCCTTGCCACCTGAGATGTCAGCAGCCACATAAATTTTTGTGAGGCTTCTGATTCCTCGTCAAACAAGACAGCTTCTTGTGCAGTAACCTTCAAAGCATTAGGGAGCATTGCTGAGAAGCAGCAGCGGTGCACCGGTGCTGGGAGAACAGCCCATGGAGATTTAATGCTGTGCAGCCACTGAAAACATGGGAAGGCAATTATAGCTACTGCAAATTGCACTGAGAACATCAATAGATCAAGGCAGTGATCCAGCAAAGCACTTAAGCACGTGCTTAACTTTAAGAGCTCACTCCTCCAAGGCTTGAGCCTGCTCCATTGCAGAGGAACAGCAGAAATCCCATCAAAGGAGAGTGGTGTGCACTACTCCTACAAGCAGCAAGGTGGGCCAGCAGGTAGATGGTCAGGACAGACTGGCAGAACAGACTCAAAGTTGTTTTTCAGACTCCAAATGCCTCGCCCTGAGGAAGAATCAATAGGAAACCACGGAGCAGGGCAGCAGATCAAATGAACTCAAATGAGTACAGTAACTACAGGAAGTAACGCTTCTAATTGGCATCAGGAACCTGCTGGAGTTGTTAAGCAACTCTTAAATAATCAGGAGATTTGCGATCTTAAAAATAATGCTCTGGTTTTGTATCCACGTACGTTTTGCTGAAGATACTGAAGTGTTCCAAGTAAGTTCAGCTTCATAATTCATCCGACAATTCTTCTTGCAAATACACCGCTGTCTTCCCGTGTTTGTTGAAATGCATGATTGATGGTTTCTGAGAATTCAAGCATTTTGGAGCCTGGTTTCTTGTAGCCAAGAGTTTATTTATAGGATGAGCTCTAAAAGCAGTCAGAACAAAATATAAATAGCAAAAACTTAAGCAATGGGATTTTCTTAAAAGAAAAGGAGAAACATGTGCTCATATGGAATTACAGTGGGATCTGAATACACGTTGGGCATCTTGAGAAATTCCAGCCTAATTTTACTGTTTCTATCTTCTTTTTAATAAATTATCCACATGAAGATTCCACTTTTAAGTATTTTCTTTAATTCAAACTACTCCACACGATTTATTACATATATCTCTGATTGCCAACTGCTCCTCATTATTTGTTGCCATCGTTACTTTGGCAACACGCAGTTTGTTGCCTTTGTTGTGAACTTGCAGCCAAATCAGGGAACAGAAGAATACTGAGCAAGCCTGGAATTAATTACAGATGATGAAACACTTTTACAGAGGCTCACTTTATTCCAACTCTTTCAGTATTAATGCATCAAGCAGAATTTTGATACCCTGAAACTTGGGATTTGCCTCGGGATTAGCTCTTAGAACACAGGTATTCAGTCTGTACCTTGTGTTGGCTTTATGAGCCTGCACGTGGCAGATTTGAGCTGATCCCATTCTTCAGAATCTCTAAAAGCACTCCTTCCTATTCCTTTCCCCTTTCCCTCTTATTTAATTACAGATGCTTCCAGGAGACGCTTATTTCTACTGAAGGCACAGTAAGACACTAATCATGGCTGGACTATTAAACATTTCAAATAATAAGGTTAGGGTTCTGAGTTGTGGCCCTTGGAGCTGGTTGGTACTCTTCTACAGAACGTGAATAAAAGAAATATCTTAGGTAAATACGCTGCTTTCACTGAAATTATCTTAAGGAATTAATAACTGAAACAGGAAAAGAACCTTTTAAATCATTTGAAATACAACACTGAAGTCAGAAGGCGCTCGTTTCATCTTACCATAATGAAAAGGCTTAATAACGTCAACAAGAAAAATTCCAAATGAAAATGTTGACAGTTCTCTCCCTACAAGAAGACCCAGCGATGGAGATGCTGCATTAAATATATAACCTACTGAACTACTTCTTTGCAGAACATTCTCCTTTAGTCGTCCCTAACATGCCAGAATTATAAGAAACCTTCAAGTACTTAAGGATTTGGAATAAACAAAAACACTGCATTCCTACAGAGCTGTGATCAAACAGCAGAGGGGGGAAATTGTGAAGCATACACACCAGGTTAAGGTATAATCAATGACTGTGTAGTCATTAAGAAATTCTTGCCAAAACAGCACCAACAGCCAAGACACCATTCTGCCTCCCACCCTCAATTCCGATTCTTTCAAAACAACTGTTCATGGTAATGGACTGACTAAAGTACTAAATAGATTTTTAATTAAAAATATGTTGTGGGTTTGTTTGTTTTTTTTTATTATTATTATTATTTTCAGTTTAAAATTCTACAACACTAAAGCAAAAAAACAGAATGAGACTCCCCTTTATCCAGCAGTTAGTAACAGAGCTGATGTTAGGTTGCAGAGGAGGAGTATTAACCAGTTAGTTACAGAGATGGGCAGCACAAGCAGATAAGATGAGAGGACTCCCACGTTCTGTTGGCAGCTGCCAATTCATAATTGCTACTGGGCTCTTCATCAACGTTCCGCTGCCACTGGCATAAGATAACTTCATCCATGTCCTTGTCAAACTGCTGAACGTTCAGGGTATAAAATATAGACATAGATATAGACTTTATTTTCTCCTTGGAGAATTTATGTACCATTACTTTCCATTATATTTTGAACATTTAAATGATGTTGAATCAGTGATCACTAAACCAAGCTCCTTCTTATTCAGCAAGGGGAGGATCTCTGACCCCCAACTGCCTCTACCTAGAAGATGAATCCTTTTATAATACTGACAAATTATTACTTCTCTGCCTTGACTTTTAATTAAGCATTTGGAGTCAGCAGCAGCCGGATCATAACTTCACTCTAGCTATAATTCCTAACTTCTATACATGGCATTATAATACCTTTCAAACATGAGAAGCCAAACATCCTGAAAACGAAACAAACTCATTATTATGCCCATTCACGATCAAAGAAATGGCCTGGGTTATTTGTTTTATTTCATTTTCTGTCCAGAAGGGGATGATCAATGGAATGCATCACTTCAACACACAGCTGCAAAAACGCATTCATGAAACGCTGCCGTTATCCAGAAACAAACACTTTTCAATTTGTAAAAACTTTGCAAAATACTTTCCTTCAGCCAGCTATTAATCAAAGTAAATTATGGCAGAAGTTTGCTGTGCTGTCCCTTTTTGAAAGTTCCACATCCTCCCTTTTTTTTTCTTCTTTTTTTCACAAACAAGCTACACCTGGGAGGACAACACATACAGTGTGTGCTTGGATAAGGCATAAAACCTCAGTGCATCAATGTGAAACACAGAGCAGTGTGTTGCTACTGATTTCCCTGGGAAGAGGCAATTGCAAGGCAATCTTACTGTACAGCAATGAGGTCTTGAGCACAGAGAAATTTTAGCACTACAAATACAGAAAATTGAGTTTCTTCTTTGAGCTTTTTATTTAGAAAGCAATATGCAACCAATGTGCTGCTATGAAAAAGGCAGTGGTAAAGGTAAGGAAGGGTCAACTCTTAAAATGAAGCACTATACAACTATAAAGGCAAATTTTCAGTAGAGAAAGGGATGAGAGACTTATTAACTCATCAGAGGATACATTTCTTTACACTAACTTTTGTAAATGGAAAAACAACTCTTCCTTTATTAGTTTTCACAGAATCACAGAAAGGCTTGGGTTGGAAGAGACCCCAAGGATCATCAAGTTCCATCCCCACTATGACAGGCAGGGCCACTAACTTCCAGAGAGACAGCTATTAATTAAAACCCTAAAAATGACCTACGTGTCAAGTCCAGGAAAGTATGCATACTGTATAAGCAATAAGAAGTACCTAATCATGTTACTGTCCTCTTTCTGCTTTGCTGCAGAAACACAGAACACAGGAGTTCATTTTTACAGGCCAATTTCCATTGACATCATTTTTCGTTGAATTTTCATTTGGGGGCATTTGGAGACTCTCTGCTCTGCCCTCGTGGGGGCCCATCTGGAATGCTGTTTCCAGGTCTGGAGCCCCCAAAACAAGACAGGGAGCTGTTGGAGAGGGTCCAGAGGAGAGCCATGAAGATGATCAGGGAGCTGGAGCAAAGACAGGCTGAGGGAGCTTGGGTTTGTTCAGCCTGGAGAAAAGAAGGCTGCGGGGTGAATCATTGCTGCCTTCAGTATCTGAAGGGAGCCTACAGATGGGAGGGGAATCAACTCTTGGAAAGGGTAGATAACAGCAGGACAAGGGGAAATGGTTTGAAGTTGAGGGAGAGAAGACTGAGTTTGGATGTCAGGGGGAAGTTCTCAACAGAGAGTGGTGAGGTGCTGGAACAGCTGCCCAGAGAGGCTGTGGATGCCCTGTCCATCCCTGGAGGTGTTGAAGGCCAGGTTGGATGGGGCCCTGGGCAGCCTGGGCTGGTATTAAATGGGGAGGTTGGTGGCCAGTGGTTGGAGATTCATGATCCTTGAGGTCCCTTCCAACCCAGGCCATTCTGTGATTCTATCAAAAACCTACCAAAAGCATGGTGACTGATGTATGCTTAGGGATTTGGTTTTTTTTGAGTTTCATTGCTCAGATGCAGAGCGAGCAAGGCCAGCTAGCAAGATACAGCAGCAAACTGGGATGCCCTTAGTTGTTGAGAATACATTAATGCAATTGTTCTTTGTAAGTTATTAAAGATGATACAGGTGTTAATTCCATTTACCCATGACTAATAACACCAGGAAAATTGAATCCCTTGAAAACAATCGTCATTTCACACAAAAAAGTACGTTAGACAGAAAAACAAAGGATGCAGCTATGCACTACTCCTCCTAAATATGTCATTGGATATAATTTAACTGCAGAACAATCTATTAATCTTAATTATTAAAATAAGAAAAACACATAATTTAATCAAAATGTAGAGCTAAAGGAAAAGAGAAAAAAGCTTGTCATTTATTCTATTGTTACTTCCCAAATTAAACAGGTGAGTCATAATCATCAACTGACCAGCATCAGCTACAGACCTGTATTTCATTGAAGGCTATTTACTGTGCCTTGAACGTAACTGATACCTGAGCCTCTCAGAATAATGCAGTACTAAAATCAGAACCAAGGAGGAGCAAGTTCCCTATGGGATGGAAAGACAAAGGCTTAGAAACTATTGTGTCATGGATTTTCAAACACAGTTCTGCTCAATAAGGCACTGGAGTAAGAGATGAAAATTGCTGCTTTGCAAAACAGTTAAGTGCAGTGCATAAGTACCTATGACATACTCATTCTCCAGGAACGTTACCAGCTTGCACAGGGGGGTGCTAAGTACACACACCAAGTAGAAAGACAGTCACTGTACTCCTTTGAAAGCAGTACTCCTAGCTCCATCTGAAAAGGAATCTGGGTACCTGTAAGGTAGGACAGAAGGTCATAACAGACTGAGTGTGCCTTTAAGCATCCTCTTCAGCATCCTTTAACCCAAAATAATTCCAGAACATGAAACTGCTGGACTGAGTTTAACATCTTCAAGTTATTACTTTGCTGCTTTCTCAAAACAGTGCCTGACTTTCCTGGGGGGATTTCCAAGTGTCAGTCATGAATCAGCTATTTGTCAGAGCTCCTGCCACTTAGCAACAGACCAGATAGAAAGGATGGAGCAGGCACCAGGAGCTGCCCTCTCTCGCTTAAGTGCCCCAAAGCTGAACATACAGAGGATATATTTCACAGGGATAACCAGACAGCTGCAGACAGACAGCCCTGCACCCTCCAATCCTGTTGCTCAGGTGGGGCTTCTCTAACTCTCATCTGGGATTTAGCATTCATGGCAGTAAGTGAGAAACGCAGCGCAAGGAGCCAAGGAACTGAAGAGGAGAATGTTGTCATCAGTTACGATAAATGGATCTTTCTGGGAAAGACCTGAGAAAGGACAAAAGTAATTTAAAAAAAAAAAAAAAGAGGACAAACATTACATTGGCTGGTCTCTTTACACGTAAGGAAAGGTTCTGAATGAAACATAACTATTTGCTGAAACTAAATTAAATATAAGCTTTAATGTAGTTGGAGAGAAGCTACATGATCGCTATCAGCCTTAAGTATCACTGTTTAAAAGCAACAGCTACATCTGATGCAAGGAAATATTCTAAGCCCTTCCTATGTGGAAAACAGTGTTACTAAGACACAAATTGCCTTGTCTGAAGTCAGAAGAATCACATCGGGAGACAAGGTGAGAACATGATGAGGCATTGGGACAGGCTGCTCAGGGAGGTGGTGGAATCACTGACCACGGAGGTGTCTGAGAACCATGGAGATGTGGCACTGAGGGATGTGGTCAGTGAGCGTGGCTGGATGGGTTGGGGTTGGACTTGGGGAGGTCATTTCCAACCCCAATGATTCTATAATTTCTAATTTTTTTATTTTATTTTTTTTTCGGTACAGATTCTTTAATCTGTATTTGTCTCGTCTGATGTGAAAACTATTGGTAAGGTTATTGGGGTTTGGGTTTTGTTTGTTTGTTTGACACTGCAAGTTTCCACACACCCAAATTCCCACAGCGAAACTTTTGGTTTTCATGGGGTTTCTTCCCAAGACAAAACACAGATCACATGAGGTCCTTTTGTGCTGTTGTTCATCAAGCTCTAAACCTTTCTTTTTTTTCTTTCAAAAAAAGATTCAAGGGAAATTTATCAATGAGTGCTGTAACCGAGTCCTTGCCAGGTAACAAAGCTGCAAAGCTCTTATCCACATTTTCCCTTAGAGTCTGTATGCTTGAATGGCTTCACTCTACTTTCACCCCCACGAACAGAAAGCAGAACATTGTCACAACCAGAAGGTACATCAAGATATGACAAAAACCTCCTGAACAGACATGAGTGCATTTCAAATAAAACTTGGGCTTTGCTGCACTAATTGTTCCTATTATGTTAATACCATAATTGCTGCCATTTTCTTACATACTTTTGCTGCTCCTAATAAAATAGGAAAGCAACCCATAGAAAACTTGAGCATGCCATGAGAAGTTCCAGAGGCAGAGAACAGGAGGAATAGTTAATTTGTGAGAAGATTTTGCTAGAGTACTGTGGAATAACGCAACTCATTAACTCTTCATTAAGTTTAGGAAGCCAACCTTTTAAATCATAATTAAAAGATACTCTCTCTCCTCTCCTCCCCCCTCAAAATAAAAGTCTGTCAAGAATATGTCTTCTGAATAGATATTACAATGAATTTTTCTGAAATGTAATCACTAATGGATTAATAATTGGATAGTTTGCTTAATAGAAGAGTGCTTATTATTAATAGAATTGCTAACAGTACAAGGTAAAACTAATGATTCCTTACTTTTGTAGAACTGATACACAGAGGAAGGAACATTGCACAATCCCAACAAGAGCATATATTTTCTTTTGTTCTTTTCTCACTCCTCTTTCTCTTATTCTCCACTCCTAGCACTCTGACACTGGACACCAACACTATTTGCACCTGGAATGAACTATTCATACCTTGAAACGTTATATTAGATGGTATTAAAGAATCATCATCTTCCTTCCATGCCTAGTAAGAGGAGCTTATATAGAAGGGGCATGTTTTATGCAAGTCTGGAGCAAGCTAATAGCAGCAGCCTTAGCTAGACTCTGTTTCTTGGCTGCCACTTCTAGATTATCCCTTCACAATGCTTCATGCTATGCTGTGTTGTGCAAGCATGAAGTTACAGTGAATACTTCCATATGGTCACATCTGAGACATGTTCCAGTGGCACTCCTGGTCAGCTATCACCATCAGCAACTTCTAGTGGTTTAATTGAAGATTCATCTCCCCGTAGGCACATGTATTTCACAAACCCCTATAAAAGCAGGCAGCATGTGATAGATTCTCACCCCTGACTACTTCACAGGGGGAAGGAAAAGCAAAAAGCCACAGAGAGGGACCAATAAAACCAAGAGCACTGACTGAGAAAGACTTGACAGTACCTAACAACAGTACTCAGACAGGCTCTCTGCAAATGAACAGCAGTTGGCAACACAATAAACATAGAAGAAATAAGATGTACAGATATGTCTTGAAACCATTCCATTCAGGTCATTAGAAACTTCTTAGCAGTTTCATAGGATCTCCCATTCCCAGAATTTAGCTTAAATATGGCACATAAATAGAGTGAGAAAATAAAGAGCATCAATGTTGTCTCTGAGTAAACAGCAGCATATCTAAATAACTGGAAGCACTCCTCCTAACATCATCTTTCTTGCTCTGGAGCTAATAAACCAATTTCAAATTACTTGTAAACTGTCTAAATAACGAGTGACCTACTATTAAAGAAGGCTAAATGGATTAGCTTAACTGCAGTTCCTACAGCAAGACCATTGATACAGAGGGACTGATTCTGGTCTATTCTAAGTTTGATTTACATCATTCTGGCAGAGTAAAGGGGAATTAAATTAACATAAATGTGATCTATGTCCACTTAAAAAATCCCTTCCTGCTTCTGTGTTGAATAAAGGTAGCTTACTGTAAATAAGGCTGAGAAAAATGACATTCAGGCTGCTACCTTGGCAAGAGCCTTGGTTAAGTAATCCTCAGGGTAAGCGGTCCAAAGCAGAATAATATTAGCACCTGACCTGTGAAAGACATGAGGACAGTAGGTCCAGCTCCTCCTTTAGCCAGGAAAACTAAAACTGGATGGCCTGATGCCTTTCCTGCTTAGCAACGTGAAAGCAGAGAACTGGAATTAACATCACCAGCAGAAATGACCCTTCCAGAGTCAAACTTAGTTTCACGACCATATGGTAACAGCAGTGTATTGAAAAGGAACAAAGTTCAGCACACTGGAAGCTAAATGCTCTGAAAAAGATTAAACAAAACCCAACTTAAAGCTGGGATTCTTGCCTTTTCCCACAGCTGCAGCTCGTACTGCCTGCTTTTCCAGCTGCCTTCCTGCAGTCAGACACAGAACCTCTGCACCCAGGAGGACCCATCCTCTTAGCTCTTTGAATCCTCTTCTGTACCTTCTTTTTTACTGCAATCACAGTGAAAAACAGCACTTAACATGTACAGAGACGACTGTCTGTCATGGTGACCAGCATCGATCCATAGTTTATTGGAAATTCATGGCTGTATCCACATGCTTCCTTCTGTTATATGTTCAGATCGTTTCTGCTTTGAAAGATAGATGACTCCTCCTTGCATACCGGAGGATAACCAATACTTCACATAACCCCGTGGCCATCCATCCATCTTTCCAGATCTCTTCTGGATAGCTTCACTCTGTTTGACATGGGTTATGCTGTTTCAACCCTCTGTCTGCAGCATTAATGGAACGCTGACATTGCCTTTATCAACCTCAGCAACACATTCATGAATGCTCTGCCACCAATAAACACGTCAGAGGGTGAAAGAGAAATCAAATACTCCGCATTTTGCCCAACTCTGAGCAAGGAGCTGCTACTCGGTTGTCTTCCATATGCAGAAGGCTTCTGAGGCACACTCCTTCAAGAAATACTTCCAGAGAACTAAACATATGGAAAAACGTAACTGCCAGGTTGTCATCTGATAACAAAAATGAGCAGAGCACACCAAATTCTAACACACTTTTGAACTGCCAGTACACCAAGGGCAATGAGCTGTGGTTGACATGCATCCCTGATAACCACCAAGGACCAGGTAGATCTTCTGATGGAGGAATTCAGGTGGGCAGCCATAGAGCTCACAGCCCAGTACACAGCTTGTAATCAGCAAGGCCACGTTTTCTGGTCTGATTCCCAGCTGCAAAGATTCCAGCTTTGCAAGATGCAAGACTGGGTCACATATTTAGCAAACAACAGTCATTCCCTGAAGATAATAAAAAAAGCAGCTTGTCTGTCACCAGCCTCCTTCTGTTTTTGACTTTGAGGCACATTATCTTTGCAGCAAATAAAATGCAGGTAATAAAGAGGAAAAAAACAGAGCCCTTAAACAGCCAAAAACAAATCTCAGAGGCTAATAAAGAAAGTGGAAGAGAAAGTTGAGCAACTCCAACTTTGTGTACCACCACGGGATTCTGTACTCCCTCCAATACCATCACATACACTGAGAACAACTTTCTGCACTTGTCCTACAGCACTCTTGATTTCTTCTCTTTCCTCTCAGCTTCCTTCCATATAGATGTCCCCAAAAATTTGAGGATCCTCATTCACAGAAGACCACCAGCCAATTTCAACAGCTTGCATTTTTTTGCCAAGCTTATTCTAACACATACAAGAAAACACAGTTACTCTTCTTTTGAGGGAATTTGTTTTCTGAACATCTCATAGCATTTCTGCAAGGGCTCCTTTCGATGGATTTCAGTTTCCTCTGAGGCTGAATCATTTAAACCAAACGTATCTGTTTCTGCAAACGAAATTTGGATTTAAACCCCATTTATTACACCCACAGAAAGTTCATCTCAGATGTAGACAAAATAAGTCCATTTCAGCATCGTCATGCCATCTCTGTTAAGATGAATTCTTATTTCAGACTACAAATACAGTTACATGAGAACTCAGCCTCAGGCAGGGTGAAAAGGCACAGATTACGACAACTTGAAGCCATACAGCACCACTGCACGGGAACAAATTTATAGCTGCTGAGGATCTGGTCTACACAGCAATACAGGCTACCCTGCTGTTGTACTTCCATGGCACCACTGCCAACATTATTTATAAATAAATACAGTGATTAACATTCCACCTGCATTACCTCCAGCAGCCCCTGGTCTTCACCTTTCCACTCTTTGACAGCTTGAAATATAGCTTGTATAATTCAAAAATCATCACGCAATTCACTGGGCAAATTCTTGCATATCATGCAAATCCCTATGTGGCAACAAATTAATGATTCAGACTAATTTGATATTTAACTGTGTATTATTTGAAGTTTCCTATTTACAAGCAAACACCGCCTATAAAGACTGAAGAAATCAAAATCAGACAATCATCCTCTCAACAGCATTCTCCCTTAACTGTGAACAATAAATCACTTCACATAAGTAGTTTTAAGCCATAAAACTGCAAATAAGGCATTTTGTGCTGAAAATTGATTTCTATTGAGAACTATACCTCCACGCAACTTAATTTGTAACTGACATGCATTGCGAACGGGCCTGCAGTATAAAAAATAGATGACAGTAACTAATTTAGCTGCATATCGGTAGTCTTGCATCTTCCATATAAATGGAACTTCTGGTATCTTTTCATAAATGCACAGGACCCAAAATAGAAAGCTATTTGTGCAGAACTGAAGTGCGAGTTAAAGTGCTGTTGCAATACATCTCTGGAGTTCAACTATAGTATACTTTAATTTTTCTTTCACATCTGCTTTAACATTTATTGCAGCAGGGTATGATCAGGCATTAGGAAGGCAAGATTTAAGTGTTTTACACGGATCTGAGCAGACCCAAAGAAAGAGCACTTGCAGCTTGATAATGCCAAATAATATCTTTGCCCAATTCCACGATACACTAAAAATAAAAGCTCTGCATTCATGCCCTGCATTAGTGATGAAAAGGAGTCCCAGAGAATGTCTTATTACTGCAGTGTGAGTTATCAAGTTGCCAAGGAAGGCTACTGCAAACTATTTTTATGATGCTTGTTACCGCTAAGCAGCAAAATTTATGTTGTCACATAGGAAACACGGATTATTAATACTTCTATAGAATAGCAGTTGTCCTAACAAATTCAGCCAGCCTTGAAGCCAAAATAAAACAGAAATGAAAGTGAGATTGCATTGTAGCCAATTTCTGAACATATAGATCCAAGACATCATGACAGACATGAATGTACTCACCTTCTCAACACAGGATGATTTGGGCAAGCAGTCAGTAGCTTGATTGGTTCCTGTCTCTAACGAAGGGGCTGGCACTGTTACCAGAGATGGGGAAATGTTTGATATGTTCTTATTCTACATCCTCAGGGAAAGAACACGAGTAATGTGACAACACTTGGATTCCCTGAATTGATTACATTAAGAGTGCTTGCACAACTGGAGTTAATTACCTGCCCAAAATCATTTGCCTGGGTTGGAACTACAGTTCTCAGTCTTTTGCAAGCTAGAAAACCACAAATTATTCCCAAAGACAAGTGAAGATACAGCAAGAACTGAAGTTTTATCCTCCATTTTCTCAGAGCAATAACAACCTCTGAAAGCTTGGCCCCACTGGAAACAGGGGAATTTCATTACTAGCTTTGATAGAGACATGATTTCCCCAAAGTGTATTGTTTATAATAAACAGGGTACATAATAGACTTCTCAATGTTGAAACCATAATGAGGGAATTCTCTTTTTTTCCCTAAACTGCAATTTGGAGGCAGAGGTATTTTAAGCCAACTGCATAAAAAGGATGCATAGCTGACAGACTTCCCCGCACCATTCTGCAGGCCTTTCTGCTGGTTTGGGGGCTTTAACATACATGCTGGACCACATTTTATGCTCTCTGCAAAGATTATAAAGCCATCACTGAACACAAATATAGCTATATTCTTTCTCAACTCTTTTTTTTTCTTTTTTTTTAAAGTAGGTTATCATGTTGATTTAAATAAGTGAAATTGTGCCTGTGAATGTTTAATGAAAATAATGGCAAGTTAGTAACATATAAGCGGAGACAATTTACTGCCCCATTCCAGTTTCATTGGAGTTTTTTATTTCCAGTTACAAAGACAGTTTCTGAAGTTGTTGCAAGATCATTTCCTTCCCTCCTCCCTTCCTCCTAACCCTTTCATTCTGTGAAAATTAAAAAGAACACAAGAATCTGGTCATAAAACCTGAAGGGGTACAAGATTTACAGCTATCTGCCCCTAATCCCTTCAGCCTGCAGAGCACACAACAATTGGTCGCCCTGCATTGACAGCATCCTCAAGTAGGTCACCGCTTTCCTTTCCTTTATAAACCTGAGCCCATCAGCAGCCCCAGAAGACACTTCAGATATCCTTACATGGCCAAGTGGCACCATATGAAAATTCTGATGCAAATGCATGAGTGCAACACCAGTAGTGCAGTGCCTGAGCCACATTTATATGCTCTGCTTTAAGATGGAGTTATCCAGAACTGTTTCTACAACTGTCCCCAAGCCAGAACCGTGTTTGTCTTGTACTGCATACCCTGTAAATAAAAAAAAGTAAGAAATCTGAGAATTCAGTGTGATTAAGTGCAATTTACACTACAGTGAAGAAGAAACATTAAAATCCACTATTATCGTTGTGCTGCTTCATGGTGAGTTATTTTTATACACAAAGAGTACCCATATTTTCTTCGTAAACCTTCAACTATGAAAAATCTACATCACATAATAGATTTCCTGTAAGAGAAATCTACAGCTATGTTTTTTACAGGAGATCCATTAACACTTTTATTAAGCAGAGGAACAAAAAATATTTGTTGAATCACAGCTCGAGTGCCATTCTCAGTGTGGTCTTCATTGGCAGCTACTAACAAAACAGGGGTCATGATGGAACTGAGCTGCATCTTATTGACTAAGCATCAGCTTTGAAATTCTGCAGCAAAAATAAGATCAAATTACTTAAAGAAAAAGATAGATAAAACACAAAGGTGTGGTCTGTCCAGGATAGTATATCACTTCTCACTACCACTGAATGATCCACATTTTTTGCATACTCCAGTGAATAGCACTTGTTTTCAAGATGTAGGCTAAAAATTTTTAATTTTTAACCACGCCTCCCAAAGCAGAAAGTTTCACCTATGCAGTAGATAAGCAGGTAATCTTATCCTTCACATTCTAAAATAGGAATTTTTTTTAAGAAGTGCAGCTAACGGATTGCAAATGAAGCTTGGATATTTCCAGCCACACCGCGTATTTACTTGCCTACCAGCAATCTAGCAGAGGAAGCACATTCAGAAAGCACAGTTCTAACTTTTCCTTAACATGCAAATCAGGAAACTGCTTCTGTTCCAGCTGTCAAGCCATCTAACAGCCCTTTATTTGATCTTCACAGAAAACGATGACTGTTCTGTGTGCCAACAACATCAGTCTAAGCAAGGGATATTACAGAATCACAGAATCACAGAATCATCAAGGTTGGAAAAGACCTAAAAGATCATCCAGTCCAACCATCACCAATACTCCCCAGCTAAATCCTATCCCTCAACACAACATCCAAACGTCTCTTGAACAAATCCATGTTCGGTGACTCCACCACCTCCTTGGGCAGTGCATTCCAATGCCTGACCACCCTTTCCGAGAAGTAATATTTCCTAATGTCCAGCCTGAATCTCCCCTGGCGCAGTTTGAAACCATTGCCTCTAGTTCTATCACTGTGTACACGAGAGAAAAGGCTGACCCCTAGCTCACCACAACCTCCCTTCAGGAAGTTATAGAGTGCTATAAGGTCTCCCCTGAGCCTCCTCTTCTCCAGGCTGAACAATCCCAGCTCCTTCAGCCACTCCTCATAAGGCCTGTGCTCCAGGCGCCTCACCAGCTTCGTAGCCCTCCTCTGAACACGTTCCAGGGCCTCAATGTCTTTCTTGCAATGAGGGGCCCAAAACTGAACACAATACTCGAGGTGCGGCCTCACCAGTGCAGAGTACAGGGGGACAATTACCTCCCTATTCCTGCTAGTAACACTGTTTTTGATGCAAGCCAGGATGCCGTTAACCTTCTTGGCCACCCGGGCACACTGTCGGCTCATGTTCAGCTGAGCATCAATCAACACCCCCAGGTCCGTTTCCTCCACACAGTCCTCCAGCCACTCCGCCCCAAGCCTATAGCGCTGCCTGGGGTTGTTGTGGCCAAAGTGCAGGATTCGGCATTTGGTCTTGTTGAACCTCATCCCGCTGGCTTCAGCCCAGCTCTCCAGCCTGTCCAGATCCCTCTACAGGGCCTCGCTACCCCCAGGCAGATCCACACTACCAGCCAATTTGGTGTCATCTGCGAACTTACTGAGGGTGCACTCAATGCCCTCATCCAAGTCATCAATAAAGATATTGAAGAGGACAGGCCCCAGCACCGACCCCTGGGGAACACCACTCGTGACCAGTCGCCAGCTGGATTTAACTCCATTCACCACCACTCTCTGAGCCCGGCCCTCCAGCCAGTTCCTTACCCATCCAACAATGTACCCGTCCAAGCCACGGGCTGCCAGCTTCTGCAGGAGAATACCGTGGGAGACAGTGTCAAAGGCTTTGCTGAAGTCTAGGTAGACCACATCAACAGCCTTTCCCTCATCCAGCAGATGGGTCACTATATCATAAAAGGAGATCAGGTTGGTCAAACAGGACCTGCCTTTCATGAACCCATGCTGGCTAGGCCTGATCCCCTGGCCATCCCGCACATGCCGCATGATCTCCCTCAAGACAATCTGTTCCATAACCTTCCCTGGAACCGAGGTCAGGCTAACAGGCCTGTAGTTCCCCAGATCCTCCTTACAACCTTTCTTGTAAATGGGAGTCACGTTGGCAAGCCTCCAGTCTTCCGGGACCTCACCAGTCAACAAGGAGCGCTGGTAGATGATGGAAAGCGGCTTGGCTATCACCCCTGCCAGTTCCCTCAGCACTCTCGGGTGGATCTCATCCGGCCCCATGGACTTGTGGCAGTCCAGTTGGAGTAGTAAGCCTCTGACCGTTTCTTCCAGAATCACAGGGGGTTTAGCATGCTCCCCAGGTGAGACTACCAGGTCAGAGAGAGGAGTACCCCGAGGATAACTGATCTGACCTTTAAAGACAGACGTAAAGAAGGCATTCAGAACCTCCGCCTTTTCCTTATCCTCAGTGGTCACATTCCCAGCATCATCCAGCAAAGATTGGATATTCTCCTTTGTCCTCCTCTTACTGTTAATGTATTTATAAAAGAGTTTCTTATTCCTTTTCACCCCAGCGGCCAGGTTAGATTCAAGCTGGGCTTTTGCCTTTCTGATTTCACCTCTACACATCCTAACGGCTTCCTTGTATTCATTCTTAGTTGCCCGTCCCTCCTTCCACAGGCGGTAGATTCTCTTTTTCTCCCGGAGCCTCAAGAATAGCTCCCTATTCATCCACGCCGGTCTTCTTCCCCGCCTGCTCATTTTGTGTCTCAGGGGAACCGCCTGCTCCTGCACCCTTAAGACTTCCTTCTTGAAGAGCAACCAGCTCTCCTGGACCCCTCTGTTTGCTAAGACTGAATGCCAGGGGACTCCCCCTACTAGTCTCTTGAACAATTCGAAGTCCGCCCTCTGGAAGTCCAAGGTAGCAGTTTTACTATTCCCCTTCCAAACTCCACCATGAATCGAGAAATTTATCATTTCATGGTCACTCTGTCCAAGGCAGCCCTCAACCTCCACATCTCCCACCAGACCTTCCCTGTTTGCAAACAGTAGGTCTAGCGGGGCAGTTCCTCTCGTGGGCTCTCTTACCAGCTGCATCAGGAAGGCATCCTCTACACACTCCAAAAACCTCCTAGACTGCTTCTTATGCGCTGTGTTGTACTCCCAGCATATGTCAGGGAAGTTGAAGTCCCCCATGAGGACAAGGGCTGACGACCGTGCAGCTCGTGCCAGCTGCTTGTAGAATACCTCATCTGTCACTTCATCCTGGTTTGGCGGTCTATAACAGACGCCCACCAGGATGTCTGCCTTGTCAGCCCTTCCTCTGATCTTTACCCATAGGGATTCAACGTTATCATCCCCACTCACAATCTCAATAGCAGAAAAGCATTCCCTAACATAGAGAGCCACACCACCACCCCTCCTTCCTTGCCTGTCCCTCCTGAAGAGTTTGTAGCCATCTATTGCAGCGCTCCAGTCATGGGAGCAATCCCACCATGTTTCTGTTATGGCAACTAGGTCATAGTTTGCCTGCCGCACCATGGCTTCCAACTCTTCTTGCTTATTGCCCATGCTGCGTGCATTAGTGTAGATGCACCTCAGATGAGCCCCTCGCCTCTCTCCTAATCCCAATACCACTTCCCCAGGCCGATCTTTAGCAGGCCTGGCTTTAAACCCTTCCCCCTTCCTATCTAGTTTAAAGCCCTCTCTATAAGTCCCGCCAGCTCCTGGGCAAGTATCCGTTTCCCTTTTGGAGACAGGTAATTCCCATCAGTCGACCTCAGGCCAGGTGCCGAGTAGACCGCCCCATGATCAAAGAAACCAAAATTTTTGCGTTTGCACCAGCCTCTCAGCCATGTATTTATAAGGTGGCTTTTTCTGGTTATCTCAGTGTTTGTCCCTGCCACCAAAGGAATACTGGCAAACACTACTTGTATGCCCGCTCCATCAACTAACTTCCCCAGCCTCCGAAAATCATTCTTTATAATCCTCAGGCTTCTACCAGTAATCCCAGCACTGCCAGCCTGAACTATCAATAATGGGTAATAATCAGAGGGGCAGATAAGGCTGGGGAGTTTAATTATATTATTATTGATATAATAATATATATATAATATATTATATATATATATAATATATTATAATATATATATATTATATATATATAATATATATATATATAATATTATTATATTATATTATTATTATTATATTAGTATTGAATCAAGTGTCCCAAGGACTTTTTTTCCCTCAAAGATCACCACTTCGGATCTGTATGATTCATGCTAGTGTTCTGCCAAAATATTTCAAAATAATCCTACAAAACGTTTACTCTTTGTAGGGTAATCACAGACCCAGGGTCACCAACCACCAGACCAGGCTGCCCAGAGGCATCCACAACTTCCTTGGGCAACCTGTTTTCTGTGTGAAAATCTTCCTCCTAATATCCAACCTAAACCTCCCTCATCTGATCAACTAGTCCAGTTTTGCTTTTAATAGAAAAAGAAAGAAAATAATAGCTTGATTTTCACACAGAGGGTGGTGAGGCACTGGAACAGGTTGCCCAAGGAGGCTGTGGATGCCCCATCCCTACAGGCATTCAAGGCCAGGCTGGATGGGGCTCTGGGCAGCCTGGGCTGCTGGTTGGCAACCTGCACATAGCAGGGGGTTGGAACTACATGGGCATTGTGGTCCTTTTCAACCCAAGCCATTCCATGAGTCTGTGACATGATAGAGGTTCCTTCCAACCTCAATCACTCTGCGATTCTATGACTTCAGCTTCTGTAAACCCTTTTTTTTTTTTCCTGACGTCAGTGAAAGCCTGGTGGTTAAGAGATGCATCAAAAGTTCAGTAACGTCGGTCCACTTCCTCTACATTCCTACTTGCATGCAAACCTCATGAACATCCAAAATCAGACCCTGGGTTTCTGCTAGTTTCTTTTAGAACTGTTTGTCTCCAACCCACTCTACTTGGCAGGTTGTGGTCTTAGCACCATTCAAGCATTTAGAACCATACCCTTTTTTAACAATGTCTTTTAAGGAATGAAAAATCCAGCTGCAGTTTGTGGCAAGCAGGATCCCACAACACAACACAAGAGTATGACTATGTTACTCTCATAGGCAGTATTAAATCAGAGTGTAAATAATTGTTTTTTTTTCTCTTTGTGACCAGTATGAACAACAAGCAATTTGGTTGGTAAAACTTAATGAAACAAAACCCAAAATAACTGCATGCAGAGTAAAATTAAATATCCCAATTTCAATTCCTTCCACGTGTTAACTAGATTTCACTTCTCAATACCACAACAGGAAAAAAACAGATTATTTATCATGGAATAATTTCCATTCCTCTCAGAGACATTGAGGGATTTGTTAAATTTTTTTATTAACTTAAAGAACGGTTTTTTTTGAAGACACAAATCTCACCCATGCAAAATATTCATCAACTCTGTCGCACCTTTTTTGCATTTCTGAATTTCTGCTGACCCTGAATAAAACACGTAGTCAGATCAGTCACAAAAAGTTCTCTATTTATATATGGTGCAATACTTCTAAATGCAGAAAATGCCCAGGAGAGGTATTCTGATGAATAGTTACTCCTGAAAAGACTTTCAGAGTTACAGTGATTCACCTTGTAGAAATAAGACCGGCAAGAGACCTCTGTTACAGCAGTACATCCTCCAGACTGTGAAAAAGCAGACGATGCTGATTTGTTAGCAGCAACAAACCCTTGAAAGAATCTTCATTAAAGATTCAAGTTGGCTTTATGAGCCTTGATTCAAGTTTTGATTGCTATAGTGATTTTATGTACATCTTTGGCATGAGTAACAAACCTGGAATTTAGATTGAAATTACACTCATAAAATGCAAGTATTTACTCTTTGTTCACTGTACCTGCCGCCTCATAAACTGGACTAGCTTGACCTGAAGTGTATTTAATATTTAAGGGTTACAATTCAAAGAGTGACTCATGCAATAGAAGGTATATTCCCAGCCAGTTCCCAGCCTGACAAACCCCACCTACAGAAGTTCAGATCTGCTGCACTTTCAAGCAACACCGCCTTCATTAACAAAGGAACTTGGAGTAAGCAAAGTCATCTCACTACCTCTCCCTTGAGTGTTTATTCTCACAGATCCTTTTCCAGCCTTGCTTGACACTGATTTCCATCTTGTTCTGATGGCAGTCTATCACCTCAGAAGTTCTCCAATTGCTATGACCCTCTATTAAAACTCAGACTTTAGGAAAAACAGTGCTTAATATTTCGATTATATGCCTCATCTTGCGTGTTTAATTCCCCTCTCTGACACAAGACACCAATGTTAGTTACTGGATAAAGCTTTGAACCGAGGCTTCTATCCCAACATCTGACACTGCTTATCATAAATCTGCAGCAAGGAGCTCAAGTGCCAGGAGTTCTTCAGGCTGCAAAGTTATTGAGTGTCCTAAGGGAAGGTTGCTTTCCCTTGTTTCCATATTAATTTATCTACCACATGCATGTTATATATAAATTAATATTAAATTCCTTTGAAAGGGGGTGCTTTTTGTTTTGTTTTGTTTTTTATTCTTTTTATTTTCAGATCTATTAATAAAATACCTGCTGCTAAATACATTGTTCATCTGATCCCCTCAGACAACTCTCTAACCTGCCTGAGGATTAGAATCTAGGAAAAATAAGCATGGCATTAGTGTTACTGGGACTCACCTTGAGGACATACATCAGCATGAATGCTTATAAATAAAAACAGGCCTACTTTGTCTCACAGAGTTAAAGAAAGCTGGCTTCAATGATGGTCTCTGCTTAAGCTAGAGTAAGGCTGCTGAAGTAATTACTTTAATAAGGTAAGCCAACAAACCAAATGCTTAATTTCTGTAACATCAATCAAAACGAAAGCTGACAGTACGCTGTTAGCCAAAAAGAAACACAACATACACCCACACACTGATTGTTCCAGAGAGGCCCTCAAAGTATTAAAATAAGAGATTATTTGCACAGCCTGTGCTGCTCAACATGCTGCTGCGACACGTCTGTTGCATTTCATCAGTGCTCTAAACTGAACCACACAGCCCTGGGAACTCTGGTGACCAGAGGGGATAGAAAATAGGCAAACAGAGCCAGTTTTCCTGCTGCCCATACTCAAGCAAACAGCGTGCTTGGGGTAGTCTGATGAGCAGAAGCAGTTACCAGCCCTACTGGTGCAGAGGATCTGGCATAGCCTCCCCTTCTTGCTGCAGATGCAAACTGCCAGACATTTGATCTGAGTCATAATGCTTGGTGCCACAATTCAAGGTCAAGAGGAACAGAGAAGAGGCTTTTTAAAATACACACACACTCTAAAGAAGCACAAAGCGGAATGAAGTCTCCCTTTCTACTCATTCTTAATTTGAAACTGCTCTCAGCATTTTATTTCCTCTCAGGACACAGCATTTTCTCCTACATTTTCCAATATTACATTAATCACAGAATTTGTTTTGTGCCTAATCTTCCTTTTCTCTCTGTAAAAAGACCTGCAACCACGAGCAGAGAAAACATAAAATAACCAACTGAAAATGGTAGCTCTGAATTGCGTTCCTTAGACTGAGTCATAACAGCTTGACATAAGTTTATGTAACGCTTCCTGCATTAGATTTGTAATGAATTTCACTGATAAAAGAACTGTGCTTATCATCTTGCAAAATAACAGACTTGTTGACATGCTACTGGCTGCTTTACCCTGGAGACACTTGATAGGTACTCAGAAAAGCCCTTATCCAAGGCTCACTGTGTGTCCCGTGGATTCAGTACGGTCTGTATTTTGCTCCGAGGTGGGGGGATTATTGCCACACCAGTGATAATCCTCATCTCAAACCTACATCCAGGCTTTTATCCAGTTTAATCCATGAGAAGCGTCCACACCAAAGGGAGTCTCCAACAGGGTAACAGACCTTCTGGTTTATTGTAACTTCCATGGCTGCATCACTCTGCACCTGCATGGAAGACGGGAAGCTGTGCCAACCACCAGTCCTGTCATCTTCACTGAAAGATCCCACCTGAAGGAATTAGTCAGTATAAGCTTTTTACTTATAGTCAACCTAACAGTATCATAAAATATATTTTCTAAAAGGGCTTCTAGAAACTTCTGATACTACATAGGCCAAACTGCAAAAAGCACTCGAGGGTGTGTCTATGTTAATGTGGGAAATGAATTATGCAGATGACCTCTTAGCTCTGTCCATGTTTTAGGACTGTGTTTTCCATTTCGGTAAGTGCAGAAAATCAAGCAAAAGGCCATTTTCAACAGTAAAGACTGCAGTCAATTATTCTAATGAGTACCTGACACGTTGATGCTAATTAATCAGTGACTGATTATACATCTTTTAGGTGTCAAGACAGCAACTTAACGCTGAATTTAACAAACAAAGCTAGAGTAAGAGTCGGACATCTACAGTTCATGTAATACTAAATTGGCTGCGTGTTAATTGGATTAAATTATTTAAAAGAAGTTACAAAATGTTGACCAACCTTGTTACGAAATGCTGAATCAAGGTGACATTTCCCTATCTGCCCAAGAAAGATGAGAAGTCAGTTTCTTGTCTCAGTGTACTTTATTTCAGATTAAGCAGGTGAACCTCACCTAACCTCTAATTAGTAATCAATCAGTACACGTGTTGAGACAATGAATTGTGCAAAGCCCCAAATGTTTGGTTACTGCTCACTGTCCCTTTTATTATTTATTTTCAGTTAGGGCAACTGAGGCACAAATTACAATCCTAGAAGTATTTACACATCAACTCCTTGCAGTGTTCTGGAGATCACCAAGTCACTGTATTCCGCACCCCAAACTAAGGGTAAGGAGAATCCCTGGAAGCACTCCTAAAATGTTACTGTTTGTATTAGAGTAGTGCCCAGAACCCTTCTGACTGAAGAAAGATGTTTCATGCACTGTAACCATACAACCATTTGAGTGGAGCATCTAACTACAAGGCTAAAGAAAGAGATGAGGGATTTATAATTATGGCATGATAGCAGCAAATTAGTAACAGAAGTGCAATGCAGAATTTTTATATATATATATATTTTTTCCAAACTAGAGGACCATACATTTGGCAAAAGCCAGCAACTGAAAGTGATATCATCTTTTTTTTAAAGAAAGAAACCTTTAGCACACCATAAGTTAATGCAACTCCATCAGATCTGAAATGCACAGCAGGAAATGCACTGGAGACTCAGGCGTGGAGGTATAACTTACAGAAGCAGTTCCATACAGTGCAAAGAAACCATACTATTTCTGTGAAGAAGGCTTTTGAAGGATTATGTCTGTGGAAAAGATGTAACACAGACTGGCCTCAGATAGCATTATGTTCCCCTCCAGGGGTGTGAATCTGCTAATGCCTTTATTCTACTGTAATTGAATCTTTAAAACTGTAGGGGTGAGAGCTCATACATTTAGATTCAGCGTCTGATCCAGTTCTAGCAGCGAACTTCTCCGGGTTTGTTGACAGTGAGATGAAAGTATTTTGAGTAAATACTTGTCACAATAGGAGAAAGAAAAACTATCAATTTATGTCTTAAGTGGAATAAAAGGGGAAAATGAAAACACAATTTTCTATTTTATATTAAAAAAAAAAATGTGTTCCAAGTGTGGAACTAAGCGTGGCTTTAAGGATATCAGCATTACCCTGCCAATTACATACTGTAATGCCCAATACTTCAGAGAACAACTGTTCTGAATGGCTAAAAGACAGCGTGGTATTGAAAGACTGTTGTGTACCCGTGCCTCCGGAACCCTACAATGGTGTGATCAGCCAAGACGCGCAGAAAGTTGCTGTTCAGCCTAGGGTCCAAGCATAAACCAAGCAGACACAGAGTATTTTAAAGACTGATTTACAGCAGCGTGAGCTACTAATACCAAACATGGAGCAAACAAGCCACACATTCCCTAAATCTGCCCAGGTATTTCACTTGACAGACTCAAGAAACAAGCCCCCTTCTTCTAAAACTGAAGTCAACTCAGTGCCTATCTTGCAGTTATTTTAAACACAACAGCAGCAATAGCACAAACTACAAAGTTTAAGCTGTTGTTTTCAGACTCAAGAAACCTAAGCAATTATGATTCATGATTGCACACTTGCAGCTTGTCTTCCTTCAGCAGAAGGAACTGCTGATCAGTTTCAGACAGGTTTCACAACGGTACACAGAGATTTTGCTAATGCTTTATCCCCAGCACATCCCAGCTAGAAATTCATAACTTCTCTAAGCTTATGAAGCACAGAAGGATCCACACATAAAACACATTACCTGTGCCATCAAAAAGAAAGAAAATAGCGACTTATAGATACCAAATGCATCACCTCTAACCTCAATAATTTCTTGTTTAATAGGGAATAAATGTCAATAAAGCCTTTCTATGGCTGTTGTTCCTAAGCATGAATAACTAGAAAGGTTGACACCATCTTACTTAAAAGGTTTGGAGTGGGGAGGAGGGTAAAAAGCTGCTTGCTGTATACCCTTTTATAGACAAATAGCAGGTCTGATCTGCAAATCCAACTGTTCTTCCTATGAACAAGCCTTTTTAAGGCTCCAGAATAGAAAGTTTTAAAGTGGAAGAGGGTAGATTCAGATTAGATATCAGAAAGAAATTCTTCACTGTGAGAGTGGTGAGACACTGGAACAGGTTGCCCAGAGAGAGAACCGTGGAAACATTCAAGACCAGCTGGATGGATTGGCTTTGACCAACCTGGGCCAGTGGAAAGGTCACTTCCTGTAGCAGGAGGGTTGGAATCTTAAGGGTCCCTTCCAACTCAAACCATTCTATGATTCTGCAAAAGCAGCTAAATGCTCTCACCAAGCTCTCTTACATATCCCAACACATGTTGAAATTCACATTGGAAGACAGAGGTTCTCTCTTCTTTCTCTATTCCTTCTTCTAAAGGTCCTACTAAGTCAGAAAGTATTGCATGCTGCATTACGTTCAGATTCCTGCAAAGAGCAAATTTCTCACTGGCCCACGAAATTTTTCCTTCAGATACCCCATTTCCCCATTACTTCTCTGGGACTGCCTCCACTACACAGCCTCCTTTCAAATCATTTCTGTTTGCTCCAACTCAAAGGAAAGCAACAAATATAATTTTTCATCATATTTCTGTGTTTGAGTTGATACGTCTGTGAAAATATTACAGGTTGAAAACTGTCACCAGCAAAAGCTACCAGCTGACATGCAACAAAGCTCTTGGGAATTATTTCCCCTCCTCTTGTCTACCTAACTGGAAAGATCTCTCTAAACCGCAACAGAACTCCAACTTTTGAAGCTGCATCCTCTGCTACTGAATATTTTTAGTGCATCTGTTGAGGAGCTTTGTCTCATGAGCACTATAGAAGAGCCAAAAGATCTTGTTTAAAGCAAAGCTGAGTGCTCTCCCAGGACATATCTGGCCTCGTTCTCCACTCACTCAGAATGATACAATTCAGAACAAGTTGAACTCCTTTGTTCAGACTTTCTTGGTTTATTATTCTCAAGTATTCTTTGCTCCACTAAAAAAAAAAAAAAAATAGAAAAAGAAAAAAAAAAGGTATTTTCCTAACAGCATCAATATACACATAACATAGTTTCCACATTTCTGTGTGCAGGCTCACAATTCCTTTGGGTTAGAAAATGAATGTACGCACATTTGTGCATTTGCAGATGCCTTCTGAGACCAAGTACACACAGAACAGAAAATGCATCCATCAGAGAGAACTCTGATGTCAAAATAAAATAATGGCCAATGCACTGTAACATATTGCAAGTATTTCTTACAGAGCCTGGAGTCTCAGGCATATACCATCCCAGCCATAAAGGCCAGTCCCCCGTGTATTTACCAGGAATTATAACCCCTGTACAAGAGTACACATGTGCAGACCAACAAATATACAGCTACTTCTGTAGCTACCATTTTACTTACACCAGTGCATAAACGCATAGGAAAGTATTGCTCCCTTTACTTCAGAACTCACAGAAGCTGCATGTGCAGCTGAATGCAGGCATACAAGGTCATTGTATTCTATGCCTGATAATGTGCCAGACATTCTGAGAAGTGGCTTTGTTACCTTCTAAATCATAAGTGACAACATTCAAATGAGACAGTATTCAATAAAGATGGAACAGCCTTCAGAACTACTCGCATCCACACAACAGGATGGATTCTGAGCCTCAGGTTATGCGGAAAGCATGAGGTAGGTGCTGTACACACACACCCCAACCCACCAAAAACATCTGAACATTGTAAGGAAAGCAGAACCACATCTGCTACTGCAGGCAGAAGACTGGGAGTTGTTGCTCAAACCAGCCTGAATAACCAAGGTGGTCCTCAATGAGTGCCGCTCATAAAGAGACATGTTTTAAGCTCTCCATCCTGGCACTTAATAGGATGAAACACTATAGAGTCATAGAATATCTTAGGTTGGAAGAGACCTTAAAGATAACTGAGCTCCAACCCCTCTGCATTGCCCCCCATCAGATCATCCTTGTCATACTTTTAACAACAGTGGTCAGAGCCAAAAGGCAGGCTGGGAATACTGGCAAAAAGAATCATCAGGAAGCTTTGATATCAGTCCAAAGGGTGCCCTCAAATTGCTATGCAGCTCATTCAGCAAGATGAAAAATTCAAGGCGTTCGATGAGATGTGACATTAGTTTGGACTCTTCATTTTAAGCTCTCATTAAAAATGATCGACTGCAATAAGAAATCTGAACAGAAGATGGATTCTTGTACCAGTTGTAGGCGTTGTCAGAGGGTGTTTAATCAGATTAACACAAAATATTTTTAATATTAGCTTTAATAACAAGCATACAAAGCATGCATGGATCTGGCAGTTTTCAACAAATTTTTATGAATTGTTATACTGAATTGTGAATTATATAGAGAGAGAATATATAGAGAGAAAGAATATAGAATATATATAGAGAGAGAATATAGAACATAGAGAGAGAATATGAATTATAATATATATATAAACGTATTACTGAAATGAACAAGATTTACCCAAAGATTTAAAGGAACTGGGTGTCCCATTTCCCAGGATCATTTCAAAATCCCACACTAAATGAATCATCTTTTGGAGAAGTTTCCATGAGCCCTACAATTCTGTGATTCTGTGACAGCATAAAATAGGTGCTATATTAATTTTTCTTACATTGTGACTATCAGCAATAACAGAGTAAGTTAATACTGCTGCATGGATCATGGACAGCTCTGAAAAGGATAAAAGGTTTTCTAAATAAGAACTACAGGAACAACAGAATTATGACAAACACCACAGCATACAAAACACCACGTGACTGTATTTCTCAATCCTTTCCCTTTTTGCTTTCTAACATCATGCTGATTTTCAAGTTTCTGTAAAGGGAGAACTTGAACTACGTTTTAAAAATGTACTAAAAATTGTTAAAAGGCTACTTGTAAAATAAACCATAATTAAAAATTGCTTAAGGAATGAGGAATTTTTCTGTTTTAGCAACCTTCACATAACTTTATCATGTTCATCCCTACGGAATACAAGGGCATCACTCACTGCCAAAGAGAAAGCATCCAAAGTTGCTCTTACAGGTTTTCCTTCTTAATCAAGGAAATCCCATCTAGTTTACAGTGAAAATCAAGCTTAGCTGGGAAATACACAATTTCTACAAAGGAAAATTATTCTTTTCCAGCAAGTCTCAGCACTGGTCCTCTCAAAGGCTACAAACTGTCAGAAGGGCTCTTCCTTCACTTGGTGGTTGGGGGAGGTGATAAAAATGAAGTAAAAAATGAAACTAAAAATATTTAAAAACAGAACAGGGAAGTTTGTTTCTATAATACTCTGCAAATCTGAACAGCAGCTCAGCAGGGTAATCCAAGGCTGCTGTTAAATGAAAACTCAGATGCAGCCTTGGTTGGTGGGAACGGCATCATTCTGTCCTCTACTCAGGAAGAGGCACCTGTCTGGCACATAAAGCTCCACTATTCCCCAATGGGAAAAGGCAGCCAATTATCCAGAACAAATTGTGACTGTAGCAGTGAAGATCATTTTATTATTGCCTGGAGGGCTTTTGAAGCTCTCCCTATGAAATTGTCTAGTAAATAATTCAATGAAAATGATTTACTTTGGTGGGGAACGTACAAGGGAAAGCCTTTCAAAAAGAGCATTCTGTCAAAAGTTATTTAAATTAATTTAATCTTAAATTCCAAACAAATTGACTTAGATTAACTTTCAATATCAATTAACAAAAGCTGGTTGTTCCTTTGTGTGCTCAGTTAAAGGGTTGAAAAGGAGCTAATAACACAGTTCTGCTTGCTCTGTTCTTTTCCATAAATACTGCAACAGGGCACTAAGAAGTAGAAGCCTACGATCACAAGCCATGAACAACTTGCAAGAATTAAACTGACTTCTTTAAAGCTCTGCAGTACATCTCATCCTCCAACTGCGATGCAACCTAAACTGAACAGCACGCAGCACAGCACGCTCTCATTCTTTGGGAAAGCTGTGTTTGGAGCTACGCTGGAGTTCATAGAAGCGCAGGTCAGAGCTAATAGAATGAACCCGTGTTTGTATAAGACACGTTCACCCCCACAACAAATGGAGTGAGCTTTTCACTTGAAACGCACGTCTCTGCCCACATCCTGAGCATATCATAGCCCTCCTCCTCTTCCCTCCCAACCTCAACAGCAGCCATTGAAGAGCATCAACAAAATCACTCCTTCACCTCCCCCAGCCCACCCAAATAATGGTTAGAACTGCTCACAGTGTACCTCCATCTCATGAAGAAACTGTCAAAACAAAAGACAAGCAACTGGTCCTCTATTAAAATGACAGCATTCCTTCTTAAATCCACTGTATTTAGCTTTGGGAGAATTTCAGCTGCGAAGGACTTTAACTGACATTAAAATTGAGCAGGGAGACTAAGATGGACTCTGCTCACCTCCTCAGTCCCAAATGGCACCCGACCTCCATCTCGTATAGCACAGGCACTGCTGTGTAGGACCCACCCATGCAGGAACAGCATCCATCTATCACCTCTAAGAAGCTGAAGAACAGAAGCCCACATCCCTATATAACCAAAGGAAGGCGGTCAAGAAGACACTGGATGTTAGACAGCTTGAAACCCTTGAATGCTAGCACAGATTACAGCAGCATTAAACATGACTTAAAGTGACTGTTTAAAGGGAAGAGCATATTCCAATGCTCAGATATTAACTACCTGGTTGTATTGTAAAGCACAGCCAGTAGAATGGAAAGGAAAATACCTTCATAAATATGGTTTATAGTAGATATTTCACTGGATTATTTTCCATCTTTTGCTGTTACTTTCTTAGAGCTTTTGCTATGCAGCCACATCTTACAAGAAAGCAAGTACTTGCAAAGCAGTTCAAGACCATCTTCTGAAGGCATCTCAGGCATCTGCAAAAATTATAGCATGATATCAAACATGCCAGGGCCTGCAGATTACTGTGTGAAGTCCTCTAAATTAAAGCCAAAAATAGAGAAGGACATTTGAAGTTAGCACAAGCTATCTTTCATGAAGTGCCAATCCATCTCTAACAGCTGGAGGCTTGAGAGCTCATGAGCATTATTATTACAGGACCCTAATCAGAAAATTTAATTTTCAGAAACTCTCATTTTCAGGGGAAGAATAAATTTCTATGGAATTGGATTTTTCTGCCACCACACGTGTACTAGTAAGCTTTTCCTTCAAATATCTCATAGGGTTTAACAGAAAAAAAAAAAAAAAAGACTAGGAGGGGAGCAGTAATGCTGTTTCAACTCCATTTCTGAGTTATTGTTCCTCAGTAGTTAGTGTAGCTCGTGGGAGGTGATATCAATTCAATTTGCAAACTGAACTTTCCTTTTCCTCCCCCTCCCTTTTGTTTCATACCAGGTTTTACTGGAAAACCAAGCGTGCTTACATCACTGCAGCGATGATTAAATGCACAGAAACAAGGTTTAAATACGTATCAAGGATGAACACAAACCACATTAGTCTAATACAGCACTGATTTAGCATGTTAAAGGTGGATGGTTGTGCCACCTCAAAACCAGAAGGAACAATTACAAGCAAGCTAATGTACAGTAATGCAATAGCCCTTCCTCAAATTCTCTTTCTGCCACCAAAGAGACCACATTCATTTATTTTTAATTGGAGGTTATGAGAGCAACCTGCCCTATTTCTGCCTGATGGAAGGGCACAGGAGAGGCTTTCCTTGATTATTTACAGCACTGTCACTCCTTACGTCCAGCTCAGACATAACAAGATGCTCTTCGTGAGGAAATCCTAAGCTGAGAAGTGATGGTAAACAATTAAGAAAAGATCCACAGCTACTGAAACAAATTTTTGTGTGAGCTGATTCAGGCAAAATAGGAATATTAATCGCTTCTTTCCATTCCCCCACGTGAACCTATCTCTGATAAGTGTTCTCCCATCAGTTTTACTACAACTAGGGCTCCTGATGCTGCTCCTGGAGAGCTTTCTGCTATACTCCTGCAGAACAGCTCTGTTTCAGTGCATTAGCAGGCTCAATAGTAATTAACATAAACATTCCTGACTACCTTTAATAGTGGCCAAAGTAAGGCACAAAGCATTTGCCTGGGGTTTTGTTTAGATCTCTGGTTCTACATTTCCACCTACACCAATTGTTCATATTCTATAACTTTTTATTGATGGAATGAGGAAATGCTTCCTAAAGCTCTGAATAACAGGAAGACAAATGTAAGGTAACCTGCACTGCCCAGGGATTTCAACTCTACATCTAAGGGACAAATCCCAAATACAATTTTTAATAATGGTGAAACTTTGACATAGCAGTTTAGAAAACAACTCCATTCTACTAATCCTAATCATCAGATGGGATTATATGACAAACATTACATATTTTAATATTGCAATAATCACAAAAAATGGAACTTTTTATAGAAATCTTTTAAAGCTCTTACCAAATTTGGATGGTGTATTGTTTATACCCTCAGTCCCCAATCCATATTTTATGCAACTTCCAATTACTCTTCTAACATAGTACTTATTAACTTAAAAGCAGTGATACTTACCAACTTTGATTCAAACAGATAGCTTTGCCATCTACAGCAGTAGATTAACTCTTTTCAAGTATCTCACCACTCTAAACACGCCAATATTTCCCAACAACATCCAATGCAGAATTAACTCTTCACAACACCACATGCTGAAAATAACCCACCCAGAAAAGCCCCTGCTTTTAGTTAGCAGCTAGAATTCCCCAAGAGCCAACAGTTCACACACTTGGCTTCAGTTAATGATTCTCTCCCTGCATTTCCCAACAAAGCGATGATAAAATTTACCGTGTATAAAAGCAGTATTCTCAGTTTACACTCATCCTTTCATTTATTTATTTTTAAACTCACACTGAAGTTTATTTAGAGCAGAGAATATTCTTTTATTAGCCCATGTAACACCCAATACAGATGCTCCCTACTGGCAATGAATTCTAAAACACTAGTTTTGAAGTTCATGTTGACTAACATTAACTGATGACAGCGAAACAAACAGCACTACAGTGCAGTGGAGTGAGTTCATAGCAAAGTCTATAATGCTTATGCTGTAGAAAAAAAAGATCACTATAGTTAAATAAAGAATGAATAAGACAATGGCTGGGATTCCAATGAGAAATAAGAAACATATCTTGAGAACAGAGAGAAATAATCCTTGAAGCAAGTGACCCAGGGAAGCATTAGGGATTCTCCAGCAGTATTTTCCAAACTAAGGTTGCACACCCTTGTGAAAGGCTAGTTCAGATCATTATACATAAAAGCTGAGGACACCATCTAGAACCAAGAAGGAAAACATTGCTCTTTCTGCTCATCCTCAGAAGCCTTAAAGAGTCAAGGGAAAGTACTAAAGGAGTTCTGCAGCAATAGAGGAGATGACGTAGAATCACAAAATCATTTGAGTTGGAAGGGACCTTGAAACATAACCTTGCCCAATTCCCTTGCAATGAACAGGGACGTCTACGTCCCACTTCCAAAACAGATTTAAGCCTGAAGTCCCATAAAAAAGAATCTCAAGTGCTTGCAAAAATTCCATGCTCCAAGAGTCAGAGTATTTTCCTTTCTCAACTCTCAATTTCTCAAGACAGACAAAAAAATAAAAAAATAAAAAAATAAAAATCAACAACTGAAATTAGTACAGTTTTGATGAACAATGATTTACACATCAAAATCCTCTTAGGAAGGCAGATTACATGGTCAGTAATAGCTACAGCTTCCAGAAAAAAAGCAGCAGTTGAGTCTTTCAGAGGTGCTGAAGCAACGCCAGAATTGACTGCTTCAGAAGTTGCCGTGTTTCTCAAACATTTCCTGTCATTAGAAATACTTTTGGAACAATAAACAAAAGGAGATTGCTCGAAGATGCGAATAACAGCTTTAAACTTAAAAGACCATTTGTTTGCAATGACACAGTTACTAAAAAGGACTACTGACACATTACTTTCTCTTGAAAATGAAATAAAAATCTATTGTCCACAGTTCCCTGTAAACTGTGATCACAAAAATAACAGGCTTTCATAAATAACTGTGATGTTAACACCGAAAAATCTGAAAAAAGAAATTGTAAAGGTGTCACTTCAGAATGCTGGCGCTTGGCCTTTCTTTAAATTTAAGCAAAGACTCAGAGTGTCAACACCCAGAAGTTATTTTCTTAAAACGCAAAGGCCGTTCTTCAGCCAAGAGAACAGCTGGGGAAAGAAAAGCCATGCTTCTGTGAGCGTTAAGGTTCTCAATAATGCATCTTCCTGCCCTTACTATCTATCCCAGCTAAGAAAGAGCAGAACTGGAGTGCTGAAGAAATTCTTACTTTGTGTATTTACGCTAACGACAACTACAAAATATGTTTGTCTAAAAGGTAACTACATGAAAAAGCTTAAATTACTGAAAGCTGTATCAGCTACTCAACGCAACATTTCATTGAACGCCAATTTATCCCCATAATAGCAGAAGATTACAGGCTTACTACCCACCTTCTGCTTCACAAGAAATTATACACAAGGTTCTTCACATTTAAAACTGCTTTTCTGGATAGACTGTGACATCAGTAGAATACTTTAAAAATGGTATAATTCAAAAATCATTGGGTAGACTGATTTGGTAAAAAGACCTAATTTAAAGCATTACCAGGACCTTATTTGCAAAAGATCTGCTCCTTGTAAGACTAAGATAAACACATCACACATCTTTTCAATGTTAAAAAATGAAACTGTGGTCTAATGATCATATTTAAAAGACAAAGACTGGAAAATGTCAAATTTGAACAGGAGAAAATGAGGATTCATCTAATTTAACTAGATGAGAGGGGAAAAATACCTAATTTCAGGTGACTGATAGTTGCAGTAAACTTGCAGAAAGTTATTCTATCATTGAAATTCTCTGTTTCAGAGGCCCTAGGGAATGATTCTCCTCCTTCATCCCTAACTCAAGGTTTATGACATTGCAGAAGTAAAAATACAGTTGTTTTTCAAAGCCCAGTTGCATGTTTAGGCTGTGTATTGTGTAAAATAAACAAATTACAAATATAGTTGCAGGTGTTCTCAAAGTAACTCCTGACTTGAACAGGGAGGAGGAAGAATGGGTATGGAGAAAAGCCCTGCTGCACTATTCCATCATGTGCTATAGCTTGCACATACACATAGAGGAAAAAAAATACTTAACTTGGAAACTGAGAGAAGTTCACTGAAACAATTAAGCTCTGTGCAACACTCAGAATCAACAGGATGCAGAAAATGCAGTCCTTCATTTTATATCATTTAAGTAAACAGAGATTAAATCAGGCAAGCGAAAATACTGACATCAAAGGGACAATGAAGAATTTTGCTAGGGTTGAAAGGGAAAATGTGGGTGTTTCTCTTACCAGATTCCCCAAAGAAAGGACTTGCCCTGTCAACGTGGAAAATTCCTCTTTTAAAAGGAGGAACAGAGAGAGAAGTTGCCTCCCCACATTTTAAAGAAAGAAAAAAGAATAAATAAAATAAATAATAATAAAAAAATCAAGCATTTCTCTGCATATCTTTTGCTGGCCACTATAAATAAATAAATATGCAGATTCTAAGGTATGCTGTATTTGTCAGTGAGCAAATAAAGGTCATGTGTGCAGCAAATGTTAATTTCATTTGCAAAAAGAAAAAGAATAGATACAAATGAGCCGGTAGGTTATAAGAAAATCCTGTCTGAAAGGCTTACTAAGAGTAATTTGTTATGTTTTCCTCCTAATTACAGAAATTAATAGTAATAATATATCCTACAGTCACCAAGATTAATGGGACACATTTCTGTTCTGTGTATACATTTTTCAGCATGAAACAATTGCCCCAAGCCCCATTTTAAGACTTAGCTTAATTAGTGAGGCTTCAAACAGGTATGAAGTGGATGAAGTATGAGCTGTTCATATATAACATGGGAGTACATGTGTATATAAGCACACAGACCTTAGATAAGATTACAAAAAAAAAAAAGAAACACACACACCCCTCTCTCTTTTTTGGTCGAATACATTAATACAATTAGAGAAGTAAAAAGACAAGAACACAGCATGCTTGACAAATTCAAAGGTGTCAACCATCTTAACTGGAGGAAATGGGTCCAGGCCCAGAGCCCCCAGTATAGGAAGGACGTGGAGCTCTTGAAGCAGGTCCAGAGGAGGGTCACTAAGATGGTCAGAGGGCTGGAGTACCTCTCCTATGAAAAAAGGTTGAGGGAACTAGGATTGTTTAGCTTGGAGAAGAGAAGGCTCCGGGGAGACCTCATTGTGGCCTTCCAATATTTGAAAGGAGCATATAAGCAGGAGGGGAAATGGCTGTTTACATGGGTGGATAGTGATAGAACAAGGGGGACCGGTTTTAAACTGAGACAGGGGAGGTTTAGGTTGGGTATGAGGAGGAAGTTTTTCACCCAGAGGTTGGTGAGGCACTGGAACAGGTTGCCCAAGGAGGCTGTGGAGGCCCCATCCCTGCAGGCATTCAAGGCCAGGCTGGATGTGGCTCTGGGCAGCCTGGGCTGCTGGTTGGCGACCCTGCACACAGCAAGGAGTTGGAACTACGTGATCATTGTGGTCCTTTTCAATCCAGACCATTCTATGACTCTATGAAATGATGCCCTCTGGCTCCATTCCAAAGTAGGTCTCAAGAGCTGATGAAATACTTGTGCATTCAGAGGGCCTCATGTCACAACTACATGGCTAATCCTGTGCCTGCCACATCTTCCAGCATCCTGGGAAAAAAATATATATATATTTAGCTGAACATATGCAATAAATACGAAGTCATTTTTGGAGCACAAGCTCATTTGTGGTTTGTCAGATCCAGGTAGCTTTCAACAATCCCTTTTTAATAGTCACTAACAGCAGAAAAAAAAAAAAAAAATAACAAGAATAAACAAGGAAGGAAATACCAAAACCTACAAATTAGAATAGATTTCAAAGATCAAGATCACTTGTTCTAAATAAATAAATAAAACATCTGTTAGCTATGTCATGTCCTTAAAATAAAGGCTACAGCAATGGTAATTGTGTAATTAAATTAGCAGGCTTTTCCATCTCCTTGATTCATTAATCTAAGGACCTGTTGCAGAAAATATGGAATTAATAAGTAACTGGCTTATAAAACAGCTTTTTGTAATTTATTTGCCAGTTCATTAAATAGAAACAATAAAATAGAAATAAGAAAAGCAGCCCAAGGAGGGGTGGGATTTTTTTCTGCCCCTACAGGTAATTTTTCAGAACGTGATGGATTACTTTTGTTTGTTGGCTCGTTTGCTATTAACACTGAGAATATGTATTAGAGAGAAAATTGTATTTGCATTGTTGTGGCATTGAGCAATGAATGTTATATTAACTCTCTACCCCCTCTCACAGCAGTTCAGATATAAAAGCCAACAGCTATCTCTGACAAAATAGTGCTTTGAGGGAAGAAAAGTGGTGTCTTTGTCTATGAGAGAGTTGTTTTTCCCTTCAGTGTCCCTGAAAATCCTTGGGCTGTTTCTCCTTCTCTTCCCAGGTAGAAATAACACCCAAATCTAAACCCTGGCTAAAAGAGCTTAAGTTTCCGGTTGGCTGTGAAAAAGATTCGAGGGTGATTTCAGGCTTATAACCTACCCTGGTTCAGGTTATCAGTATAATGCTTGGACCTCCTGGGCTCCCTTCTCTGTGTTTCCTTTAGAGCAAGCCGCAAAGAGGCAATTCCTGCTTCCAGACATAAAAGGCTGAGCAAGTTCCCACCACAAGGTTGAGAAAATACATCCTCCAATCCTACACGTGGCCCACTGTCACTCAAAGAAACTTATAAGAACATCCCACGGCACTGTGATGGTTACACATTAGGTAGAAATCCCTCTGGAACTGGTTGGCTGCAATCTCCTCTTCCTCACATCAGTCTATCTCAGAAGTAATGTTGGCAGCTGTTCCAATAGCCAAAACTCACAAAGCAAACTGAGCAAACTCTGAGGTTTTGAATCAGAACTTGAGTTTAAATTAGAGGAGAACACTGTCCGAATGCACCCCTGTCCCCTGAAACTTGTTCTCACAAAGGAAGCCTTGAAAAGTCAGCTGTGAAGAAAGAAATGCTTTACTCCCTCGCAATGCTCATCTCATCAAGTATACTGGCTGAGTGCTGCCTGCATCACTTCAGGACAAAAAGAACCGTCTATTAAAATTGTTTTGGAAACTTCTTGTTAACTTTGCACCCGTTATAAGAAGCTCTGCCAGCAGGTTTAAGAATTGGTAAGCTCCATCAGTGGAGCAGTAATGAGCATCTGGTGTAGAAGAAGGATGGCAGTAGGTACTAACATCTGCCATGGGCACAGCTGCTTGTGAAGTGCACATTTATCCACACCCAGAAGGAGCACAGCATCAGGTTTGCACCTTCCTTGAGCTCAGAAACCACTTCCACAGCTTTGCTGCCCTACTCAAACTCAGCATTGCGTTGTGAATCCCCATCCCCTCTATTATTCTTCTAGCCAGAATAATCCATCAGCTTCACCATCCAGATCCAGAAATTTAGCAGGCAATGGCAGGTCAGGCTAATGAATCATTAATTCTAATTAAAGGATTTTCACCGTTTCCTTTCCATTAATTGTGTAAATAATTAAAAAAAAATAAATAGCCCTTTGCTGTACATCAGGAATCTGCTTGTGGTGTTAAAGGCAGCCTCCAAATGTTTTCCTCCAATGAAACGTGCATCACAACAGACTAAAAGGCACCAGGGTACTCACCTCCTGTTAAAAAACAGAGGTCTGCTTTATGTGCACTTTGAGTCCGACAGAGATAATTAGACTGGCGGGGTGACTGCCCTTGTTAAATTGAATGGATGAGAAACACTAATGTTTAGGAGACAGGGGAGATGCGCTGTTTCTATTTTCAGCCAGCCTTTCTTCATTTTGCTCATTTGGGCAATGCTGGGGCTCAGAGCATGCTCTCCAATACAATCTTAGTAAGCAAGGCATCCATGCTCTTGCGCTGCCATGAGATCTCCACAACCAAACAACACAGCAAACATCCTGTGCCTATCTGCTCCTGGATGTCAAGTAGCACAGCAAAGCATGAGTTTGCTAGCTAGAAACTAGGTAGTCTGCAGCACAGAGTAACCAGGGAGATATGAATTCTAGGACATTTTTGGACATTTTTCAGAGTTGGATTGAAGTCTGCCTTTTTTTTCACGTTGGTCTAAAACAATCATTTCTTCACTCTGCCAGGAGAAAGACATTTCAGCAGTAATTCAAGATCTTCAAATAGCCCTTATAAAATTCCCCAAAAGCTCATAAGGAAGGTACGAAGTAGAGCTGATTCTTGGGGAGGGCCAGGATCACTCAGTATTAACAAACAAAGCACAAGTTGTAACATCACAGTCTCCAAACACTTTGGGTCCAGACCGTCAGTTCTGCCCATCTCAGAACCTCTTCTTCTAAAGGATAGTTTCACCTTCTGATTCCACTGAACAACATGCATGCTCCAGCACAATTCACCACCCAGCTTTTTTTTTTTAATGCCCCATTCACTAAATGCAGGGATAAAAGAAAGCGATCTTCTAGGATTAGGATGGCTGCTTACCAAGTGTTAAAATCTCCCTCCTGCCACCTCCCTGACGTGACCACACATCCCTTCAAAAGTAATCATATCTCTATGCACCCCTTAAGCCCAATATTCCTCCCCCCCCCCCCCCCCCCCCCCCGACACTCCAGCAAAAAACCTGTCACCATTACTTCATTTCAAGCCCATTCCAAACTCCAACTTAGTCCATGAATTTGCAAGTTATATCCCTTTTAGGCAAGACTGTGTGGCTTATCACTTAAACACACATCAGAATATCTGGTTTCCATTCCTGCCTCTATCCAGAATCACATGCAGGCAGCTGAACCTCTACTTCCATTTCACCCCTTCAGGTTTGTACAGGACAGTGTCTGAATACATGCACAGTACCTATTGCTGTACAGGGGTCCCAGTTCCAGCTGGGGAACACGCACAGTATGTACATTCTTCAGGGTTGGGTTGAGATATTGGAGCTTTTGGAAACAGTGCATCCTGTGAAATTTGCTGATAGAATTATGATTTCAGTTTGAATTCCCCCAAATGTATGCTCCAAACAGTAAACTTCACTGACTGCAGTACAAGTCGTTCAGACTCATACTGGCATAAATGGAAAGGACAGTATTATTCTGTTATCTTTTTTCTCCCCTAAGCATTCAGAAAATTAAAAGTATAACTCATATATATATATGGGAAGCACCTGCCAATGAATGAAGCACGAGTATCTCACACTGAAAGCAAATCCAGAGCTGTCACAACTTCTACAGTTTCTATGAATTCTGATGATAAACAGGACATCCCATAGTCAGGATTTGGACCCAGAAGAACTAAGAGCAGGTGAGAGTTGGAATCAACACCTCTGTGGTCATCACAGTCTTAGGAGGATGAAGACAGAAGATAAAACCTCAAACCCCAGAGTGAATTCCATGCCAAAGTTTAGAACCACTCGAAACAAAAAAGGCAAAGCATATTATGACTGCCTTTCAGGACTGCCTCAGTACATATCTTTATAAAGTGACTCATCTAGTTACACACACACACACCAAATGATAAACACTTTCTCTGTGCTTCCAGAAGCCAAAGGGAGTCAAAGCAAAGACTTTGCCAAGTTAAACAACTATTGAGTCAGATGTGAAGGTAGCTGTCACCAGGCTTCATACACACTTAGCGTCAGTGTTCCCAGCTCCCTGCGTGAGTAAATGCAAATGCTTACAAGCAGAGGCTGAGAGAACTGTAATTGTTCAGCCTCAGGATAGGGAAGGGGAAATCTCACCCACGTGAATGAGTAAGTGATGGGAAGGACCACAGAAGATGCAGCCATGCCTCTGTGCTACGCAGTGACTGATAGTGAAATACAGGAAATTCTATTTAAAGACAAGGGGAAAAAAAAATCATAAGACAAAGCTTATTTGCTGAGAGGCTGTCACACACTGGAACAATTTTCTTAATAAACTGCATTTCTGTTCCAGAAGAATTATATTCTTATTGTGAGCTGAAACAAAAAAGAATGTGATGTGAAAGCTGGAAATCTGTCTTGGGGAACACAAGAACTTCATGTTGGATGGGATACAGTAGGGAAATGTAACCAAAACCTGCTCTGCACAGCTACATTAAACCTCTTTGACTTCAGAGTTCTCTGTGGTCAAGTTCAACCCAATGATGGTTTTCCACACTGATTTACAGCAGTATAGCTGTAAAATGGCAGAGCTAGATTACCTAGCATTACACCCAAGAAAATTTGTTGTAATTCCACAGCACAAAAACAGAATTGGTGGTTAAGGCCAAAAGTAGGGTGTCAGAATTTTCCATCAACAGAAACATTGCTCTTTCCACAACAGTTTTAAAAAGGAACTGCTTATAATCACATAATAAAAAGAGAAGGCAGTTTTCACCAGGAAAAACTCCTTCCCTGGACTCCTGCCATAGCACATACTGTATATTAGGAAATCATTTGAAACATTACAGTGGTTTATCCTGGACATTTGTATAGACACTGAGCTCAAGACATCTTGCTGGCTATTTGTGCCAAGTTCAGCTCTGCACCGGCTCCCTGGAGAGTCTGCAGGGCTGAGAACGGGGGAGAAGCACAAAGAAAAACTGCTGCTTTGAAGGAAAGAGGGAAAGATAGGGCAGGAGAAAGGATGAAAAGATCCAAAGGATCTTCCCTTTCCACATCAGTCTTCAAAGCTTAAGAGGTCACAACTTTTAACAAAGCCTCTGGCTTTCTAAGCTAACAAGAGATTTCATCTGGGGCTATCTTCTAACCCTAACCCTAACCCATCCCTTCCACTGTTCACAGGGATGAGATTATCCTCAGCAGTTCAACACCCTGATTTCATTCAAGAGAAAGAACAGCTCTGTCTTCTACCCTGTTTTCTCAACCAGCTCCCAGGGTGATCAACAAACTGAATCACGGAAAGCCTTGTCTGTCTGAGCATCAGTGAGTACAAATATTGCATACTACCTCAAATCCAGTTTTGTTGCTTGGGTCACAGTGAGCCAAATTCAGACTTGGTACACTGCCAGATCCATGTACTGAATGGATCGGCTGCCCCTAACTCCGCTACACCTATTATGATGTTATTGTCCAGAATCACACGTAACGTAGAACAGGAAAATACACGGAGAACGGGTGACCTGCACTGTCAGCGTAAAATATACAGCAACAGCATAGTATTTCATAATAGCAAGGAAAACAGAGAAATAAAATACTTTTCTGAACAGGAGGCATTTGTTGTAATTATTAATGCAAAGATTGAATGTTATTACCATAATGTAACTCAAGATGCATCTGAACAGGGCCCCCTGAGGGAAACAACTTGATGTATGTTTACAATCAAGCATGCTAGGGAAACAAAAGGACACTTGAGCTAAAGAGATATATTTATCCACGCAGTATTCATAATAAGGCATAAGAAGAGCATCTACTACATAAATCGTCACCTTTTTAGGAACGCAGTCTTTGCCCTCAATAGCAGATCAGACAATCTCAATTTATAGTAAGGTCAACTCCTATAAAGAGAGAATAAATAATTAATAGCTGTTATAGATGTTACAGATGTTACATCACCAGCAGTTATTGTAGGGGGTTACAACCGAAGCTCCACAGAATGCTTACTCATTTGCTCAAGTATTTATCACTTATTGAACTACTGATATCGTCTGCAATCATGCTAACAGACTGAGCAAGTCCTAGATCTCAACATGAATCAGAACGGGGAACTATCAAGCATAAATATGGGGCCTCCATTCAGGTAGAATAGCTGGGATATAAAGCTTCATTCTTGCTATACCCTTTCCTGATCTGGCTCCATCAGTTCCTTGTTCCACATCACACATTTGCCTATAGACTAGAAGTCTTCTTTCCAGTTGAACACTCTTGTGCATTCTGTTCAGGCCACAATCACTGTGTCAAAACATGCCAGCACATTATGATATATCTGAAAAATTAGAAGTGCTAAAAACGTTAGTGAAATACATTTGAATTGGTGAAAAGCAAGCTGCAAAGCTGGAGTGATTTGTTTTGACAAAACCTCCACCTGAAACTTCATCTAAGCCTACATCTTCCTGGAAAATGTTTCGATTCTGACAAAAACGTGTTTTCCAAAGAAAAAAGAATCTGTCCACATCCAAAATGCCTGTTTAGCTACTGCATCATGTAGTGCTGGAACAGGCTCTCATCGTGTGCTTTAAGCTGTTATTGTCACCTACGCAGTTTTGCTTGCCATGAACCTGGGGGGGGGCAAGCAATGACCTGAAGGTCCTGGTCCAGCATATTGCTGCCATTTGCCCATTATTTTCTTTTTGTGCTCCAGCACATCAACCCCCCTGCTCTCCAGCTGACATTAACATCTGTATCTCCTGAAAAGTGGCAACTCACAGCTCCCTCAGTGCAAACAAACATGTATCACTTTTCAGAGGAAAACTAACTGCTATCCAACTCTCTAAAAAGCACTAAGTCAGAAAAAAAAAATTGAATGTAGTGTACTGATCCAAATTAGCACGGGTACATGACAGCTTGTGTCAGCCCATCTCAATAAAAAAGTTTCCTTCACAACACGGTGAGGGCTTCATCAGGTTTTTAACTCTATTAATAGAGTTCATTAGTTAAAAAGATTCATTTAATAGGATGAGGGAAATGGCCCTAAGTGCTCTCCAGGCTGGAGGAAGTCTGTAGGCACCATGAGCATTAAAACATATTAAGCAGCGCGAGCCCAGGAGCCCTCTGGAGTTTTGAGAGTATTACTTTTAAATTAGAGATGGGAAATTTTCCCCATTGAAGCTGGACAGAAAACAGCTGTGCTCATTAAAAGAGGAGGAACTGCTAAGTAGTTATACAATCAACACTATGTAATTAACAGAGAATTATAATAGGAGATCTAGCACTGTGCTTTAGTTACGTGCAGGCAGAATGCTAACTGCTTTGCAGTCTGCTGCCTTTTATGTTGCTCCTCTTGTTCAGCTGCATTGCACAGGGTGCAAATCCCAAAATGCTGCTGTGCTCCTCTGCCCTTTGCTGCAATTGAGACCAGGGCTCTCTGTGCCAGCGTGATGAGATGTCCACTCAGAGGGGTTGGCTCTTCCAGCCTGACAGCCAACGTGAAAATGGCTGCCCTGCATTTTAAAGGGAGTATCAGCAGTTACATAAAGCTTCCACCAAGCAAGAGAATGAGGAACACATGCTCCCCCCTCAAATTTCTATGTGCTCCTGGCCACAAAAGCACACTGAACAACGTGAGAGAAGCCCTGAAGCAGTCTTCTATTTAGATACATGGTGACTGTGCTTGCATGGAAAAATCTGACTCTATTAGCCTGAAAAATGCAGCAGGTGAAGAAAAGCCTCGCCTCTGACAACTGAGGGCGATACACACTGGTACCACAGTGGACATGAGAGTCAAACCCAAAAAGCAAACCGACGAGACCTATTACCCCATGTCATTTCAGACTGGAGTTCTGCAATGTGTTAGCTGAAGAGCATCTCATGCAAATTCACTCCTTCAGCAGGCAGATTTAGCTGTGCCATCACTGCTCAGTGGAAACCTTCAAAATTCTGGGAGACAAATTGTTGGTAACCCTCAGCTAGGCACGATGCCCTGCTGCTTCATCCTGCTGCTTCATCCCTCCATCTCCAGCTGTCCCACAGGACAGGATTTTCCTACTCAACATCAGACACCTAAAAAGCCAGAAGGAATCCCCACGCGCTCTGGTGCTGCACATTTTCCTTTGCAGAACAGGAAATCCTGGACAGGAGAAACACAGCATTTTCAAGTACAACACATTCAAGCTTTCTGGGATTCAGTGTTAGGACTTTATCAGCTTGTGTGCTGCCAGGATGAGCAGAAAATAATACTAATTATAGTTGATGGAATCAAAACATACAGCTGTGAGTCCACAAACTGCTGACATAAGAGATCATCAGCAATGAACAAGACTACTACTGAATCACCATCAGTGCTGTTAAGTCACCCACTGGTGTACCTATTTATAAATAAATTCCTTTTTCCCATTACCCTAGGGAACAACAAGCAAACTCTTTACCCTCTGCCTGGATTTGGCACTCCATGGGATATATAATCACCAAGTTATTAAGTATTTTGGTCACATTTAAACACAAATCCACTGGAAGCATCTTCCCTGGGTTTCTTAAAACAGCATGGCTTCAATCGCCACTGCACAGAGTTCTGGTGGCACATACATCCTCCAGTCTCAGATTTAGGCTTTATCAGAACTGGGAAGTCCCTTTGGCTAATACTACCTCTTCTCCTCCTCTCCTTCCTGCCATCCCTAGAGAAATGGGAAGTTGAGATTTTCAAGCTCATTTATCAAACAGCAAGGAGGTAATAAATCTAATCTCCAAGTCCTTATTTCCCAGTCAACTTCGTTAACCACTAGATGACAGTACTTCCTTAATTAGCAATTAGCAGCTCAATTCCCAAGGTTTCTGAGAACTTCCACCTCTTGTTGGCTTCAGTTGGAATTCTGGATGCTCAGGAGCTCCAGAATCAATTTCTAACTACAAACGAGACAAGTGCCCTACACATTCAGAGCCACGTTACAAAGTTTTCTCCCCAAACTTTCCCTTTTCACTTATGACAAGAAGTTGAACATCCTCATTCTGCAACAGGACCTGCCATGTCATGTATGGAACCACAGCACCTGACGTCTCTGAAGTCTTGACCTAGCTTTAGTGAATCGGATACAAAAACTGGACATAGAATTGAGTTACTCCGTATGCTCATTTTTAGGGACTACTCAATAACAAATGTCAGTGTCGCCATAAAGCAAGTGCCACATGATGCATTAAAACACAGTTTTTCAACTGTTTTCGAATGGGTGTAATGATGAGGATTGGACAGACTATTTTAGCTTCTCACGTTAAAACAAAATTACGCATTTCATTTTATACTTCAAAAAACTTCTTTTTCCCCCCCCCCTTTTCCTCAAGGGATTTTTTTTTTTTTTAATTGCTTCTGGAATAGCACATTATCATTTAACCCCCTTGTTCAGTCTCATTTTCCGCTTTCTCTATTTTCACACACAATTGAACTGACTTAAAGCAAAATGGAATTTATTAAGCCGAAGACAATGTGGGTAATCAACATAATGCAGTGTCTGCTAATCCCTGGTTACTCCATTTTTTACTGTTTATTTGACTTTTGGTCTACAATGTTTGGAGCAGAGAATATGGATTTTCTTCACTGAGAAGAGTCATTCAATTAGAAAATGTGTGCAATACTGTGCACGCTGTACACCCTATGTACCAGCACAGCACTTGATAAGAGGACCATCAATCAAACACATGCAAAGAGCTCAAATTTTTAAGGCTCTGAATATTCTTTTACCAATCAGTTAAAACAGCAGCTACATGGGTGCTATGTAAGCATACCTAGCACAGGTTTGGTCAGTGGGCTGTAATTATTCATTCCAAGAAGACCACACAAGCCCTAGCTCATATCTGGCTGCTTTTGCATAGCAATTTGTTTACACACAAAGGCAACCTGCACAGCAAAGGGTACAATGTGATTTCTCATGCACACTTTGCTTCACACCAACCAGCCATGCCACAGCACTGCCACCCCAAACACATCAGCAGCGTTCAGGGATGCACGGAACCTTTAATGAGAGGAACTCTATGGGAAAGGTGCACAAATACTCACAGCACAGTCCTGTTATTTTACTACTTTAAACTTATGCTGCAGTAGCAATTAGTTTTCTACACTGTAAATATTGGAACACAGAAAAAAAAAACTGGTAGCAAACAGGTTCATCTTCCAAGAACAAACATATAATAGACCGTAACTTAAAAAAGGGTAAGAGCTCAGTGTCCCACGCTGTTTTCCTCCATATATGCGAGCAAAGGTCAGAATAGCAAAATTCTACCACACAGCTCAATATTAGCTTTCAGAAACACATGTATGGCCAAACACAGAACTCCAAACATAACGCTCCACGTGGCCAACTTCCTCAGGTCAAGGCACTGACTTTCATTTGAACAGGCAAGCACCTAACCCAAATTATTACTATTCTGTAGTCACCCAGATACCAAATTACAAACAACAGATTCAGTCATCTGAGTAATTGACAGAAAATTAAGAACAACTCTTTTACAAAAGCAGAGCTGACTGCAGAAGCTGACTGCTTTCTGTAACACAGGGTAGTCAGTTTGTACAAGATAAACAAGAAACGCAACTGAAACGTTTTACTAAGCATATCCTCACAGAGATATTTAGCCCTCTGTTGATTTAAGGAACCATATTTCTATTTGTATTTAATTTCATTTCTAACCAACATGCCATTAGGTTTTGTTTGTCTCTCTGTTCCAGAGCGTTCTTCATTTAAAGGAATCCAGAGCAATGTAAGTAGCATTAAAGATAAAGATAACTTCACACACTGTATGCTAAACGACGATGGAATTGAGTGCACTCTCAGCAAGTTTGCTGACGACACCAAGCTGACTGGTGCGGTTGACAAAGTGGAAAAGGGATGCCATGCAGAGGGACCTTAACAGACTTGAAATGTTGGCCTGGGTGAACCTAGTGAGGTTCAATACAGCAAACAGCAAGGTTTTGCACTTGGGCTGGAGGAATCCCAAACACCTATACGGACTAAAAGGAGCAGTCATAGAATCATCGAATTACACAGGTTGGAAGGGACCTCAAGGATCATCAAGTCCAACCGCAGCCTAACCATAGTACCCTGACTCAAACAACCCTCTACTGAATCATATCTCCAAGCACCACATCCAAATGGCTCTCAAATACATCCAGGGATGGTGACTCAACCACCTCCCTGGGAAGCCTATTCCAATGTTTAACCACCCTTTCTGTAAAGAAGTGTTTCCTAACATCCAACCTAAACTTACCTTGGCTCAACTTGAGGCCATTTCCCCTTGCCTTGTCACCTGTCACCAGTGAGAAGAGACCTACCCCGCTCTCACTGTAAGCACCTTTCAGGTACTGGAAGAGAATAATAAGGTCTCCCCTCAGCTGCCTTTTCCCCAGACTAAACCTAAAGCCCCAGCTCCCTCAGCCTCTCCTCATAGGGCTGATTTTCCAAGCCCTTCACTAGCCTTGCTGCCCTTCTCTGGACCTGCTCCAGTATCTCCACGTCCTTTCTGTACTGAGGTGCCCAAAACTGAACGCAGTACTCAAGGTGAGGCCTCACCAATGCTGAGTACAGAGGCAGGATGACTTCCCTAGTCCTGCTCACCACACCATTCCTGATACAAGCCAGGATGCCATGGGCCTTCTGGGCCACCAGGGCACAATGCTGGCTCATGTTCGAGCAACTGTCCATCAGAACACCACGGCCTCTTTCCATCAGGCAGCTTTCCAACCACACCTCCCCAAGCCTGTAGTGTTGCCTGGGGTTGTTGTGGGCAAAATGCAGGACCCAATACTTGGCCCTATTGAAACTCATACCATTAACCTGGGCCCATCGATCCAGTCTGTCCAGGTCCCTTGTAAGCATCCATCTTACGCAGCAGGTCCAAAACTATCTTGCCATGGATCATGAAGGGCTTATTCTGTTCCCCATCCCTATCTACCAGCGCAAAACATGTCAAAGTCTTGATAAAGAACGTAAACTGCATTGGAAATTTTCATTTCTAAACTTGAAATAATAATTCCAAATAATTTACTGTAAAGTTTCCCAGGCTCTTGTCATCTATAAGCAACACTGTCGTTTCCTCTTCCCAACCATTTCAGCACCCATTTGGGTATCCTCTGAAGATATTTTTGAATTTGGAGATTACAGTTGCCCTTTGTAAACTCTGCTATGTGAGCACGTTACTTAGAGATTTTAAAAAACAGGAAAATTACACACTTGATGCTGAGTTTACAGCAATGTCAGTAGGGTTTCAGTGTTCAGAACCCATTTCAGGTTTCTAGAACTGGACACATGGCAATTGCTGGCCTTCAGAAAGTCAATCCTTCTCCCAGAGAGGAATAAAAGTGCAACAAGGTAACTCAACTTCTTTTTCCGTGCTCTTTATGACTGCTAAAGTGTTTGAAAAGGAACATTACAGAAGCCGTTTTGCAAATTAATGTATTTCTGAAGAAAACAAATAAGCTTACAGAATTCTCTTCAGCTCTTTATCAGCTAAACTGGATCTCAGAGAGATAAAAATCGACCGGTGCCATATCTTTAATCTATTATTTAGTAAACCAAATTTCTTCTCAAATGGTAAAAGCAAGCCCAACTGCATTTAGGAGTTTGTCAGGTGTGCACAGTGCGTGTGTGCTTTGTGTTTTAATTTCATAGCATCTTCCATTCTACTTTAAGCCAAAAGACAATGTTTAATAACCTTGCTATCCATAGAGACATAACTGACAAACAGTGTGCAGACCCTGTGTAAACAGTTTTATGTGTTTTGACTCTTCTAGCAAAGGCATTAATGCAAAATTTTATTTCATTTAACATCAACATAAGAGGAGTTAAGTTTCCTGCAAAACAGATAATCAAATTTCTGCAGTTTAATCCAAGTGAAAGAATATGAAGGTCACCACGCAGGGCAGAATTTATCCTGGCCTGGGTCTACACAGTGTCAGCTTAAGTCTGAATTAAGTGATGAGATACATTTGGCTGGCTCTGCACACAAGTTGGTGTTTGCCCATTAAGTTCCAAGAGGCTATTTGAGACATACTGACTGGTGGTTCCTTCTTCTGCCTGTCACTGAGTTCCAAAATACCGCCTTTACATTTTCTATTTTATGCAGCCTTTCTAACATGTTTGGCATGACCATTTCATGTTACTGCATAACCAGATGACCCATGATTCTGTATACCAACTACCATTTTTAGTAGAGCATTATATACACTCAGCATGCATTCTTCACCAAATAACTGTTGCTATTCTCAGGAGAGGAGAAAAGCTCATATACACATATATGCACAAAGTTGACTGTTATCTGGGTAGTAAGAGGATACAGAGCAGATGATGGAGCTTCAGCCAAACAACACCACACAAGTCCAACCGCGTGTTATCAGTTTCCACCTCAGAAGAACTTACACTTTTTCCCAGTGAAAAGGCTTATTTACTAAGTCAGTTCAGCCCAATTCCATTTTTCTCTGGGAAGACAGTGCTGTAAAACAGTCACAATTCACTGCTGGGCGTTATAAAGATTTAAGCAGGAATTAAGTACTCTGAACTTCTCGCATCTGCCCCAGGTGTGATTTGTGCTGAATCAAACCACCAACCAGCACAGGTTTCCAATAAACCCACTTTTAATCCTTAGCCCCTAAAGAAAAGGATTCTATGATTCTAAAACACCAAAACTCAGATGGCTTTCATCCATTAGAAGTCTCATTGTTTTTTCCCTTGCCATGCTATTCCTATTCAAAACCTCCTCAGCACTTCAAATTGCAAACATTAGAAATCTCCACTTCTTCCCCAAACAACTTCACCTCACTCCATACTCCTACTGCAACTCGAGAGGGATGAAAAACGTACAAACAAGCTCAGCAACCTCCAGGTTGAGGATCTCCAACAATTCCTGTGATATCCTCAAGCCTGAAGGCTCTTCATTTTGCCTTTCCATGTCCAACATTTCATTAATGGTCTTTGCAATCCAGATAACGGTTTTACCCTGCACACGCTCGCTCCATGAAATTATGATTTGATTAGTTCCCACTTTGTGATCCTTGAAGCCATCTTTCAACAAAATCTGCTGCATTTCAGTCTCTCCTGGAAACTGAAATGATTACTGAGGCACCGAGCAAAGATTCTGAAGTCCAGTGTCAAAAAAAAAACCAAAAAAAAACAGGAGCCCAAGGAACTTAGTAAAAAGATTGGTGGAGGAAAAAAAAAAAAAAAAAAGCAATAGAAGAGTAACAACAAATAATACCCAACGCACAAAAAAGCTTAACTGAATGCAAGCCCCAGCACGGTGTCCGTGCCCTCTCCATGATGCCCTCCGTGTCCCTAGAACACTCACAGAGCCGAGGGAAGCAGCTGATAATGGCTGAGTGATTTTCTATTTAGTTTCTGAAACATCTTCCAACTTTGCCCTCTGGGATGCAACTCAGACTACAGGATGAGCGCCTGTTGTTGGGAGGAAGTGAAAACCACCTCCCTCAACCCTTCCAGGTGGCTCTCTGCCCTCCCCATCACACAACCACGCACCCAGCTACCAAGCTTCCCCTTGTTGGAAATATCCAAATAATTTTCCAGGACGGTATCTCTGATAAAGCAGATTTTATTCGCAAGTGCAATGTTGGGCCTCCTGCAAGCAGGAGAGCACCCAGAAAAGAGTGACCTCTTTTATTCCCTATTCCCCGACGCTGATCTCTTTCTCCCCTGGTTCCTCATTGGCTGAGGACTTTAGGTTCACAATCTTCTCTTCACTAAACATGGAAACACTGGACAAGCATCAATTTTTGCTGCATAAGTGTAAATCTGTAGTTAATTAACTAACTTAGTCCACAGCTGATCATTATTGTGTGGATATCTGCTTGTCCTTCTTTCTACAGAGAGAAGTTCTGGAGAAAGACAGGGCGGTGTCCTGATGCCTGCCTGGCACAGCCCAACCTTCTCACGGAGTGAGGCAGTTCAGCCTTGTGTGGAGGCCCTCACTGCTTTGATGTTTGCTAAAGCAAACATTCTTTTGCTGGGAGTTTCTTATCCTAACAGAATAACTCTACAATATGTTTTCTAATCCCTAACGCTATACTTCCATTGCTTGGAGCATCTAACAATTATTATAGTTTTGCAAGAAAGAATTAATCGCATAATTCAGTAATAATGTTTCTAAAAGATGCTGTTAATATATCTAGTATTTGACTTCTTAGATCAACTATTTCAGAATACAAACGCATGATGTTCCACTTCTTCAACCCAACTGCTCTTTTTAATACCAAATGCAGAAACAACATTCCATTCCCACACCCTTGCTTTCCTTGCTCGCTTAAATCCACCTTTCTCTCTTCTCAGCGCCTTATCTCTGTGGCTGTACGGCCCATATTTGCTCAGTTTTGTGTTCACATTGCAGGACGTGGCGAAGTGACTCAGTTTTGCCTTCACACATTGCGAAGCAGCTGAAGAATCTCCCACCACTCATAAGCAAAGCCCTCTGAACTTCAGCTTTTTTACTTCACTTCTGGGTCTTCGATAAGTGCTGCCGATTAACCTCACAAAGTGCTCCTATTCTCTGACAAAGCATCTGCATACTGGCTCAAAAAGCTTTTGTCATCCAGTACAAAGGAAGATCTCGTTCCAGCCCTCCTTCAGTTTGGCCTATTGGCTTACCTTTCCCAACCCCATCTTGTAACATGCGCACTTCCTTGAAAGCTTAATAAATCTGTTTCTCCAGTAATGGAAGAACAGGTTGATTCCCCTATAGCTCCCACAGTATGGATTTCTGAAAAAAGTTCTGTCATTTTTGACAAATACAGCCTCTCTGCTTCTCTGTGTAATCCTACCATAGGCCCAGCAATCACAAAACTAATAGGCCTTTCAGAGATTACATCTAAACCTGAATTACTTTTTTATAACCTATGAACATTTTTCATAGTAAAGCAGCGGTGCCCACTTCCAAAAACAAAGCAAACAAACAATGCCTATCATTCAGTGTGATTTTTAAGTCTCCGTAACTTACAAATAACGATTGTTTTTCCTACTGATACCTTAACATGCAGAGCAAGCAATGGAGCATTATTAATAAAGTTCCAGTTCACTGAAAAAAATAAACCCCAGGTTCAGGCCTGAAGGTAAGGACCTGGCAGACTGATGGATATTTCTCTAGTACTTCTACTGCAAATGATAATTTATGAGTTTACAGTTATCCATATGGATCGCAACAAAAGCTTAAGTGCCCTTGAGATAAAGAAAAAGATGAATGGTTAGGCAGATGTAGGGAACTGGATGGATTAGTAGATGCTAAGAAGATATAAACAGCTCTCCCCCAAAACCTTAATTTTTCTCCCTACAGACACAGATCTGTAGTTGTAAAACTTTTTACCATAAACATGTTTTACCAAAAACATTTTACCATATGAAAGGTACCACGCCAGGCACTATTAGCTCTTATTTAATTTCAACCAATTAGCCAGTGGCTCAAGTATTTTGTTTCTACACCCAAACTTGATGAAAACATGTCTGCTCCAATATCAAAGGAGTCTCATTTTCGTGATATATATCTCATCATTCTTAATATTTGGAAAAGGTAACTTACTTTTCTCTATTGTTAACTGGCTGGGAAAATTTTGCTCAAATAGGGTTACTCATAGAATCATAGAACAACCTAAGTTGAGAAGGACTACCATAATCATTTAGTTTAACCTCCCTGCTATGTACAGGACCACCAACCAGCAGACCAGGCTGCCCAGAGCCACATCCAACCTGGCCTTGAATGCCTGCACGGATGGGGCATCTACAGCCTCCTTGGTCAACCTGTTCCAGTGCCTCACCACCCTCTGAGTCAATTATTCAATTTCCTTTATTCCTGTAACAGCAGAGGGCTCAGTGCAATGGGAAACGTTACAAAAGAAAAAAGTACTCACCTCTGTCCGAAGATCTAAGCTAGCTGTAGAAGCTCCACAGAGAGATTTTCAACAAGAGATCCTTCCACGGTGGCAGTCAGCCCTTAAACGGGGTCTAGGAGAGGTGCAGTCAAGCTCTGCCCCTTCCAGTCACACAGCTGAATTGCTTTGCTCTCTGCTCTGAGGGCTGACCGGGACCTTTCCCCAGCTGCTCAGTGATTCAGGCTGGGACTCAACAGTTCCCATACAATCCCGAAAAGAGGCAAAAGAGTTTTCTTTATTCAAACAAAAGGAGAATCAACTGGGGACATTTTTCCTCAACCCATCTGAAATCACAGCCTCTTTTTTATTCTTCCTGTCATGTTGTCCCTTCTCCTTTCATAACTGGCTGAAGAACTTAGAGGTTACAGACTTCCCAATCCACCTAATACATGTTCCCCCTTGTATATGACCTGTTAGGCTTGCATGGTAAGTCCAAAGTTCATAAGTTCAAGTTGTCTACAAACCTTTGTAACTAAAAGCTTATTTGGTGAGAGTAGGCAGACCAAGTGGAAAGGAATTTGTAAGCTTCTGCACGACTTGCAAGCAAGGGCATCATGTTTGCAAGCATCTGCGTAAATGATTTTTATTTACAAGGACATCTCATTCATGAGCTTATTTTATCTCATATCTCAACGTAAGTTTCAAATTAAGTTCAAATAATTTTCAAATGCTAAGAATAAATTCTCCTGAAAGAGCTCCTCTTACAATGAAGTAATTTAAGAAACACCCAAAAAGGGAAGACTGTATAGTTCCAAAATCTTGAGGAACAAAGTATTTCATAAGTCATCTCAGTCACTCATTCTGGAAAGATCTTAATTCATAAAATACTCTTATTAGAGTAGATTCATTCCTTCCCTAGCGCAAGACCAGTATCACTGCAGCTGCTATGCAGTGTTTACTTACTTTCTGAACAGATCTGGGAAATGCCTTCCCTTAGGTCACTCAGTATTGCTGTGGAGTATCAGGAAAAGAAAATGCGGAATCTGAGGCTACAGTTCCCAGCACAAGTTGGGAGGCTGCACAATCTTGCATTCAAGTCTTGGCCACTACCAATATTCAACAGAAACCATACTAAATTTTCCCATTTCTAAAAGCAACTAACAATTTGCTCTGCTACTCCATCTCTGCTGGAATCTAATGTAACTCTTACAACCATTTTATCATTTTCAACAATTCAGTTTCAAATCAAAAAGTTTTACTCGATTTTTAGCAGCACACATGAGTACACAGACTATCACATCCATAATCAGTTATTCTTTCATTCCTTGTCACCCAAGGGGAGGCACATTTGAAACAGCACCAACAGACCCTAAGGAGTTTGAATTACTTTATTTTAATTGTACTGACTGCGTAAATCAATAGCATTTCAATTCTTCAAAAGTGTTCACTCTATCATTTTGATATTAGAAATAGACTAGCTACATTATTGATCTGAGTTACATAAGCATATGTGGATGTAACATTTACTCGGATGAATAAATTTTTAAGTTCACAAAGTAATTCCTTTTTTTTTCCCTCCCTACTTTTCTCAAACTGGATTTCAACATCTACAAAAACCCACTAACTAATTTATGGAAAATATTGAATATATATTTCAACACTCTAACATTACACAGAGGGGATCTTTTATTATTGCCAAGGCCATAAAAGATGAGCAGATTCAATATTTTATATTCCCATCTATTACTTGGCATGCAGAAGATTCTGAATCACGATGGTGAAAAAGCATAATATTTCTCCTACCCAAGTCCCACCATTGACTTACTGTCTATCCACATGCCACAAAGCCGTACAAACATAACTGATGTTGTTCAAGCACCAGACATTGAACATTACATTACCAGGATACGTTTAGCAGCTAGCAGCCTCAGGATGGTCTTATCAGGCAGCTGAAGGTAAAAAGCACAATCATGCTGTTTCTGGTATCCAGTCTAAAATATCTGTAACCCCCACGGATACAGCATCCAACATAGCATTTGCTTGAGCAAAACTCACCATCATGAGGAATCAAGTGTCTGTCTTACCGTCTTTGGTGTTCGCAGTACAAAACGCTGGCGGTCAAACAAATGGTTTACAAATTACAGAAAACAATTCTTAAAACTCAAATTGAAACACAGAAGAACATTCGCAGAGCATTGCATTACCAGGACAAGGTCTTGCTCAAACCCTCACACCACACCATGCACACATAGATGGTGTGAAACAGTTTGTTTTCTTTCAATCCAGCAATCTTCCATTTACTGTCAGGTGTGTCCACACAAAGTTATAAAATAAATCAACTTTATCAGTTTCTAGCACCTGGTAGGTCATCTTTATCTCAGAGTTCTGGAGGGACGTATAATATTCAGCATGAACATGATGGTTTCACTCCAACATCAAAGACTTCAGCAATGTGGAACTAGTAAAACGGGGCAGAAATCTATAATCCATGAGAAAATGTTGTTACTTACTGAAGAATGTTAACGTGTGAAAATTATTTTACCTTAAGCCAAGAATCCTGTACTGAAGGCACATTCCTCTCCTTAAATTCAGGCAAAACATGCCTGCACCCAAACATTGCTGAAAGGATTGCCTTTTTTTTTAGAGAGACAAGACATCAGGGAAAATTTGGATCTACCATTAACCCAGTGTGTGGCCTGAGCCGATTTCAATGAAAACTGAGATGGGCTGGAAAAAGCTGTACCTGTAATTGCGATGATGCACAAAAGGTTCTATTAACTACACAAATGAGGCACAGAGGTTTAGGATGTCTTTCAGGAAAGAGGATTATTTTCTCTGTGCCCAGCACAAAGAAGTGCTTACCTAGGTGGCAAACAGCAGGCTTTAGGAGAATGCAAATAAATAAATTAATAAAGCAATTAACAGACAGAGACAGAAACAAGTTCAAAGTGTGGCTTTGTGGCTGAAAATCTTTGTTTTTGTTTTTTCCTTTTTGGCTGTTTACTGCAATTACTTGAACATACAGCATCTTCTTTCCAGTCAGTAGCAACACTGTGCACTGATCTCCAAGCTCTTATTATTATTTAATTCTGATTAACAGAAGACTTTACTGATGCTTATTGTTTTACTTGATTTTATTGTAAATCAAAACACATTCAGGCAAGCAGCTAAACAGAAACAAAGACAATTCATATCAGCATATCTTGGGAGATGCCTACAATAATTGATGGCTTCTGTTTTATTTCCCTAGGTGTCAAACAACACCTACTCCCACCTGAAAGTAATTATCATTCCTCACCATTAAGGCAGCTAGGCTGATTAGCATATACAGCACCCTTTCTGGCTGGTGATTCACAGGGAAGCACAGATGTTGCCTTTAGAGGGAATGCATTTCACCTACCTCTTCAGTTCAAGAGATGGGCTTTCCTGTGGCTAAAAAAGGCAGTTGTAAATGGCTACTGCCAGAATAAAGAGACAAGGGGAAAACTTATGAACTCCTAGAGCTTAAAAGCTTTGTAATATTTCTGTATCCAGTATAGCTTTTTAAAAATGTGTCTCCAAGCTTACCGTGCAACTTCAATTCAAGTGCCGCATACAGAAGCTTTGGCAAAATAGTTTATTAGTGCTGCTCGTTATTCACTGCATGATATACATATACAATTTTGATGTTTCACTTTCTGAAAATGTATTGAAAATATTTCAAAGAGTATTAACAGCCTTGCTCACATTACTGGGGTTTGATATGGTTGCTGCTATGCATTTCAAACTATTTTTCAAGCTCAATCTTCAACACGGAGCATTTGCAGCTGCTCTCAAACTTGAGGTACCCTGCAAAGTACAGTGGCAACCAACCCAGAATATGTTGAATTTTCTCAAAGAAAGATGTTTTGGTGGTCACATAGACTCCTTTTTTTTTTTCTTTTCCCCTTTTATTTTAGGTAAAATGTATTATGAAACTTTTTGGACACAGAAGTATCAAAAACGCACTCTGCAACACTCATCAACGAAAGAAAATAAGAACTCATTGAAATCAGAGCGTCATATCCAAATCTAAGTTGTGTTGTGTTTTTTTTTTTCAGCCAAAACAATGTAATTTTTGAAACAAATTGTGAACTTTTTCTTAAAGACTTGACTTCCCATCTCAAAAATGTTGTTTTCTATTGAAAATATCCTCACACCCACTCAAATAGTTAGCTCAACTTTGAAAATTTGATGTCAAACTTTATTTTTCCTTGTTTTGCTGATATTCAGAACACGTGGCTTGTTGGATGTTGCATGAGCCAGAGAAAAGATGATGATGCTTACAAGTGAGACAACTCTTAGATCAGGTTTTACAGTAGACTGCTTTGTATTGCAGATAAAATGGACCTAAACAGATCTCAAAGGATGCTTAATTACTCTTATCAAATATGTATGCATTGGATTTGCTGCACTCAGATTAGGCATGCAGTCTATCTTGAACAATTTTTTTCTCTCACCCTCTTCTATTTTCTCCTTGGGAGGTAATTGTACTATAGACCATGAAAAGCCTACAAAAACCTTTATGTAGAAAGCTGTCTGAAGCACCAAATATGCTGCTTGCTTAGTCATGATGTTATACAGCTCTGTTTGATCTAACTGGTATATATAGCAAAAAGCACAGTAAACCTCTGAACAGGTTTTGACTTAGTTCATTCTTTCTTTCCACATCCAGAAGCAGATCTTCACATTTACTCTTCTATATCCAAGGTTTTCATTGCATCATACTATCCCACACATTGCATTACCCCAAAAACTGTATGTACCTTTAATGGAACTGCAGAGTACCAAGACGACTTGCACTACTGAACACTATGGGAAGTGTTAGAAATATTATATACTTCAATTCCATTAGTTTAAAAACAGTCATACTGTGCTTTGTGCTGCTGCTCGAAAGCATGTTGTAAATGACCCTGTTCAAACAGCCTAAGTTGAATTTCTGCCGATGTATTCTGAAGGACATTTCCCCTCTGCTTACTGGCTGCACCGAAAGTATAGAAATGGAAAAAACAACTTTCATAGCTGCATTAAGCCAAGTTATAGAAAAGAAATAAAGCTCTTAGAAACACTAATTCACTTAAGGTGTCCCAAGTGTCAAAGACCAATGACTTTCCCTTTAAAGCTCATTCATGTCAAGACAGAAGATGCTTCTCTACCCAACAGTGGTAAGAATTTTTCTACAGTCTGCATTTATTTTGGACAAAACATATGACAACAACAACAAAAGATGCATATGAACTGAAGAAGTGCAGAGAAAAGCATCAAGAACCATCAGGTGTCCTAAAAACACAGCCTAAGTGGAGAACTGAATTTGTTTTACATAGGCTGTAGTGCAGAAGGCTGGATTTCAGCACTGGGAAAAGGCTGCAAAACTGACAAAATGAACAGATGATACTGAAGACTATCTCTTATATCCACCAAGAAAGAACTGACCTAATTAGCCGTTTTCTCAGGCACAAACAGAATGGTCTGCTCTCCTTCCCATTAACTAAATATGAAAGTAAACCCAAGTGAACTGATTTGAACAACACCTCAAAGCGGACCCTTCACACAGATAGCAATAGAAACCTACGCTATGGACTCTTAACTCTTCTCCTCATTCCCTGGACACTTACAGGAAAACTCAGAACAGTACAGAAGGGATAGTGTCTGTGCTATATTTATGAAATATTTCTTTGTATCGGAGAGAAGCAGACCTTTTCTTTCTCAGATAAGAGCGATTTCCCTTGAGAATTCACATTTTGATGAATTCTTTTTAAAAACAAAACACGCTGATAAAACATTTGCAGTTAATGTGAGTACACCAATGAATACCTTCAACATGCACTCCACACCAGCGCTGCTAGTGCAATAAGTGCTAAAGCAATAAGACTCATCTGATTCTTATAACCTCCTCCTTTCAAAAACTGCTCTGGGACTATGCAGCGGAGTCCCCAAAGACTTAAGAATATATGTATACTGTTCCTTTCACAACTCATAATTCATTTTTGGAGACATAATTGATAATATCTATCAAAACCTACAAGCATCTGCTGACCTGGGAAAAAAAATTATCTTCCTGGGACTCTGAAGTAATACACTCTACTAAGTCTTCAGGCATTGCTTCAAGCTTTCTTGTTTCTGGGTCAAAAATATCACAGAGTTCAAACCATATATAATGAAAATCATAAGCTGCTTGTACAGTTTATTAGCAGTAGGAAATCACATTTGAAATCAGGGCTCCATTGGGAACATACAGTCAACTTATATGACAGTGGTAGGAGAAATTAATATATTTGTCTAGGCATTTTGAAGAACAGCGAGCTCCACTGGGGAAGAAGAAAGGGATGGTGGTATCCTGGCAGCTTTGTGAGTATGTATGCAGGACAAGAACCCAAAGTGTGCATTTTCTGCTTCTAGCGAGCAACCAATAGAGGTTCAGTTCTGTTCAACAGCCCAACAAACCTCAGTAAACTGTAAGCAGTTCGCCATTCACAGATTGCTATGCCTAGGACCTAAATGAATATGAGAGTTTTCTTTTCCTATACAAAGCCAGTTCAGTCGCAGCAGAATGATGACTTAATGTGATACACGCCTCTACTTGAAAAAGGTTTTCCATTTCCTCTATCATATTTAGAGAAATCAGTTTAAATGATTTCAGATTTTGAAACAGAAGGTTTCAGTAAGGTATCCCAAGCAGTATGTCATCCCCCCAAAGTTCCAGTCAGTTCCTCTCTATAGCAGTTCAGGCTGCAATTGCCTTTTCCAGAACATGTGAATTCATACTGATACAGGAATCCTAACAGCCTATAGCATATCTTTCAAATCTCCGTATTTCAAGCTCAAACATTTGTGGTAGATATTTTTCCCTTTACTTACCCCTTAGTTTTCAGGTAATAATAAAAAAGAATTTTAAAAAGGATTCCACTTTCACTGTGTTGATTCAAGACATCCATTAATCATTGACTTCCCCAAATTATTTTTTAAGCAGTTCAGATGTTGACCCAATTACTACTGCACCACTATCAAACTTAGATACAGAGGAGACAGAAAACAGTTCTCACTCAAATCAAGGCAGAGAGCATAAAAAGAACATCTCCATTTGAACCTCTTTATTCCTTACTTATTCACTTCTGAAAAGGAGAATAGAACTTCCTTAAGTCACAGGGGTGTTGTCAAAGTACATTAAAAGATTAAGGGTTGCTCAGATAGTACAGTAATGGAGGACAATGCCTAAGATTCATTTATTCTAAGCCATACAAAAAGAGCTCAGCTACAGAAATGCTGCAATATGCTTCTAAAATGCTTAAGTATTCTTAAATCATTCTAAATATATATTACCGAGAAGGAAGGGGTTTGTGGCCAAGTGTGAAACAGCTTTGTTCTTATGGGGGGGAAATGGCACTTTTATCAACCTTCCTGTTTTATTCTCTCATTTCTATCCCTGTGTTGATTTCCACTTTACACTGCAGTAGAAGTCAGTGGTATAACTTAGAGCTTGGTGAATAGGTGTTTGTTCAGTAAACAAGTTAAATGTGTTTGCATAATTCTTACAAAAATAAGATTTAGCTTTCGCTGAATGGCTAAACATTGCCTATTTCTCTCTGCAGATACATATCAAAACAGCAAAGGTAAAAAACACATAGACCACAAAAAGTTTCCAAGCATGAATCTTATCACAAAGAGGAGAGTGAGCCAAATTGTGTTAGAGAATATAGAATATAACAGTATAGCAGAGAATCACTCAAATGGTCCGATATATTTTCGTGACAACTGCACAAGTATTAAATACAAGGGCAAAGAGAATTATGATGTGAAAGGTTCAAGATGAAGAAGTTTTAAACATCCATACACTTCACTGATTTAAATAGAACTAGTTATGTAAAAACATACTGAATAAGGTCAGTAAAATTAGCTCAGTAGTCTTAAATACAATACTTCCTGGAAGAGTTGTTGGTCAGTGTCCTAATTCTACTTCCATTGAAAAGTAATGGAGCAATGATCTCTGCTTTTCTTTCATTTTCAGCACCTGGGGGGATTCTTTTTTGCAGAGCTTTACTTTCCACAAATGTTTACAGAATTACAGGAAAAACTCTCCCTTGAACAGAGACCTTCTACCAATATTGCACATTCAATTGGACATTCAATGATTACAACAAACAATTACTCTCTACCCCTTGCCAGCATCCCCTCCCCACAAAACCCAGTGCTGTAGCTTTGATGCCATGAGAGAAGCTGCTTAGTAGACCATATTTTGAAAGCATTTAACCTGCTTCTCGCCAAACCATACAGCAAGATACATTAAGCTATAAACCTCCAGAGTGGTGCTCTCAAGTGTTATATTCCAGGCATGCAAAACTGTTAAAAGAAGAAAAAAATATAACTCAAACATTTTTAAAACATCTTTTTTTATTATTTTTTTAAAGAATTCAAAGACATGAGCTAAGGATGTAGCTATCCCCATACTGCTGATTTGATCCCTAGTTTTATACTGCCTAGCTACCTCTCCCTGGGTTAGAAGGATACACACATTGCTCCAAAAGTAATGAATCTTACTTATTTCCATGGAAACTGCATCCAAGACAGAGCACAGTATCACTATTTTATGGAGAAAATTCTCAGCTACAATACACAAGTTTTTTTTTTCCAATTCAGCCTCCACCATTAGCTGTGCATTTTCACCAGCAATGAACAAGAGTCTGCATGCTTAGTTCATACAAATCTGCACCAGCAAAGGTAACCCACTGTCACCGCTGCTGAAACACACCACCTGTGGCCTCACTGTGCTCACATCCATTCTTTGGTCTCCATAAACATTCAGCAAACGTCAATGAATGTCAATGAGTGCCATATTTTCTGCGTGGAAGAGTTCAGTTCCAGACCTTGACATCATACACATTTCCATGTCAGGTTCCATTTTGTCAGACTGCCTTCTCTGCTGCCATCTGTCTCACAGCAACAAGACGTAATGGAATATTGGCAGGTGGTTCAAGCTCTACTGCTGTACCGCCAGTATCCACCTCTGACACTGTGGACCGACATAATAAAACAGCAGGCATCACTTTCAAAGCCTGGCCCACTCCTAACACAGCTCCATGCTGTCCCCTCTGTGAGGATCTGCAGGCCACCATGAGGCCTCCTCTCAGCCTTCTCTTCTGTGGGCCAAACAAACCATGGGACTTCAGCTGCTGCTCACATCTTGCTCTCTAGAGCCTCTGCCAACTTTTCAGCCCTCCTTTAAACACTCTCTGTAGTTAGGTTCCTCCTAACTGCTCTCAGTGGAAAAAAAGGAAGTGTGGTGTCTTCTATCCTAGCCATCAATTTGTCAGCTTTTCCTTAATTTAATGGCAATTTCCTGAAGGAGAATGTAAAACACTGTCTCAGTTCACTTTAGCTTCTCTGAAGCCTTTAAAAACAACTTGTTACTGTTTGTAGCTGTGGCATATGTACCTAGAGAGCAAAGCCACAGTTGAAACAACTGTTGCACGCATACATACAATTACTGCACTAATGATATTTGACATCAGTACCATCCCAGCAGTCTAATTGCCAAGATTCAAAGCAAAGTTTCAAGACTGGCTATCACTGGAGCTTTCATTTAGACACTTGGCTCAAGTGAAGATTGCTCTTGTGTTAACAACGGAAGAACGGTTTTCTGACAGCTGGAGTATAAATATTCCTAGCTTAAAGGCAGCTCTTTGAAGTTCATAATCTCCTCTCTCTTCCGTACTCTTTTTCAAGCAAAGAACACGTGTCTAAATGCTTTATCATGGCGACTGTGCCTTGGCATTATCTTTGATACTGTCTCGGTGTGTGTTGTAAAGATAATAAAAAATCTAGCTGCTGGGAACCTGAACAAGTTCCCACAAGCATTTTCCATCTCTCTTCTGTTCATACCGTCAGCTTCCTACAAAGCATTTACATGGAGCACTATTAGTGTTGCACGTTATTTCCTTCCCTAGCATTCCCACGGAGGAATGTATTGTAGTTTCAAAGTAAAGTAGCGGTGTTCTTCCATCCATTTTTTTTTTACACTTATTTAAATAACTAATGCTGTTTATTGTGCAAATGGGCTTAATGAACTTGGTGGGTCTAGTTATAGAGTAGGGCACCAGCACAAAGGTGAAAGCTTAATTTGTGGCATTCCAGTTATCAGGGCTGTGTCAGAAGGTTGGGATATTCACAGAAGAGAAATCGTGCTTGCACTTTGTCCTATTTACTGAATTTGCACAGTATTAAATGGAATTATAGATGCAATTATACATTACGTCGAAAATAACTGTAGCTAAGCAGAGCTACCTCTGTTCCCACTCATTTTTCCTTTGTGAGGGGTGAGCATTAAGAAGTTGGCACGAATGCAAGTAAATATCTTATTTACTGAAAATGATCAATAATTGTAGTCATTGATAATAATTAATTATTAAAACTGGTCAGTTAACTATAATCATCACTGCTCAGAAATTAATATTGCAAGCATGTCCTGGGGCAAACACTGTGTATTAACAAAAGATACATTTATCAGCTACTAAAACTCATGTCACTAATTGTGACAAATACAAAAAATACCTTCCAAGGAGTTCACTAGGAGACCTAAGACCTCACCCAGTGTTCAAAGCAAAGGGTTTCTACCTACAACTGGCTGCATTAAGCAGCAACAGCAGCATGGCACAAACTTCCCTTTGTGTAACATCCCAAAAGTGAGCATTGAAAGGTTCAGACTTCCCCTCATTTTTCCTCTTGTAAAGGAGAAGACAGCATTTCACCAGCTTTCCCACGTGTAATTACTGCATGTAGCAGGGTGTTTGAATGCATAAATTTTGTTGATAGATTGTTACTTCAATTAGTTCACTGGATGATTTTCTATAATTACAATAGTTTGTCACTAGGTTGTTTTCTCTAATTTGTCACCTCGATTACATAAATTAAATTGATTTATAGAAGTGTGTTAATATTACTTACCTTCAGAGCAGAATTCACAAATAGAGCTCTATGTAGACTGTTCAGCTCTTTGACCACACAGTGCATTTTCCAATGATGAGCATCCCTCCCAGTCTGTGGGAAGCAGACAGAAAAATATTGAGGACAATGTAAAGCAAACACTGGTGATGCAAAGCTGTTTTTCCTTCCATGCTTGGCATTTTGCCTAGCCTGTATTTTGGAACATATGGCCCCTCCTTAAGAAATAAAATAAAATAAGAGCAATTATGAGTTTTGCCTGGTGGCAAAGGAAAGGCATAGAGAGAAATATATTTGTGTTTTATTCTAAGCTCTGCCACCAACTTGTCATGAGTCCCTGGGGAATTTTAGCCTTTTGGCATCTCTGTTAGCTCAAGCGCAACATAATTAATTCAAATATCTAATTACACATTCACTTTTATCGAGGACCACAGAGTGTCTCCCAAATTATTATTATTACCGATAGCTCCAAATACCAGAGGTCACAGCACTGCTGTTAGTCTGCAAAGGGCCATCAATTTTAAATAATTCACTTTAGAGAAGTCTAAAGCTCAAGGTATTGCTGTATCCAAACAGCAGCATCCTGCACCAAGTTCACTCCAATACAAATGACAAGAACAAGACAGAAGATAGTCAAGATCTCTGGGATAACACTGAAACGTATCAATAATTATTTACTTAATATTTAAATCAAAAATATTTCTCTTACTTTCAAACCCCTGGAACGTTACATCTGGAAGTAAGAACAGAGCTTGAGATTTTCCCACAGAACGGCCTCTCTCCATATTATGCACCATAATGCTATGCATTGTGTCATTGTTAAAATAGTAGAAGCATATACAGATGAAGACTTGCAAGAAATTCCTTAGGTTTATATGAAATGGCACCTTCTGTTCTTACTTAGGATTCCAGAACTAAGAAACAAAGTGAAACAAAAACTAAATTAACTTCTTTCAGGTTTGGTCTGTATCATACAAAGAAATGTGATTCAATTCTAATTTGAAATGGCTTTCTGTCAAATGTAAGGTCAGTTCTGTTACTGGTTGCATTAATAACTTGCGTAGCCCTTTTTTGCTGCAACAAATGCCAAAAGAAAACGTAAAAGAATTTGCATAGAAGTTATTTCTTAAAAGAAGATGCTGTTCTCAGTTGTAGCAGCATAACTCATGAATAACATGCTGAGACTGAACCCAGACACAGTTTTATGGGCAAAAGTAAAACAAAATGAAGAAGAATGTCTAAATCTCAACTTTTGATTGAACATGTTCTGTCTTTTGCCTTATCATATTTCTTAATAGTTTTGTTAATCATATAAAGAATTTTTTAAGTCATTTGGTAGGTACCTTAAAACTCAAATACTACCCCAAGGAAAAAGTCATCCAAAAGACCCACGTAGACTCAGAGAGGTGGATTCAATTTTATCATGCTCAGCATGTATTACCTGCCTAGAATAGCTCACTAATTGTCATGTTGCCCACTTGCATGTCATTTGGATGCCTGCCCTAGGGCATAGGTGCTGAGCAGAAATATTTTCACTTACAGTAGGTGGAAAACACAGCAACTCTTGTCTGATTAGCAGTCAGTCACATCTCTGCCACACAAGATTGCATGTGTTGTTGCCATGTGCTGCTTTACATTTTGGTGAGTCCTGCTGACGTGGACATCAGAAAGATGCAACCAAGTGTTTTCATTACCCTTAAGTTTAGCTTTTCAATCTTCTGGACAGACATTTGGCCAACCAGCAGTTCTACTTGCTCTGGTAACCTGCCTAATCTCTTGGCTGAAATAAATCTTTGCTGCATTTTCCCTCTCGCTATGTTCTTATGAATAGTAACAGGAACTCTGCATTTTCTCCTTTCCCTTATTGCCTTCTGTTCTGTTCTGTTTCTACCTGGAAGTAACAGCCATTTTTAATTAGCATGCTGGTCTGTAGCAGCTGTAATGAGAAGGACAAATGTGTCAGTAAAATACCTTTCATTCCTTCTAGTCCCACCAGCAGGCTTGGCTCAACCAAACACATTTAGGGCTTCTGAAACAGAAACATTTTGCTGTTTACGAGTATTTTGTTTCTTGATAGTTTCGACAAATAAAATTTTAAAGAGTTGAGTGTCTTAACAACCTGAGGAGCCCACTGAGACTTGCTTAGGAGCTTTTGAGAACTCTATCTTCACACCTGCAAACAGTGAAATCTCCCTTGGGTTTTTGGCACTGTTTCTTTTCCATATTTGAATCCTAGACTAGAGTCAAAGGCAAAAACTGGCTCAGGGGGTTTCTCTTATTTTTTTCCAATCAGCATAAATTTTAATTACTGATTCTGGTATGGAGTGATACAGGTTGGTTTGTTTAGCAATAGGGATTAGTGTATTAGTTTAAGAACCAATATATTAGTTTAGCAGAAAGAATCCATAAATGATAGTTCTAAAACTCTCCATTTAAGCTTTAGTGGGTGAACAGTCTTGTTTTTCCTCAATAATTTTGCACTGGGGATACAATAGAATACTTTTATCTTCTGCCTCAGTGATTTTGCCTCACAAAAAATACTGGAGTCACAATAGAATGCTTTTATTTTTTACCTCAAATCATGTAGGAGATTTTTCTTAGGTTCCACATACAGGGTTTTTAAAAAGTGACTCACTATGGCCACTATGGAAAAGTGGATTGAAGTGTGTCAAAGGCTTCAGGGATGAAGCTGATGGTGAAAACTGGGGAAGAAGTAGGTGGGCACTCGACCACCCCGGGTACCACCAAGTATACCATTAGCACATAGCTATGAGACCTTGAGAAAAAATGAATCTGTGTGTCAATGTACTCATATGTATGTCTTAGCTGTATAAATGTAGAACCTGAACTCTGAGAGGATGCGCTTGCTGGTGAAGTTGCCCAGTGCGCATCATGAGGAATAAAGGAATGCCACCTTCAAACACCATATTGGAGCTAGAGAGTTTTCTTCCTGGATTTCGGATGACAGAGAAAGAGAAACAGAAATTAAGCAAGGACTTGAGAAAATACCTCACCTTCACTGCAGGCCTCTCCCGTTGCAACCTCCCACTCCTTCCCCACATTACATTCTCTGGTTTGCTGAGGTGAGGTGACTGCTTAAGATTGGGGTCAGGGCCCTGTTTCCTTTCTTTGCAGCTCCTCTCCATCTCCCTCCACCCTCATCCTGTCACAACCCGCAGCCCCTTTGGGGCTCCCTGGATGCCCCCTGCAGTCAGCGGGACTGGCTCTGTCCTTAGGATTTCACAGTAGGAACTACCTGAAGTGCTCTACGTGTCCCTTGGAGCACAGTCCTCTCAGTTTCTGAGGGAACCTCCGCAGACCAGCTTTCTGGCTCAGATGTTTATGTTCAGCATGAAACTTAGCCAGGGTGCCTCTCACTCTCACTTCTAAGTTTAAAGGATATTGGAAGAGACTAGCGTAACCGCAGCTTGGCTATGACAGTGGCGTGAGATGCAGTTCCACAGCAGCTTAAGTGGATCCATTTCATCCAGCTAACCTGGCACAGAAAACTAACCCAACCTAAAAAATGCAATTAGCTTTCTGCTAGCTTACTGACCTGCAACAGTTCTGTGCAGGGTCAGAGAAGCAGAGGAGCTGGCACAAGTGAGGGTATGAAACTGCAGCTCCCAGTGATTAGATTAGCAGAACATTAAAGGAGAGGCAGACCACTACAGAAAGCTGCAAGCTTGAAATAATGATGAAAGTTTATGACACCATACCCAACCTGGAAGAACTCCAGGATTCCCTCTCAGGGACTATATATTCTTTATAATGAAGCTTTTCAGGGCAGGGATCATGTCTGTGTGAGGAGGAGGCAGCAATAAGAGAAAGTAGAAGAGAGATGAAATAGTGGAGGGAGACAGAAAAGTTCTGGGTCTGAGTCTGTTTCCAGCTTGGTAATTCAAACACTTCTATTCATGTATTTAGAATGAAAAGATAAAATTCCTTCTCCTGCCCTCTGTCAAATTGAGGTCCTGAATCTGTTCAGGACAAGAAGGGTTTCACAGTGCCTGCCTCAGCCAAGCACTGTTTTGACTTGTAAAATCACACTTGTACAATATTAAAGAAGAATACGTATGTATTTGCAATGAAGATGGAAAGAATACTGAAATACAACTTAGTGGCTGAATATAGCTTTGTATGCCACAATCAATCCAATTTGGTGCCTAAAGAGGAGATAAAATGATAAAGATAATATACTTGACAAAGTTTCACAGAGGCATACGCTGGAAAAATCTATCCAGACCATTTATTCCTCTGTGGACAACAGGATAGACTCATTACAAATTCTGCCTTTGTTGCTGCGTAGAAATGAAAATGCTAATTGGTTTACTTGAAGTTTAATTGAAAATTAATAGAATTTCACTAGAGATTTGCAGAATAGGACTAGAGTTAAAATGACATTTGATTAAAGTCATACTAAAAATCTACTCAAGGACATTTTGAAGACAGCAGCAGCAGAGTTCCTTTTAAAGGCAGAAATAAATATTTATCATTAGTAATAGCTACTAACAATATCCACAGTTTTCAAAGCAGCATAGAAAGATAACGATACCACAGCAAGTTTCCACTTATCTCCATACCTGTGCAATTCAAAGAGATAAAAGAACTTGTTACCTTCTCCAGTTAGCAGCATCTCTACATCCTTCACAAAGAAATTCTGAGGGAATCAGTCTTGTTTAGCTTGGAGAAGAGAAGGCTTTGGAGACACCTCACTGCAGCCTTCCTGTGCATGAAGGCAGCTTACAAGCAGGAGGGAGACTGACTTTTCACTCTGTCTGATAGTGATAGAAAAAGGGGGAATAGTTTTATACCAAAAGAGGGGAGATTTAAATTACATGTTAGGAAGAAATTTTTTACTATGAGGGTGGTGAAGCAATGGAACAGGTTGCCCAGTGAAGTTGTGAATGCCCCATCCTTTGAGAAGCCTGTGCCAGTGCTTCACCACCCTCACCATCTTTTTTTTATATCTAATCTAAATCTACCCTCTTCAAGCCTGAAACCATTTCCCCTTTTGCTATCACCACAGACCCTGCTAAAATGTCTGTCCCTTTCTTTCCTGCAGTTTTCCTTTAGATACAGAAAGGCCGCAATCAGTTCACTTCAGAGTCTTCTCTTCTCCAGGCTGAACATCCCCAACTCTTTCAGCCTGTCCTTGTAGGAGAGGTGTTCCATCCCTTGGATCATTTCTGTGACCCTCCTCCAGACATACTCCCACAGATCTATGTCTCTCCTGTACTGAGGACTCAACATCTGGATGCAGTACTCCAGGTGAGGTCTAACAACACAGAGCAGAGGGGCAGATCCCCTCCTTTGCCCAGCTGGCCATGCTTCTGTTGATGCACTCCAGGATGTGATTGGCTTTCTGGGAAGTGAGTGCACATTGCTGGCTCATGCCCAGCTCCCCATCCAGAAGTACCCCCAGGTCCTTTTCACAGGGCTGTGCTCAATCTTTTCATCCTCTGGCTTGTAGTGGAAGTTGCCAGCTATCATATCTTTTTAACATCAAAAGAGGCCCTACCTTCTAGCTGCTACTTCTCAAAGAAAGATTCTGCAGTCTGCTGGAATTCATGGACTACCTTTCATTGTATTTTAGTAATATCTACATTTCTGGTCTTTCAGGCAAGACTACTCAATAACCACTCCATGCTTGTGAGTATAACCATAATTAAGAACTGAATTAACTCGGAATGTAATCAACAACTATATGGGCATGGATTCATCATCATACAGTCACCAGTACAAGACCAGGAAACACTGGCCCTTTTAGGAATCTGCATGTACAAGAAAACTGAAATGCTGCAAAATAAGTTTCAGCGTAACACATCTTCTTGCTCTGTAATGCTTTGCTACTGAAAACAGAGTCGAGTTATGGTGGTTTAAAGAACACAGGTATCTGAGATTTGTAAGTAGAAAACAAAAAGACAGGATATTTCCTATAAATTTCCTCCATCTTCTTGAACAAATCAAATAAAAATCAAATGGCCATCCATCTGTACATGACAGCATTCTCAACCATTAGAAATCAAGAGATATACAGCTGTAATTTTTTTCCCGTGCCATTGCTTTTCCTCCAAAGAATTGAGGTCCAGCTGCAACTCTTCATGAAGGACTTCTCTCATCCCACTGAGTTAAAACTTCATAAAGATTTCTAAAATTAATAACACAACAGTACAGTTGACCAGTGTTCAACAATGGTGTTTTCACAAAAGAAAAAAAAATGCTTTGAGGAAAAATAAGAAATTCTTGGATAACTGTAGAAAATCTGTACTTGCATATCACCAAGTGGTGGTATGAAATGAGAATACAATCTCGTTATGGAAATGAACAGGATCAACTGAATATTCATTTGATGGACTGAAATTCAACTCGTTTTAACATTACTATGGTAACAGTTTGGATGACATTTGATATTTACTTCAACCATTACTATTTCAACATTATCATGAAAAACGGCTCATTTAACTGCCACCTCTGTGAGCATATGTGTGCATACTTACATGTTCCCCAGGCCTGACTTAATTGCTTTCCTTTGCAGTCATAAAGCTAAATCAGCACTAAAAGAAAATATCTATTGATCTTAACCACAGAGCCATCTATTCTGAATACTGTCACTAGTAGGCTCCAGAGAAAATAAAGGCATTCTCTTAAATTACCAGCTGTTAGAGCACTGCTACAGCATTCCTTCATCAGTTTTCCTAGGAGGTCAAAAGAAGGTAAAAGATTAAAGATTCATGGAAATTTTAAAAATATATTTTAACTGTACTGTTTCTATTGATGATAAAACCAAGTTTTAGTAGAGTTACTGTAATTTCTATTTAAGGACATCATTGAGCACCCACATTTTAAAAAGAACTAAGACAAAATGTCCAAGTTCTGGCATTTGCATAACTAACTGCATTATTAACCTCTGGGTCAGTTACAACTAGGGGCATGAACTAGAATTAAACCACAGCAAGAATAATTCATATTTATAACCTCAATTTTAAATTTTGGGAAACGTTAGCTTTTACTGTGTGCACGTCTGCCAATACTTATGATGACAAACAATTAATTTGAACCGATTAAAATAAGCCAAAAGAGATTTTTGCACATCAGGTATTCATAATGAGTATAAAATGGTAGACAGTTTTGTGTCTAAAATCTGTGCTTCCAGTTTTCTACTCAACAACTGTTTGTGTATATCCTTTATTGCTAATAAAATAAAAATAAGTACACCTTGATTGCAGTGTATAATAGAAACATACATCACCCAAGCTTTAAAGTTCAGTTCTACTGAAACTCCTTTATTCCATTCCAGTGTTGCAAAAAGTCAGCAAGCATCTCTACGAGAATAATAGCCCTGATAAAAAATGGGAATCAGACCCTTGCAATTTCGTTTTGCCACAACTAAATTAAACAAGGATGAAGCCAGCGAGCTTCATAACTCTAGGGTCAAACCGAAGTAATTACATTATATAAGTGTTTTTCTTTGAGTACTTTCTCAATCAAGATTAGTTCAATATACAATAGGGTCTTGCATATTTGATGATTTTCAGTCAGACTGTGAGGGCAGTAACTATGGCACCTTCTTGTCTAGAAAATTCTTTTCTGGACGTAAATCCCAGAAAACAAATTTCAGCAATAATATTATTGCCTTGCCCCTACACCATCAAGTGTTCTTTTCGAGCCTGAACATATCTTGTCCATCGTGTTTTAATGTAGCACATAGCAGAAGAAAAACCCGACTGAAAAACTTCAAAAATCAGCTCGCTGAAATCCTGGAACATGTGAAAAACATTAAATAACACACAATACAGACACCACATTCTTGTTAGGTATTGCAGAATTGGATCCTTCATGCCCTCAGCCCCTAGGGAGTTAGAAGCTACCAGAATTTGAAATTGGTCTATCGCTAAGAATTACAGTTAAACCACCATCTATATCAGGTAACAAATGTTACTTTTTTTTTCTTTTTTTTTTTTTTCTCTCATCACTAACACCTACTTTTCTCCTAATATCTCTCTCCTCAGCAATTTGGCTTTCTAGAAATGATTTCCCAGAGAAAAATGAATCAGAGAGGTGTGATAACACTAAAACAATTCTCAAGAGCTTCCAGATTAAAAATGTCTGGACATAAATCACTAGGAAGCTCTGCAACTATTTCTCTTTAGACAAGAAGAAAGATCAAAATTGGAGAGACTACAGACAGTGGCTGGCTGCATGCTTCTGCTGTGTCTCTGCATTGTAAATAGGCACTTGAACTGTGATGAGTGACAGCAGTGTAATAGAACCTGTCTAGATCATCACCAGGTTAAAATCCAAGAGTCCCCCATAATATATTGAACGATAGCTGCAACAGCCACACTGTAAACTTTATAAACAAATGAGAAACCTTTGCCATTCCTCAAGTCCAATGGGGGTAATGCCAACAACTGCCAGAATATCCTAAGCAGAAGAGACAAAGCTATAAGTGAAACTTCTTTACCAGCATCATTCAAGGAAGTAAAACGTGCACATTGTATTACAAAACTGACCTTGAGCCACCATGGGAACCCCTAAGTATTCAGTGGCAAACAAGGAGAGCAAGAGCATTTCTGAGACATTCTTCATTAATTTACCCTAAATCCTCATTTTCATACCTCTCTTCATTTTCTTTCTACCTCTCTTCCAGCATGTTAGAAAGATTCGTGTAACTCGATACAGAATCTGTTCTCTGTCCCTCAGTATTTCATGATATTCAAGATACTGTCTTAATCCTTACAGACTTTGCTGAACTTCAGAACCTTACTGCTCCTTTTTTCCAGAATCCAAATTATTTTGCTTTGCTTTATGTTGCTTCTTTCTCTTAGCTCTCATTGCCAAACAGATTAATCCTTTCATTTCGAACTCATGTCATTTATAAAACCTTTTTTTTCTTTTTCTTTTTCTTTTTCTTTTTCTTTTTCTTTTTCTTTTTCTTTTCCTTTTCCTTTTCCTTTTCCTTTTCCTTTTTCTTTTTTTTTTCTTTTTTTTTTCTTTTTCTTTTTCTTTTTTCTGTTATGCTGCATCTGTTGCAGAGTAAGATTTTAACCTTCTACTTAAGTTTTATAACTTGCAGCTTAATCAATTGGATATATTTTGGAAGTTAAAAAATGGATCTTTGTTTCTTATTCACAGATAGGCCTACATGCAGCATCGGCTCCTAACAGAGGGGAATGTAATTACTAAACAACAAAGTCCCATTTAATGTTGCAGGAAGCTAAGGGGAAGCTACGGCTGCAGAAGATCTGTACTGGACATTTTATGCAGCTATAAGTTCCATCATCAGAGTTCACAAACAAGGCACATTTGTAATAATTTAAGCTGCCACACAGCTTGCACCACAAACCCCTTCTTTCAGCATCGAAGGAGTATCAGTGGATGAAAAAGTCTACCAGAGATACTGAATGAGCAACTGTGAACATCATTTAACATTTAAACAGTGAGCTTCTGCTTGCATTGCACCAGTGGTTGTATTAAAGAATCAAAATACCAACATGAGAAGCAGAGACATCTACTGTAGACATGCAGAGACTCAGGGTATAAAGGAATTTGCAGCCTACGTGCAGGTATTCACTGTCTTTGATTAGTACTATAGTCATTCTTCTAATTCAGAGACCAGGAACTCATTAATGTCAGCACATACCTGACCTAAAACATTTTGCTCTTTACATATTTCATGAATCCTGTCATTGGCAAGTTATCAGTGCACTGCTGCTATGCGTGACATGTTTGACTCCAGTTGTCCCAGAAGGCAGTTGCTGATCACTAGATTGCTAAGTAGAATAAGCTGCGTTGCTCGTGAATATTTGATCAAACATGAAGAGCCAATGTTAAACAGCTGTAAAGGAAGAAGGAAAAAATACATATCAATACATCAATTGCTGTTACTTGGAAAATCAGGCTTCGTTTTTTACGAGGGCACTGGAAAAAAAAAAAAAGCTTATTTACAACTGCTTAATAATTAGAGAATAATATAATAAAAATCAGTAGTTTTGTTTTAGAACAGACGTTTTCTTTCTTAAACAGACTTTTTCTTTCTTTAACTGAATAGTTAAACAAAACTCCACTTTTTTCCTTCATTCTCTAGCAAACACAGTAATTGAACACATGCATATGAAACAGAAAATTGAAGCAGGGGAGGTGAGAGCAGTCGTCTTTTGCGAGTCGATGATTTCAGACTTTCACTTTGTATTTTTACATGCTTTAGTAGATGCAACACTTCCACATGAAACAAGTCAACTTCCCCAGATAAATACAGATTTATTTCTCTAAGGAGTAGAATGTGAGCGACTATGGAGATCTGCAGCTGTGCCTTGGAAATAGCAAGATGACATACGCAGAAACAGTTAGGGCAATCAAGAATGGCCTCACGTTGCAGCAGAGAAGGGTCAAGTTGGATATTAGGAAACAGTGGTCAGGCACTGGTTCAGTCTGCCCAGGGAGGTGGTGGAGTCACCATCCCTGGAGATGTTTCAGAATCGTGGAGATGTGGTACTAAGGAAAATGGTTTAATGGGAAATATTTGTGATTGGTGAATGCTTGGACTAGATGATCTTAGGGATCTTTTCCAACCTTGATGGTTCTGTAATTCTAAGATTTTTTTAAGGGTAACAGAAGCTTGGAAGTTCCACATTTCTGAAAAGATTTTCACTATCATACATGCTGTACAGATATGTGAGCATTCATTCACACACATTTCTAAGCCAGTAGACGATCTGCTACCTTTTGTCAGGGTAAGGGAATTCTGCTGCTAATGGAAAAAACTCACCATCCTAAATTGTAAACTCCCAACTGCAACCAACCATGGGGTCTCAGATACATCACTACCATATGCAACTCTTTGGCCTATTGTTTCTTTTGCCTGTTTAGTGAATAGAATTGTCATGATTCTGTAGACCTTGGAGATGCACGTGCAGAACGTAGTGCACTGTGTCCCATTCTCATTTTTTGCTTCTGGGAATGAACATAAGACAAAACATTAAATAGCAGTGAAGTGGACAAGAGCAGTAATTATATCATCTAATATCTGAGCTGAGCTGGGCAGCCTGTATACATTATCACAGTCATTCAGTTAAGAATATCTTCACAACAACATCCTCTTATGAATGTGCCTGTGCAAGGTCAAGCAAAAATAGTAGCGTGGCAAGAAGGAAATTTTTAAGATGAGTACTCAGGGAACCATCAGTAACACAGGCAACATTCAGGTACTCCATTGAGAACACAGGGTCCCCAACTGAGTATTCAAATATAAATTGGTCAACCAGGAACATTTGAAACCAATTACTTCTTTCCCAAGGAATTGTAATGGAATGATTATGCAGGCAGATGGAAAGGAGAATTAAATGCTTTGGTGAAAGCGTGGGAGGACAGCAGCTCGCGCGGTGATAAGATGTACTCTGTGCTTTTAATAAATAGCAACAAATTGCACGTATCCAGTTAATGTCAAGCAGCAAGGCAAAGACTTGACTTTGCTGAACTGGATCCAAAACACTCTTCTCATCCTTGTTGCCTTAAAAAAAATATAAAAATAAAAAGTGCAACCATTTCAGAAGCACAAAGGTGCCAGGATATTTCTTATTATCTGACACATCTCAGAAAGGGAGCTTGTCATCAGCTCCCCAGATTGAGTCATCAGTACTGAAATAGCTAGTTTAAATCACTTTTTTTTTCCACTAGGTGCAACATGCACATCTATGTAGCTTTTAATACATGTTACAAGAGAATTTAGTTTTCTAAACAACACAGCAGTGAAGCACTGAGTTCTCAGGAGAGATGGATAGACCAGGGCTTCCTCTGTAGCTGAATTTAGTATTGTTTTAGGACTTGTTTTTATTATTATACATAACCTTTTCACTCAATCTGACATGAAACAATTCTGACAGGTTTATTAAAACCTTTTGTTATTACACTTGACATTTATGAAGGGTAGATGATAAATAAGCAGAGCAATGACATGTTTGCAAGAAATTCAAAGTCTAGTGAGAAATTCTTCTCCCCAGCCTCATTTTTAAATGAAATCTACCCTCTTCAGACATTCATGTCTCTCTAGAAAAAAAAAAAAAAAGATGATGTAGTTCTTCTGAACTTGAACAACTAGTTTGATCTTGCTTTTTAATTCAGAACATCATGACTTTTCTTTCTGTTTCCAAACCACAGAGGTCTTATGCAAGTTAAGATTATTCACTTTATTTAAGCAACAACACAAAGGGCAGTGAGCTTTAGTGTAGTAAATTCATGCTGAAATTTAATATAGTTTGACACCAGCCCTTACCAATTTGAATTGCATATTGCCTGGGAAGCTCTTCACTAGCCACTAAACTGCAGCCACTGCTAGGAAAGAACATGGAAAATAGATAACAGTACCTTAACATGGATATACAGAAATCATGGAATTCCTTAGAACATTGTCTTCTTCCACAACAAAATATTAGAAGATACATAGTAATTCTAGTTTTATATATAATATAAATATGTAATTCTAGTATTCCATGCCCAAAAATTTTTGACACAGGTATTAAAAAGTAATTGAAATCAGAGCAGCCATTTTTAGGGCAAAGCACATAGCTATATGTGCTGTCCTAAACCATACGGACTTGTGCATTGCTTCAGTAGGAATCACCTGGTCCCAGTTTAAACTTCATCAGCTGTGCCTCACAGACAGCTCCACAGGCTGAACCTCACCTTGAATATGGCTTCAACTGCACTGCATACACAGATTTATCTTCCAGAGAATCAGAAGTGTAGAAGAGAGATGTTGAGTTGGGCCTTATCTCAGCGCAGTCATGACACGAACAGGAGGAGTGCCCAGATCACAGAGCTCAGAAGCGTTCCCAAGTCCCCATATTTGTTGATCTGAAATGAAGGAAGCTTTTCCTATTAAAACATCAAGCTGTATTCTTTTTCTTTGGGGCCTGTATTTTAGATGAGAGCCATAGTAATTTCCATATGCTGCCAAGTATGTTCTTTTTCTTTCCACTTGTTGTATTTTGCCACTGCTATTTAATACCTCCTGTTTCTCAATTCTCTGATGTTTTTGCAGTTCTGAAATTTGGAGCTCTGGATGGAATGGGAGCAAAGGGAAAAAAAGACCGAGGAGTATTGGCTGAAAGTGAGTGACTGCAGTGAACATCATCTGCTGGGCTTTGTTGCCGACCAGCTGTGTGAGTGAGGGAAGCTGTTCTCTTTGAGGACCTTTTCTCCTCCTATGCTTTATAGTTCTGGTTAGACAAGTGCAGCACAACGGGAGCTGTCATTCAGTGTATGTTTGTACAGCATCCATCTTGGAGATCTGGGTTGGAATCAGCAGGCAATACAGTAATAAGTAAACAAACAATAGGGGATATTCAACTTGGACTCCTTTAGGAATTAATCCAAAGGCCTCCCCTCCTATGTATACTTAGCTTTCATTTAGGCTGTAAACCTGGTCTGGGGGTGTTTCCTCTTCTAATCTGTGTGTCCATTTCTGAGCACAGACAATAACTTTTCCCCTCACTTTCTCAGTCACTGCCCTGGGAAATGTACCATGGCTTGTAGACTTTGCATGTAAGACAACAGTTTTCTTGGAAAGGCCTGGAATTGGTCAACAGGGGGGACAAAATCTACATAGTGCATTGTACAGCTATGGCACAATGTTTGCAAATTCAGCCTTGCTTGTTTTTCCATGTTAAAACCCCCTGCAAGAGACTTGCAGGCTGCTCAGTTTGGTTCATGCTGCCAATAGGGAAATCTGTTCTCTCTCCACTGTAAAGCTAGGGGTTATGAAAGAGCATGCACAGGAATGGCTATTTCAGTGGTAATGAAGTCCCTCCATAATTCAGCAGGAGTTAATAGCTGTAACACACAAGTGCCACAGCTGGCTGGATCCCAGGAGACGTGGCAGGCTGACCTCCATGAGGGGATCAGATGCTGCTTTAGCCTAGCTGGCACATGCTGCTGTCAAAACCAGTCCTGCCTCAGAATTCTGCTTATGTCACTTGAGAGGAAATGCAGCTATCAGTGGGGGCTCACAGATGCTTTTAACAATAGTGCATGAGCAAAAAAGGTGATAGGAATAAAGAACTTCAGAGTGCTCTGTCACACTGAGGTTGCAATTCAGTCACTGCCGTTCTCATTTTTGCAGGAGTAACTACTGAAGGGAATTAAAATGGTGAATGGGAAGGAAAGTGACATCCATAAATGTCACAAGCAATATGGAGTAACTATAGAACTCCACATTCATCATCAGTTTCTTACAAAGACTGCATTCTTTAGTAATTAGAGCTGGGGTGTCAGGCGGTATTGCTGAATTATTTCCTTGGCATTCTTGTATTATTTAAAGGATGGTATAACACTGCAAATGGAAGTGATCTATGTCTGAAAATGTGCTTTGGGCAAATTTAAAAGGTCTGCAATGGTCAACTTTGTAAAATTTTCTGCAGTGTTCCCTGCTAGAAAAGAAAATTATCGGTCACGTTTTGTTTTCATTCAGAATTATTAAAATGCAGTCCTTTCACAGTTCTTAAAGTCGCTCAAAATTTGAATAAACTGTTTTCTTTGCATTCAAGAACAATATGTTTTCAGTGGAAATTTTGGTTTGATCACATCTGACATTGTGAGCAGACCCCAAATGTCAAACCCAAATAATAGAGTACAAAGCAAGCAGCATGAAGTTTGTGTTATCTGTACTGGGTGTGATCAAATGTGAGCAAATGTATGATTCCCAAACACAGTAAACACTGAAAGTTTAAAGAGGAACTAGCTAAAAACATAGGCAATATTGGTGTTTTCTGTATGTAAAAGACTTCCAAAGTTTAATCACAAAACAGAGCCATCCAGTGAGTTGTATCTTCTCAGACTCTTGGAAAGGGAAATCTTATTTGCTTAAGAATATAACCTTATGTAATCTTTAACCTTGTGCAGGAGTCAGAACAAGAGAACACAGAATAATCCCCACATTACAGCACATTATGGCTGCACTAGCAGAGGACACATAGTAAATCAACTATAGAAAAGCATAACAAAGTTGTTTTCTTTCATAGTACATGCAAAAAGAACAATCAAAATACTTTATAAAGGTGTGGTAAGGAACAACAGAATTTATTTTGATGTAACTTAACCATTTGGATACTCTCCATTTTAAGAACTAAATCCCAGCACCCTTGAGTGCTTCTTGTGTGGAAGTGACCATTTCAACACAGTCTCAAGTGAGACTACGTGGAGAATGATGAGCCTTTGATTTATGTAGGAGGCATGCAATATTAAAGCATAAATAAAAATGCAATCAAAGTAAGGTTAGAGTAACCATTGCCTTGAAAATGCAGTTAAGTAATGTTACAAAGTAAATAGAAAAAAAAAAATACTTAATATGTTCCTTGTGGGAAATTCTGGATTTTTCTTGCTGGTGTTTTCCAAGGAATAAGTTCTGAATTACCCAGTGTATAGCACTACCACTTTTAAATCCTCCTTACATATGGTCATAAAAGTTTATTCAGAAGACAAATTCCATATCATTTGTAATCATACAGCACATCCTGAGGTCATATACTCCTCTGCCACGGAGACATTCGTCTGCATTTCATATGCAGATGCCAATAGCAGAGACTGAAATCATATTAAATACTGAGAGACTGTCATAAAAGCACATCTAGTAGATAAAGAAAATCTTGACAAGAGGTGTGATGGACAAAATCTGTAATAGCAAACAATCTGATTTATCATGTGTGTTCCACATTGAGAAATGCACAGGCACTTTTGAATTGATGGCCTTCAACAACCTTTTTAGAAAGCAGTGAATTTATGATACAAATTGAAACCACGGGTATATAACTTGTGTGTTCCTTTCCATTCCAAACCCACGCACACGGTTCCTGTACTACACTGAGATTTATTCTAACACTGTATCTTTAGTGGGAAATATTGGTGATAGGTGGACAATTGGACTGGATGACCTTAGAGGCCTTTTCCAATCTTGGTGATTCTATGATCTTCCCATCCATAATCCAATCTTTAAACACTAATTTCATTGTGCAAATGAGGCACTGTGAAGGCTGTGTGCTGAATAATTGGGGTTTTTACTTTCTTTTCAGAGAAAAGAGAAATGCAGCTTGTAGATGTCAAGAAGTAAAGCAGCAAACGAAGGGAGCTGGGTGATCATGGAGCTTAAGGCCGTGACCATTCCAAGGTGTGAGTATTGGTGCACCTGCTTCACTTGTAGGAATTACACTCAGATTAACTGCATATCAGTAAAGCAGATGGCGAGTTGCTATTTTTAATAAAGCACAGAAACGACGTAATTCAAAACTAAAAATAAAAAACAGAAATTCATTTCTCTATGCCGCACTTTTATTTCTAATCAGTGTTAATCAGAGTATTCGACATATCAGTATGTGTCTCGGTTTTATAAATCTCACCTTACTCTTCTGAAGGGGTAAATTGCTGTTCCTGCTCCCAAAAAAAAGGTCTCAGCTTTGAAGTGCTTGGCTCCTGCTGGAAAGATTCAGTATTTGAATTATAATGACAAGGAATCTTACAGAGGAGAATGGTGGTCTGAGGGTAAACAAACTGAAAAAGAATGATGATATGTATTACTGAATGAGAAGCTTTTCTTTTTATGCAAGGCTTTTTTTTACTTGTCCATCAGCCTGGGAGATGACTCATTAATCCTATATTTTGTGCTATATTCTAAGCAGCCTTGCTGTGTTTCTTCTGTGTTTTTAAACTGTCAGTTATGTGTACAAAGCCACTCAGAAAGCTCTGAGGACGGCTGCTAATTATCTCAGAGAACAAACAATAGTCCTCAGCTGGAGCAGCTAAGTGGGAAAGCCTTTGTTATTTTTAGTACAAAGTCTCTTCTGCTCTTCAGAATGTTTTAAAATATTGCTTTGTTCTGTATATTGAATTGTTCGAGCCTGTAATAAAGTGCACTCAGCTGGGATTCAGGACTGCCTTTCTTGCTTCTGTCACTCACCAGCTTGATTTTGCGTCCAACTGTGAGACTATGCATAAATAAATCTGTTCACATGCACGCATCCCTACGATCAGAGTCCTGAGTGTCAGGAGGAGGCTCTTAAAGTCAATTAAAACTAAGAACTAAAGAACAGGTAGAGCTGCAGGTTCTTTAAACTTTGGACTTTTCCAAACTTAAGCAGCTGAAAAATCCATTCCACTACTCCTTTTTAAGACTATCGTCGTGCCACAGGCTTAAGCTAAAGGAAAAATGAAGAGCTAATTAGAAAGTAAAATATTAGAAACAGCCTTAAAAAGGGAAATAATGGCAAGCAAGACAAGTTCAGCCTATGAAAAGGAATATAATGCAAAGCAAATTAATACACATAATAAGGTAAATGGACGCAATTGTCAAATTCAATTTAGTGAGCCTAAATTAGTTCCTAGTTGAATTTCACTTAGAGAAATTCAGATTTGTTAACCCTAAATTAAACAAAATTTATTTTTCAATTAGCTTGTGCAACATGAAGCAGAAAAAAATTACAGTAATAAACAGCAATGGCATTTGACAAACTAGGTAAACATTTCTTAGCCTTAAAACTACGTTAGTCTGAGATACACTATGATAAGTTGGCAAACTTTGCCTGGTGGAAACTGACATAGGTGATCTCGAGTCACATTTCTACCAACCACACACTAGTTGAGACAAATAGCCATGAGGACAATCAAGCTCAACCACATCAGTAAGGCTAAAACACTACTGGACTTGAAATGACTCTAAAACAAAAACCTCATTCAAAAGTCTGTATATTAGCAATGATAAGAGTCAGTGTGGATTTAAAAAATAAAAAAAATAATTTTAAAAAATAAAAAGGTACTGCTTAGGCTAAGAGCCTACCAACATTTCACTTCTAACATTTACCAAAGACTCCTGAATTGACCATTGGCTGTGACAATTACAACCTCCCCCATGTACTCCATGTCCGTATCATTGCTCACTATTCTGTAAAAACAGTGACAAGCTTGCATGTTACAGATTCTGTCAGTTCTTTGCTGTTATGGTAAAGAGTTTCTGGGGGCCATTTCCTACTAGCAGTTCATGTTGCTATTGCTAAAATGTCTACAGCTCACAGAAATACAAAGCAGCAAAGTTTTCCAATCTGCCTTACAAAACCTCCTTGCCAGGAGACTCAAAGATTATGATTCTCTATGTCAATCTCACACAAGATATATTCAAGATAAGCACAAAGACAGTCAGTGTTGTATCAAACATCAGTGTTCTGAGGCTAAACATGAGCTCTGTGTCCTACCCTCAGGCTGGGCAATGTCATGCAGTACACCTTTCTGACAGCAGAATGATAAAAATATTATTTCCCTATTAGCAGAATTCCTCTTTAAAGTTTCAGTAATAAGACATCAAACTTAACATTTTCCTTACCAAAATGTTATGGCCCTTACCCTCAAAATAAACAATCAACGTGCACTAGGTGCATAAATGTATTTATGGATTTAGGTCATAATCTTTTATTCAGTTCATTGGTTTGGCTGCATTAAAAACGGGTTTTACCGAAGTGCAACAACCCGCAACAGGGCTTTTTAAACTACAGAGCGTTGGAACGAACCATTTGGTTGTCAAAGCCCAGTGTGCTGTGTCCCCATGATACACGGGGACTTTTATGTGTCCTAAGGCAAGATGCACAGGAGGCAGTGTGTTGCTGAAGCTCACTACGCCCCTTTAATCCTCACCACTTCCTTCCAGACTTGAGGGAGAGGTCAGTTTAAAAGGTCATTGTGCTTTTTCTTGCCAGGCTGAACAGAAACCCAACATTTTGGATCTTTATTCCTTCATTCTGATGCTCCTCCTGTGCTTGCAAACTTATGACCTAACGAACTGTTCTGTATTTCTTCTCTACTGTTATGTCCCATTCTATTCCCCTCCTCACCCATGAGATAAGGGCATTTCATTATCAGGCAAAATAATCCCCATTTGCAGAATTAATCAAGTTCTTTGCAACCTCCAGAAGAAAGCAGTTCTATTAAACATGTATTATTAACAATAACAAATGCTTCAGCCCTCTGGGCACTATTCAATATCAAGAGTAAAAGTATTATCATAAAATACGCATTCTTAAATTCTAAGGAAATAAAGCTTGGAATCATTTTGGCTAAGATGGTTCAGGCAGGGATATCTATCAGGAAAATCCATTATGATGAAGAGAAGCACTTATAGCACAGAAGGGCTTTGACAAAAAGCAGTCAAAGTGTTTTCATCAAGAATAATCTATGTGCACTGTAAATCCCAGTTCGCAAATACACGGCAAGACTCAAAAGTCTTTTCCTTTATATCTGCATTTTGCTCAAATGGTTAGCCAAATGCTGGGTTTATTTTTCCCTCTTCATTCAAAGAGTATTTCAGACAACTCAATGCCTTTAATCCTCAGGTCACACCAACATAGCATTTTTGTCCCTGTTCAATCATCTACAGCGAAGCTAAGTAATCAAGATGACCCATCTACTTCATCCTATTATTCTTTGCCTTCAGAGATGCCTTTCTGATGCTTGTTCTAGATGCGGGCACTCAGCCTATTGTATGGCCTTGCAAAGATGGAGAAAAAAGAAAGCAGGATGGCTTTCAGTGATGGCGAGATGCCTTTTCTCCTCTCCTCCCCTCTACAATTTTGTAGCTATTTAAGAGCTAGGAGACATAAAATATCTTCAGAGATGGCTCCTACACTACCCTGTAGCTGGCCCTTTTAACCAGGTGGAAATTAGAGAGAAAAGTAAAACAGCACACATTGCAGAGGAGTTGCTTCTCACCAGCTACTGAACCTCTTGGCTCCCTCCGAAGCATTAAGCCTAACCTGCCTCTTCCCTTTAATGAGGACCCTGCAAAAGAGGTCTGCAGGGAAAGCTACTGAAAACAGCAGCCAGTTCTTTTGTATATCAACCTACACCCAACATGGAAACCCTGAAAAAAGTGATCGGAAAAGAGAGAAATGGAAGAAGGAAAAACACAGCACTGCCTGTACCTGTAGAAATCCTGACTGTTCCAAGATATCTGAAGAGAAAAGTAAGACAAAAGCACAAACCTGAACCATTCCAACTCTCATCTGTCCGCTTTTTTTTTTTTTCCCCTGAGAGTAAAAGGGATCAGGAAATCAAGTAATTTGCTACGTATTTTATTTGTGCAACATAACACTTCCCAACACTTCCCAACACTTCCCCCAAACTTCTTTTGAACTCTTTTTCCAATATAGAGCTTTGCACTAAACTTGCAGTTTAGTTTATACACTAGCAATGCAGGTCTTCGTTTGTTAAAACCGATCAAGTGTTGTGATCCCAATTACTCAAGGGCTAATTGCATGAGCAGGTAGCTTGCAAAGTGGCAGTAAACCACCTTCACACTCATGGCTCAGAGGATGCAAGTCAGCCCAAGAGAGGAGCCCTGCTTGGGCAAATCTGCTGCAACAGCCTCCTGTTTGGGAGGTTTGGTAGTCGATTCATTTTATGGCTTATTTTACTCCTTCCCTCTCCCCAAAAAAAGAAAAAAAAACAAACAAAAAAGCATTAAAAAAAAGGGCAAACCAAGTCCATTGGCCTCGTGTGTTCTGCAGTGTAGAAAATTAAACAGTGCCAAAAAAAAAAAACACAAGAGGCCAGAGGCTGAGAAAGGATCCCTGGATGGCCGCTGCACAGCTTATGACAACTGTTTCATGCACTGCTTGGCCACTCTGCATCTGTGGAAGCAGATGGAGAAATTTAGAGATGGAAGAAAAAAAGCTTCTTGCAAAGCTTTTTTTTTCATCTCTTAGAAAGAAAAGAAAAAAATCAGCATTCATAAAAGAATGAATTTGGAACTGGAAATGAATCTGTTGAGTGAAATAGAAAACATTTGTGGACTTTCAAATCCTCCTAAGAAAGAAATTTAACAAGGGGAGACAACAGGAACTTTAACTCTGAAGATAGGGGTGTTTTTACCTTTCCTTCTGAACGGTGGTATTGCCACCATTTGCACAAAATGTAGCTTTGAGAAGGCCTTAGATCTCTGCATTACTATCTATGTTATGCACAGGTGATGTGTGGAAGTATGAAATCAGAAACCACATAGATGCTTTTTTCCCCTGGACAATGTATTATTCGATAGAGATGGATGGGTCATCTACAGCCCTCAACACAGATCCTGGACCCTCTGGCACCAGCCATGCCGTCAAGATCCTTCCAAGATCTTCACTTCTTGCTTCAACAGATTTAAGATCCTTCATGCTACCAGAAACGAGCCTGTCAAAAGTCCATGAAATTCTTCATGTATGGGAGCAGACAGTGCTGCTTTAAGCTAGAGGCAGAGCTAAACACACACACAGTTTGGGAAGAACCAACAGCTGAGTCAAGGGACGCTTTGTGCTGAGCATCTATCTGGGAATGCATCCTGCTTAATGAATCTCAATGCGTTTTCACATATGGCTGTGCATTTTTGAAGCATTTGTACTTTTCCTTTTTCTTGTTTTAGCTGTCTTTCACAGTTCTGCTGCCTCCTCAAAAATCCCAAAGTGTGTATTTCATTAATAAGAACCAACTTTTGAAAGAAAATATTCCTCTTAATTTGTGAAGGAAACATGACTTGAGCCTCTCCTGAGACAAAATGTTGCTTATAGAAAAGGGAGGAGAAAGAAAAAAGGTGCAGAGTGGAGCTTCAAAGGTCTTGTTTCCATATTATAGAGCCTGAAATAAGAATGTATTAAAACCCGTCTGTTTCATGGCTCAGCCTGAAAGGAGCAGAGCACACAGCCTGTGATGAAAACTCTCCTTCAGCCTAGCCTACTACTTCTCAGCACAGACCTTCAGAACAGATTCCTAAATTCTGGCTTATACATCCTTTCACCATTTATTACCTGGATTTTCAATATTCCAGGAGACACTTTAATCATCACACCGTGCGTTAATTGTTATTAGCATTTAGATTATATGGTAATCTCACAGCTAAAAGTCAATATTAAATTACTATCCTTGCCCGCTGAAGAGTAATATATATGGAACAGAGTTGAAATGTGTTTTAAAGTTTCAGTTCAATTTTATGTCCTAATTACCCCAGAATGTTATGAGAAGACTGTAACATCGTATCATATATTCTTGTCATCCCATAGGCAGCTTTATAGTCACATAACAAAAGTATATTGAACTCATTACCTGGGAGCATAATTGAAATGATACAGAGAAACTGCTAGCTGTTAATAAAGCCATGTTGTTTTTGGTATTGTACCTATCTGCTGTCCCTGGCTTTCCAGGATGAAGCTGGATTGACAAAGACAAGTGCCTGCTAGAAATGGAGGCATTCCTAACTCTCCATCTGCTAATAAGATAAAGAGCCAGATTCTATGCTCAACAGTTTCAACCAACTTGGAACATGGCTACACCAAATTGCACCAGTTGACAATTTGACTCAAAGCATGGATTTTATTTATTTTTCACTGGGGGATCTCATACAACTGCTGTCAAACCCAATCAAGCACAAGTTCACCACCTGCTCAGCTGATGAGGTTCAGCTGGTTCTTTAGGGAGGCAGTTCTTCCCATTACACTGCGAGCACTTCTGCACAAAGAGGTATAGGAAATTCTCGTTGGGAAGTCTGAGGAACTTACTGCTTTTAAAGTTTGCTCTGCAAATCATAAATACAGCTTTTTGCAGAGGTGCTTATGAGGTTCTGCGACACAAGCCATAAGGCAGCAAGACATACAGAAACAGAATGTCCCACTGAATTTCTGAAAATATATCAGTTTTCTGCTCGTGACATGACTAAATGCTAAGAAGAGCTGACTTGTTGCTGTGTCCTAAATAGTTAATCTCCTATGCATCTTCACATAAATGTCTCTAGAAACGCTTTAAGAGTGCATCCTGAAGAGTTTTTTCCCATCAACAACACATGGAAATTTCCTCTCTCCCCTCAATCATTTTGACAGAATTTAGACACATCCTCAGCTTTACTTGACATGCCCTGTGACAAAAATATTGCTCAGGAGATTAAGGGGAACTTTTGTCCAGTCTAATTTTAAGTAAATCTAGTGACAGGAATTTTATCACTTTCTTCAGTTTATTCAGACAAATGGTTAATATGCACTAAGCGTTATAGTACAGTTTCAACAGAGGAAAGAAAAAAATCACCAAGCTGCTTTTAACACTAAATCCTCTTATGTCTATCTTGCTAGTCCACTATCCTTGCTAGTCTGCTGCAGCCTGAGCAGTGTATGGCCACATTACTGTGTCATGCCACTGCTATATATTTCCTTTGTGTGTTTGTTCTGCATATATGTATACTCCACAGCTATATGTTTTCTATAGAATGAACATAAATATGTATATATTCCACAGAATATAGAGGGGTTCTCAAAAACACTGCTACATTCGTTCATTCATTACTAATGGATTTTATTGGAATTGCTTTTTCCTCTGTTATTAAGAGCCTTCAATTTGAAGAGATCTCCATTTCCATATCTTAGCCTAACGAAGAAAAAGGCCCTTTCAAGGCAGCTTTTAGGCATACCATTTAAAACCATGCATCTGCTTATGTTTCTTTGAAACCTGCTTAAACTTAAGCATATTATTTCTGGTTATATCCTTTGATTATCTTGAATATGATTTAGAACTGATCAACAATAACTAAATTTTGCCTTTGGAGTCTGTCTCATGCTGATATCACCACATCAAGCTGCAAAACTACTATTCATGAAGCACATTTCCATTACTGTCCAAAATCTGAGTGTCCTTGAAAGGTTTCATGTAAAGAATTAGCTCTTGGTATTAGTTATTAGTACCACAATTGAAAACCTGCATGAAACTGCAATCTTTACAACTCCCTGCCTGGAGGGCTTCTGACAGCTGATAGCAGTAAATTGAAGCAAAATTATCCACAGGCACAGACCTCTGGCAGAATTAGGACCATTTATACAGCACAAACTTTGGCTGCACACTACTCCTCTGCAAACTTATAGATCTCTCATGGTATTCTACCCATATGTGCAAAAGTCTTCTTTTCCATATTATCTCAGACTCAGCACATTTTTAATTGCTTTAAAGACATTCACTTGAACAGTTACTCCGCATCAATGTGAGCAATCTATAATAGGACAGGGAAGCTGTTCTGTCATACTAATAGCAACCTCTTTGCATACCTAGAGCAAAGGCAATTCAGTTTTAAATGCTTCGTGATCCCAAATATGAGTTAAATATATAGCCAGCGTAATTCTGAATCTAAGGGTAATTTATTACTCTATATTACTCATGTAACATTTAGCATTTAATCAAAAAAATCTAGTGTAATTGCTATTGCTATAAACCCAAATGATTGTTGACAGCTTTATAGTCATCTCCTGAAGGAAGAGGATATAGCCCATTATTAGCATATGATAATCCTACAGAAGGAAGGGAATTCTTACACATCTTGCTAATAGGGGGCGGAAAGCACATTAAGGCAAAGTTAGGCAAAACCTGATGAGAGCCAGGCAATTTTAGTTTTGCAGACCTGACCTCGTGAACAAATTCTGAGGGACGCCATGAATTTGTCATTGTTTTCAGACTCTGAAGAAAGTGTCTGTTAAAAATATACCCAGCCTATCTATAACAAGCAGAAGTTACAGACTTGATATGCAAATGCTGGATGAGGTTTTGTGGACTGTGTATATTAGAAGCATAACTGCATTGTCCTGCCCTAAAACCTAGTCATTCTCCTTGGTTTTTCAATTACCCATTGCTTGGCTGTCAAATGCCGTGCACGCACTAGAGATTGAGTGTACTGACTTTGTATATTGCCATGATTGATTATTCAGACCTATTAAGATATTTTTAATATTCTAACAATAAGACATTAATGTTAAACTCTTTGCTAGGTAGTCATGGAAGCTAAGAAATTTCTAATTGGAGGGCCAAGACATCTCACCACAACACAGCGTGGTACTGTGTGGTACATTCTCATTACCTAAGACAACAAACAGTAGTCACTGAATTTCCCAAGGGTATCTTTCAACATCATTTAAAGTTTTTAATATCTCTGGGTATGTGTTGCTTAGAAACGATACCATAGTCTAGCAGTAAAATCCATGTTATCATTTTATTTATGGAGGGGTTATGCTCTCATTCTTAATGTCTTCACATTGCTATAATTTCATCATTTTTTACACAACATCCCTTTCCATGAAGGAATACTAGCAACTGAAGGTTTCTGGATAACAATAATACTGTGAAGATGGTACTCAGCCAAAAGTAATTTTGAAAACGAGCAAAAATGTCTGTACTATTCTCATAGTCTTTGCAGAAGCAAGGTGGGACAGTATGGCAGGTGGGAACAGACAAGCTGACAACACAGCTTGAAAGAATAACACATGGATTGGAAAGTGTCCCTAAAGCTGGTTGAGCCTTTGCAAATAAGAAGATATAAGAAGATATAAAATAATTTATTTTGGGAGCAGCTCATGAACCAGCAGAAGTCAGAAAATAGTTTTATAAGAAACAAATCCAGATGATGGCACATTGGATCAAGGTAAGAACCTGTCTTTGCCAGGAAACTGAACATTGTTTCACTTAAATCTCCAGTTAAAATTGTTTTTCAGATCAGTTATAGTTTCCAATCGAACCCATATGGCTAATACCCAGCTGTTCTAAAGCACAAGCTGATTGAAGTATGCTGCTTTTCTCAGCTATCGGCAGGTAAGCCACCACAACGTGATGTTCTACCAACAAACGTGTTATGTGTGAGACAACAGAGGAAGGAATGTGAAAGGTAAGCCAAAAATATTCTTTCCTAGAGCAGTTCAACTCACAAATATTGCAAAATGCATTGAAGAATGACAAAGGCAAGGAAACAAAGCAAAAACATAATGAAACAAACAAAAAAATCTAATGAAATATTCAAGTGATTTCCTTAAAAAAAAAGAAAAAAAAAAAAAAAAGCTCCATCAGGTGAAAGCTAAAGCTATAATAAAGATACATCCTAGTTAAAAGAAAAGACGATTAAGCCTTTATCTCACTAAGAGCAAGCTACCTATCTGGAAATTTGTAAGTACATAATAATTTTGTACAGCATCCTCTTGAAAATGAACCTTGACATAACCACATTCTTAACACAGGGTAGGGCTAAGCATACACTTAAGATCATACGTACACAATAAATTAAAGGAGTTTTAAAGTTCCTACCACAATCCTAAGGAGCTGACTGTTGAAAATGGTCCAAAATTCAGAGGCAAAATGGCAAAAAATATTAATAGGAGATGATGTAAGAAATAAAAATATTAGAACAAAGTTGCTTTAGGTTTTGCAGTATTGCTGTTGAATTGCTGGTCCCTGACAAATATTTAAAGAGATTTATCCTGGTGAGAACCCATATACAGAGAGAATCACTTGTGAAGAACGCTCACTGTACAATGAATAAGACAAGAACCGTATAGCATCTTATATTTAAGTTGTTAGAGCTTACTATTGCTCTTTTCATGGCAAGTTCCTCATGAACTTTCACTTTCTTACTGTTATTTGTCACCCAAATGATAGTTTTGTTACTTCTATGCTGAAGGCACTGAGTCAGAGAAAAGCACTCACAGCTGACTCACTAACACCAATCTCTCGGATTTCTCTACCAGATTTCTCTTACAAGTATTGACCCAACCCAACTTTGCTTAACTTTGAGAAATGACAAGGCCAGACACCAATAAAAAACCATTCTAAGTAATGAAGACTCCCCATACTTCATTATTTTATGAGGCAACAGAAATCTGAAGGCTTTCAAAATCAAGACTTCCATGTTAACTCTCCAGCAAAGGACATAGGATTTAGCTTAATATTTTATGGATAACATGAAGGTAAAAGAAAAAAAATCTCAAGAGGAGAAAGCAAAGCTTGAAAGCCATAATTACCTTTTTCCTTCAGAATTTACATGTCTCATGAATACACAGTTAATTTTCAAATTAATCCTTTGCCGATGAAAAGGAGTCTTTCAAAAATTATAAAAACACTGAGCAAGGTTTTTATTAGCTTTTAATTGAGTGCATTTACTAGAACCTGAACCATGCTTCTAGACTTGAAGTGTTTAAAGTTGAAAATGAGCTTTTTGGCAAACGTAAAATTTCAATTATGCTTGAGAAGTGGTTGAGAAATGAGAAACAAGACAGTTTACATCATTCAACATGAAGGCAGTTCTGCAGGCTTTCACAAACCACCTATCACCTGTTCGGAAGCAGTTCTGCATGTGGCAATGGACACTTCTAAAATTTCTAACCGGAAGTACTCATCTCTTGACCGATAGGCAGAAAAATGCCAGGATGCCATAAACAATACTTATTAATGCTGCCAGTTTCACAATCTGAAGGTTTCCAAGTGTTTTGCAAACACAAGTGGATTCAGTTTCATAATTCTTCTTGGTATGTAATTAAATCCCAGCACCTTTGTACAGACAGAGAAGCTGAGGAATACTAATTTTGCTAAAGGTTAGCTTGCCTGCCTGGAAACAAAATCTCTGGGAATGCCTCTCCCACTCATATCAGCAGGAGGTACAGGCTGTTTGGCAGTACCAGCTCCAAAACTCACTATGATTCAAGCTTTATTCCATTAAGTATCCATTCAGAGAGGGGATTTCAAGAGCAGAAAAAAGCACGCAAAGAAAATACCTTTATACTTTCACTTCACTCCTAGCAATAATCATCCCTGGGAGATTTTCCATTGCTGCTCCAACTTTGAGCTTGTTATCACTTCCAACCAACAGTTCAGTGATACTGCACTGCCCACATGACACTATCATTGCCCATCCCATGCACTTGGAACAAGTCTGTCACTTCTTGGGGGTTGCTTTGCTCAGAGTATTCCGGACTTCTGAAAAAAAGGGAATTTCCTTTGGATGCCACATGGAACAAGGAAAAGCCCAAAGTGGATGAGGATTGTAACTATGTACAAACCAAATGAAGGCACAGAGGGGGAAGTAGACAGCTCTCTTTAAGGTAGATGAAGATATTAGAGGTCTGGGTGTGGGGAGGAAAATTCTATGTTTCTAACAGAGATATGGGCATGCTGGTAGAATAAAGAATCTTTTTTGCAACTTCCCCAAGGTTTTGGGTGGTTTTTACTGTGTCTGTCTGCTCTGTTGTCCATAAATCCCTAATCATAACTGATGAAAGCATGTGGAATGGTGACACAAGCACCATGTACAGCTTGTACCCACAGTATACAAAGCAAGCAGGATTTGTGCCAGGAATAACCTCATTCTGCCCTTTGCAATTGGGAAGAATCTTCTTCAGTATAGTTGAACACATCTGTTACAAGTGCTAAGTATTAAGAAAGCACATAAAAACAACATTAATAGTTTGGCTGGAAGGCAAGAAAATCTAAAGTTAAGTCTGTAACTCCATCCTGTGGTACAGAAGTATTACAACACATTTTTAAATCCAGGGAGACAAATATTTTTCAATCATATACCCTAATACCTAGGTAAATCAAAGCGCCTTTCAGATTTCCTTTTGGATATCCTTCTTCTCACGTATGACCTAGACAAGGTGAGCCTTGCCAAACTGTGTTTGCTCAGAGAATTTTACTGCACTTTCACTGGGATATTGATGGAGATTTTGTCTAAAGTGGTACAACTGTACAGCGTTCAGCTAGACAGATATTCTTATGGAAGACCCCTAGTCTGATTTGTAACCCTGAATTTCTGATTTAAATATCTGCAATGCTTTTCTGTTTATGTGGAACAGTTTAAGAGGGAGGGAATTATCCCCACCAACTTCAGTGCGACACCAAAAGAAATTCTATCCACTTTTAAAGGAGTGGCATTTGAAGAAAATGCCACATAGAAATACGTGCAGAAGAGACCCAGATCTCAGACCTCTGAATCTCTACATGTGCCTTCCTGGGAAGCTGAACAATTCCAGTAAGTAACCTGTCTGTATCTCAGGATGCCACTTTTGAGTTATCTGCCACCATTCCTCCTGCTTTTAATAAGTTTAAATAGGGATGCTCAGGTTTGTGCTGGGAAGGTCAGCAAACAAAGGACCCATGCTGTTAATGCTGTTTGCTGCTCAGCACCAGAGTGGTGCAGAACCAAGCACGTTGTTCAGAGCTTGCTTGTCAAAGCTTAGCACAAGTTTGGCCATTGTTCACCCTGTCATCAGTCTTGCAGTGTTTATAAGCAGTGTTTTTTTCTTGTTCCAGCATCTGAAATGTGAGAATGTTTTGAAAAAGTTACATTTGCAGAACAAGAAGACTGGGGATTAAATGATTCAAGGGATGGAACATCCCCCTTTAGGGATAGGCTGGGAGGGCTGGGGCTGTGCAGCCTGGAGGAGACTCCAGGTTTACCTGATAGCAGCCTTCAGCATCTAAAGCTGAAGGGGCTGTAAGAGAGAAGGGGACTCTTCAGCAGGGGTCTGTTGTTACAGGACAAAGGGAAATAGTTTCAAACTAAAATAGGGAAGATTTGGATTGGATAAAAGGAATAATTTTACAGTGAGAGCGGTGAGGCACTGGCACGAGTTACCCAGGGAGGTGGTGGATGCTTCATCCTTGGAGACATTCAGGGATGAGCTGGAGGAGCTCTGAGCACCTGATCAAACTGTGGATGTCCCTGTTCACTGCGGGGGAGTTGGACTAGATGGCCTTTTAGGATCCCTTCCAATTCAAATGAATTTATGATTTTAAGAGACACGGTTTTCAGATAATCTCTCTATATATCTTAATAGTGGTGAGGATCTGAGATGTTCTTTTTCTTTTTCTTTTTCTTTTTCTTTTTCTTTTTCTTTTTCTTTGTTTTCTTTTTCTTTGTTTTCTTTTTCTTTTTCTTTTTCGTTTTCGAGCCGAAACTGAAATGCCTCCAAATAACAATCTGAAAAATCTTTCAAAAAAAAAAAATCTACCTTTCCACTGATCTCAGTGCTGCTACTACCAATGGAAAGACATCTGTTCTGTAAGTGGTCAGGTGGGGCACACATGGTGTTCCCTTCCAGCATCGCCCTTGGGCTGGAGCTCACCTTCCTCAGAGATCTGCAAGTGGGGCAGTTCATGCTCCTTCATCTGCCTTCAGCAAAAACAGTTGGGTTATCATGGTAACAGGGGATGGTTTTGCAGGCTGAGCTGCACAGCTGATTAAGAACAGCTCGTGTATCCCTGCAAGGAGCAGAGTTTTGCTGGGACAGCATTCTCAGTGTGTGCCATAATAACCATCTGAAGGCAGGATATCCATGTGCACAATCTGGTCCAGCTGAAAATATCCTATCATTTCCAGTCAGTGTACATCTGCTTAGACATTAAGTGGTGCTAACCAGAATAACCAGCGATTGAAGAAAGAAAACCTGTTGATGGGAAACAGATCATTTCCTCCTTTCCCTTTATACCTTCAGCCTCGTTTTGACCAGCTGAATCAACCTCTCCTTGATTTGCTCTGGGCAAATCAGCCATACAATGCCCAAAATTATTATTCATAAGGGGAAAAAAAAAAAAGGAAAAGATAAAACAAATGTCCCACCCACTGCAATATATTACCTTCAAATTCCCACTTCAGACAATTTCTCACCACTGTAATTTCCAAACTCCAAACCAACCTTTTGCTGAGAAGATTCTGACAGACAGTGGAAGGAAGGGAGGTTAATCACAGATGTGCATTCCCACTAGAATTTGTCTTTAAGACAGACAAGCAAAGAGAAAAGCAATAGTTACACACCAAAACAAAGCAGTGTTTCTTGAGAAGAAACATCACAGCAAATCACATAGACTCTCACTCACATAGACATTAAAAAGTGTACTTTTTTGTAGCTGAAAGAGACAATCGTGTGTCTTGATTTTGCAATATAAACAGCATATATTCAAAGAGCGGCTGTCAATTCACTGAAGACAAGAAATATCCTTTTTTAGCTGTTTTTAACATGAATTCTATATGAGCAGAAATGTCCCATTAGCTCATCAAATCTGCATTTACATTCAAAGCAGAAAGTAGAAATTCAAACGTTTTAATTTCAGCACTCCCAACACAACCATGTGCCATCTCACCATCACCCTCTCTTCCCATTTAAGGCAGGAAAACCTTTTGCCTAAACTGCTCTTCCAGCACAGGTTATGAAGCAAAGAGCCGCAAACAAGGAGAAACACATTGGAGGCTGTTATTCCCCAACCACTGATTTAAGTGAACCATCATCATTAGAAGCAGCTTTTAATTTGCTTTGTTTTAAAGCTCTTTCTCCTTTACAAATAAGCAGCTTTTAGAACATGTCTCATGCTTTTTATGTGTTTTTTGTTTGGTTGTTTTTTTTTAAGTTGAAAGATAAAAAGAGAATTAACGTTTCCTACTTTCTGCAGTGGAAATATTTTGTACAGAGATACCTAGAATAAAATTAAAGCCTTGGAGCAATTTAACCCTCAAGTCCTGCACACCTGAGCCAAAAATACCCCACTTCCATCGTGGTTGGGGCTTAACGCAATGCAGATTGTCTTCCCTATGCCAACAGTTCCAAACATTTTATGTCTCCATCAGAGGCAATTATATAAGCTATAACTGCACTTAGATATTGAGCTATTATTCTAATTAGCACCCTACCAGCACTATTAGCAATGTGTTTTCATAAGCCTCTAGGATGATTCTTTTTTCCTGCATAGGTAAACTTGGGCTGTACGGAGGAGCACTGTACTCATCCCACAGACTGGCTGGACACGTGGAGCTGCTACGCATCACTGAGCAGACATTTGCCACATTTGGGGGCTCCAAGCTGTCATTTATTACAGCACCACCTCACACCATGGAATCGCTCGTAATGCAGTTGCTGTGTAAGTTCTTCCTCCACTGCCAGCTTGAATCCAGCTGGACGGGAGTCCAGCTACACCCCACGAGATGCATGGCACAGAGAATTAGCTTCCAGTCCGACTTCAATCCCCACTAGAGTGCTCTGGCAGAACATCTTAGGACACTTCTGACAAGACCCTTTTTGGAGCTGCTGGAGGCAGAGGGATGCAGGTGTATGTGGTGATTAATTCATGGCAAAAATCTTGCTTTGCAAAGAAATGCTACAAGCACTTCTGCTTGTGGGCTCGAGGGTAAAGAGACCATGCACCAGGCTGCAAGACTTGTGTCCCCTGTTTGAGGATGGACAATTATAGATTGATATATTTTGTTCCCTTTGACCTCAGTTAGAGAAGATCTGATTAAAAAAAACCAATACAAACCTATGACAGAAAAGGAGAAAACATACCAGCAGAGAGACTCTGTTCTCCTCTACACAACCTCCTTCCCCCTGCAGTGTAGCCCAGATCACCAAGACCACACTACAGAGTAAGAATTTACTCAATGTTGAGCAGTTGAGCTGGACTTGATGATCCTTATGGGTCACTTCCAACTCAGGATATTCTGTGATTCCATGCAAGCTGACTTTTATCAACCAATCCCCAGCATCATAACACAGACAGAGGAGAAAAACAGTCTTAAATTCTCTATTTGGAGTTGCTACTAAACTGGAAATCAGGCTCAATTCACAATCTGAAGCCCTTCCGATTTTGGCAAGTGTTGAAAACATCAGGCAGGCTGCAGATATCCAGTCTGTAAATTTGTAATGCTAATAAGAAAGTTCTTTGAAATAATTGTGCCCTCTTGCTTCCCCCATTTGTTCAAATCTTCAGCTTCATCTGCTTGTGAGAACACAATGTTATCTGATAAGTATTGGGTTCAATACTTAAGATGCAAAGTTGCAGAAGAATTAAATGTGTTTTATGTGAGTGGGATGGAGGGGGGAGAAATAGTCTTATTTTCAGAAATAGTCTAATCTTAAAATAGTACACATCTGTGCTGGAATAAAGCCATGGCTTTATCCTGAAGAGAAAAATATAATAAATGGAGAAAGTATTTCACATTTACCACAAAGCATATGCTGACTTCAGATCATCACACACCTTAGAATTGGAAACCTAACAGAATAAGAAATTCAAGTGTTATCCACGCCAACTCTAAAACTGATATCAGAGCTATTTTATGATTCTGTTAAAAATAGATTATCATTATGGTGATACATGCAACACAGATGAAGTAGGGTCCCATGATTAGGGAAGAATAAGAACTGCCAGGAGCTAAACTTCTTCCCAGGGCTCCCATCATTGTAGCTCCTAGGAGGTCTGAGATGTTCTATTCTCCCATGTTTTCTCTTGCAGTTTGCTTTAATTTATTAAGATTCCTTTAATGATAGTACGTATTAAATAATTAGAGTGGAGTAGGTTGTTTAGTGCAGTGGTGTTTTATACTCTCTCTATCTGTTCTCCTGCTTCCCTTCATCTCTACCATCTATTTGTTTTTTCATTCTTCAAAACCTTATGCATATTTAGAACAAAATTTGCTCAGCTTATTTCTGGGTTTCTCTCTGCTTATCCCCGTGAAAATCTTGTTGACTTCCATCACTTCAATAATTAAGAAACAAAATGATGAAAACAAGTGCCTTCTAGGCAATTGTCTTCAGAGTTCACATAATAGCCCTTTCTAATAAATTTTGGCAGTAGAGTGTGTTTTCTCTGCATGAAATTTAAGGCACCTGAAGACATATTGAATTTGGCCTCTTCTCAAGAAACCCTTTAGGAACTCCTAAATGGATGCTCACCTTGGGTTTTATTTCATTTCCATGATTCAGTGCAGCAGATAGCATGCTGATTACATAAAATTGCCACATATTTGTCATTGCTTTAAACTCCCTCTCTGAGCACCCAATACCAAAGCTCAGTGTTTCCCTATAATTTTGCAATAAAACTCTGTTTTCTTGTGCTGACATTGTAGCAGTATAAATCATGTAACGCAGGTCAATGGCCAACCAGAACCCATTGTGCAAGAGGTGTAACCTCATGAACAACCCAGAGTGGCCACCACTCCATCCTGTTCCCCATCATATGAGGTTACTGCTCATTGATGATTCAGCAGATGGCTGCTGTTATTTCTGCTCTCTGAAGACAGCATATGACTATTCAGCACATCTGTACTCCAAGCAAAGTCATAGATAGATAACCAAATGTGTGTTTGTGTTCTGGCCACCGTCTTAGGGCTTACACCCTCTGGAATTGTTTTTTTTCCTACCTATAAAATAAGAGGTTGGGCTCAATCTTCATCATAAAACATTTTGCCAAGCCCTGATAAAATTACACAACAACATGCAGCACATACAGTACCTGTTTTCCAAATAGGACTCTAGATGGATAACCAGGCACAAGAGACAACAGTAAAGATATGAAAATATTCTTAGGATTTTATTGCCAGACCTCAAGAAACAAGAATCTCAAATGTAGAAGGAAGAGCAAAGCACAACACTACTTCAAATCCCTCTTTTACAGGAACATAAAATGGACATCTAATGCAGTGCTATCATAAAATTAAATCATGCTCTCTTGTCATTTTGTATGGTCTATACCGACAGATTAAAAACTACATGGCAAAATGTAATTTCCCAAACTGAAGGTATGAGAGGAGTTTGAAATATCTCCGTCTGCACTGTCTGCTCAGTCCTGCGTCCTCGTGGTAATAAAGCAACAGTCACAGCTGGATAGAATTTAGCACTGCTGGGTGCCTCCAGGGTACAAGCAATACTTGTCTTCACAGTGCCAAAGGAAAGAGCGAGTGACAATTACGGCGGCTTGCAAAGGTTATCTTTTTTTTTTTATAGAAAACTCAGGAGCTGGGGGGACAGAACTTGAGGTTTACGGAATCTTAAATTTCAAAGTCAATAGAAATGAAGACAATACATCCCCACCTTATTTGCAAGTTGAGAGCATGGCTCTCAGTGTTGCTCTTCATGCAGATGTTGAACAAGTGCAATTCCAATGGCCCTCAGGATACACAATGTGGGTAACTCAGAGAATTGATAGAATCATAGAATTGCATAATCTCTCTGTAGCAGAAAGCACTTCAGCCAGGCAAACCTTTGCTTCTAGAAGTATCATCCCCACTCAAGGGCTAGCAAAACATCTGACTGTCATGGGAACTGCATACATGGAGATGTTGAACAGCCCAAGTTGGTTGATTCCTGCTACATGTCGTCCATGGCAGGGCTATTGTCACAGGCACTGGGTGCCAAGCTGTGCTCTCATCCACAGCTCCAAGCTCTGTAAATATAGAATAACCCAGCCAGCTCTACCAGCATCACTTCCAAGGTACCTGGGGGTGGTCAATCTGTTCTTGCATGTAAGCAGCAGCAGGAACAAGTGGATTGCCAAAAAAAAGTCAGGGCTGCAGATACAAATGAACTCTGTTATTAAACTCAGCCCAAAGATTACTGAAGCGGATTACAAAGTGACATCACTGGCCTTTAGCTTCTGTCCATAAGTGATATTCAGTTCAGCGCTTCAGAAGGTCACAAAAATGGCTAGAAAGGCAACTTGAAGATGATAGAAATGGGGTATAATGGAGCACAAGTATGTCTGCACACGCATGTACACCTAACAAAAATAGCAGCACCAGTCGAAAGGCCCTTCTAAATTGGGAAGAAAAATTAAATTGTAGTTCAAGGTCATAGTCAGCTTAAACCACTCCTATGAAGCAGCAATATGACCTCTTAGAAAGAGGCTTATCCCAAACAAACGTGCAGGAATTCTGAAACTTTACCGAAAGTCGTATATTTTGCAGCTGGCTGTGTTCTCTGGCACATGCTCTAAGCTATATAGATTAAATGGTCTGCTAAGATTTATCAGACTTGAAAATGCACTCTAGTTGATTAAAATTTCTGACTTCAAACCTTGAGTCAACACAAGTTCTCATATACAAGAGAAAGAATGGGAATTTCCACCGTTCTCATGTGAGATTTGACACGAAATTTCTTGTTCTCAGTATTGGAAGAGCAGGAACCTGACTCAGTCAAACCAAAGAAATCCACTGGAACTAATGGAATATAAAGGCATTTTATGCCTATCAGGGCTCTAGGAAAACACCTAAGGAAGAAACGAGAATCAGAATCTGTAAATATCTGCAGATAGGCAATAAATATGAAATTCCGGCCTGTAGAGCAATAATTCTTGTTACTTCGATGATGCCTTGCAGCTTTCCATCTGCAAAACATCAGCTTCGTGCCAGTAATCTCCAGAAGCTTCATAAAGGATTTTTTTTCCTTGTGATGGAAAAAGTATGGAAAAAAGTACACCTCAAATAAGTAGCATAGTGAGTAGGATGACCTCTAACGAAAAAAGTTGTATGCAATTTATTTCATCAAAATTGTATACACTTCTACTTTTAAAGTGTGTCAATTTTTAAATGACATAAGTTAAAATTATACTTTCTTTTAGATTTTATTAAGGACTCTGTCAGGCTTTGGAAAGGTGACTCATTTTCTTTCTGTTTATCACTTGTTGTTAACTGCATCTGTATTTTTGTTGCTGTGTAATCACAGACAGAAATGATAAACATTTTAAAGCTTTCATCGTTGCAATTCATGCACCATCAAAAACAGATCTTTTCTCATTCCAAAAGGAAGAAGAGTGTTTGTACCTGAAGACAGGCGCTTGCACTGTTCCCCTTCACATTACGTGAATTTTAAATATTAACAACACGAAGTGACCTTTTGAAATGCATCTGAAGATGGACTAAGCAAACAAGATGATATCCCCAGTGAGAAAAATAAAATACTTGGAAATTTGACTTGAAACTTTGATAAGGGAGAATCAGTTCTAACAATGATCTGAAAGATCTCCCCTAACATTTATTCCACAGTAAGCAGCAATCCCTGCACCTAAGGTATCTGATGCTACATATCTTGTTAAATAGTAAACAGGTGTCCCTAAGATTTTAAAAAATACTTGAGAGCATAAAAACAACAGAAGATGCCTTGTTTAAGCACACAGCAACAAATGACTTGTCTTTTCTTCGGATGCCTAAGTGCCTTAAAAAACCTCTTCACACAACACGAGCAGTGAAAACATGCAGAAATAGGCAAACAAGGTGCAGCATTCAATTTAACAAAGCACTTCTTTTTCATAAACACAGCAAAAATCCAAGTCACAAAAAAAAAGTCATATATATGAATCATTGTGGAGTGTAGCTTTAAAGCACTCACACATTGCACAGTCGGCTATGAGGTGCTCTGTGAGAATCAGCAGCATATGCCATTCTAAAAATACCAACCAAAACAAAATGTTATCTTAATTTTTGCTGTTTACATTTGTTGGCAGCTTTGAAAATATGAAGTGGGATTTAATAGTGCTTGGAGTGTCTCACTGATTCATTATTCAAAATCTGGACCTCGACATTCTCTTTGAGTCATTGTACTTATATTTAGCGTCAAGTAAATGCCTTGTGATTCTATCAAAAATAAACATGAAGAGGCTTTAATCAAAACTGAGCAGAGGAAACTATAGCTGTCCCACAGTTGTTCTCTTGGAAAAATTTCTTTAAGTTTCATGTATGAGACCCAAAAAAGTGTTTTCTAGCAACAAAATGCTGAAAATAAGCTGGACTGTATTTCTTTGTGATTCACTACAGCAAAGACAGGACCTAAGAAAACAACACTGGACAATACTGACACTTTAATGAGGACAACTCTGTTAATCAGGATTCAAGAAGACCCAGTATCCACCTCAAGCTGCTAGTTTCAAGCTAGAAGTGCTAAGAATCACGTGAATGAATTTCAGTCCCATGAACTCTCCCCTGTTCCTCCTCTATCTCCTTTTCCCAGTTAATGTCAATGGAATGCAGTCCAAACACCTAGGCACTTGCCCGTGTAAAGATTACATTTCCATTGAAAATTAAGCTAGAAACTTTTCTTCAGGCTTTGACCAATCCCATATTGCTGCATCTGCACCACCTTCTCATTAAAAGCAGATGGATTATTTCCTTTTCAAAGTAATCATTTCCAAGGTGTTAGTAAAATGCAGACAGGGCCATTAACGTTCCTTGAAATGTATTCTAGGAGCTAGGTTTCAACGCAAGTTGATTCAGGCTGAGCTATTTATTGGCATTGCTGTGCCCACTTCTGCACACATGCACATGTCCATGTCCTGTTCTCCCCTGTAATCCATCATCAAGACCGGTTTAAGGAATTTTAGCCAATATTGCTCAAGTATCATCCTGTTTGTTTGCTATCAGCATACATTAGGGTGTCTATAGCAGAGTAGTAGTGGCTGCTTTACTCACTGAAGTCTGTTTTCATTGCCTTAGGATCTAGTGACAGAAAAAATTCCAGCATTCATTCAAGGCACAAAATTAACAAGCTGCCCATGTTCACACAGCCAGCTCATGCCAACATCAGGAACTGAGCACAGATTTTTTTTTTCTTCATCCAGGTCTTCAGCCTCAGAAGTACCCTTCTGAATGCTTCTCCTTCCCACAGGTTTTCTTGTTTCTCTGGACTTCTCCTCATCCTAACCCTGCACCTTGGTGGCACCTTTTGCATGCTGGCACTGTGGACATTCCTCTGCACATGAGCACTTTTAGCAATGAGTTGTGGTTTCCAGCATATTTCAGAGAAAGGATCTTCATAAAAGTGATGGGAAGGGAAGGGAAGGGAAGGGAAGGGAAGGGAAGGGAAGGGAAG